>JADLZK010011087.1:0-411284 GCA_015847255.1 Hyparrhenia diplandra
TTTAATTATCAATTAAACATGGAAAAGGACTAAAATATATTTAGATAACCTTATTAGGGTTTCTACTAATGATTTCCATGAGTTTTGGTAAAGTTGTGATTTGCAGGGACTTAACAAAAAAAAACAAAGAGAATTGACGGTCATAACGCAACGCAATCCAACCTCAAACAAGTCTAGAAGGCTCGAATACACCGACGTGAACCAAACTCCTTGACAATCGAAGAAAACATCATCTAGAAGACCCGTGGCCACGACGCATCGCGGGCCCAGAGTGGAGCCCACCCGGGCCGATCGGGCCCAATAATCGTGCCGATCGCCCCGGGCTTAGCCGCCAAGTTGTCCCCGCTTTGTGAACGTTCCTCCACCGCCTAAGACGCATCTAATCCGGGCCGCTTGATGTCCGCTTAATCCGAGGGCGCGGTTAAGCACACCTAGATGCATGAAGGTTTAGTACCATATTGCTTGCTAAAGGTGGAGGGAGGCCAGGAGACCCCCTATATATGTAACCCTACACCCCTAGGAGCCAGTACCGATTGACTTGAGAGTTGTCCCATGAATGGATGGTCTCTCTCGTTAATATTAGAGAATTAGATTAGACAGCTACAATGTAATAGAATAGATCTAGTAGAGAGTTAGGAGAGCGGAAACTGCTCCGCTTCGGGGAGAAGTCTTCAAAGGTTTCCGTATATCTTTGTATCTCAACTCTATTAGACTTTTATGCCATAATTAATTATATCTTTTCTAGTACTTTTATGCCTTTCATGTTATTGATATAGTTATTATACTATTGCATGGGATCTCCGCCGTATTGAGGGCTCTAGTTATGCTAGGTAGCTAGAGTAGTAATTTATAGTGTAGGCGTGGTGTCTAGGCTATAGGTTACCCGAGGTTGCGCCCAATCCCACTGCTAGTTGTGGTAGCCCTGTGGGTGACAAAATCGCTGTCTTTTGTAATCCACCACGCTCGGGTTGGTGTTTCAGAGAGCTTTTTGGCGGCCTTCCCCGATCACCCTTTCCCCAGCTTTTTTCGAGGATCGGACGGTACCGCTGCTCCAAAGTGTATTAGAATAATTGTTATCATAGAACCAAAGTACTAGAGAAATATTCGTGAACCTAGATCTCTCCCGTTGTCCTCTCACCTAGTTATCTACTCTATATTATAATATTCTCCGGTTAAATGTTATTAATTATCATACATATCATATACATTATTTACCCCCTCACTTTAGTTTAGTTGGTATATTAAGTTAGTAGATACATGATTTTGATTTATCATAGTCTTTACCCTTGCTTCCCGTGGAAAATATAAATAACGATACTGAATACTCCCGGGTAAAAGCTACAATGGTATATATATTTCGCGGCGCCATGAACCCTTTTTATATTCTTTTTGCACTTAATAAATACCAACAAGCTTTTTTTGGCCGCTGTCGGGGAAGCTAAATTGGCGAAAGATTTTGATAATGATCTTGATATCTGCTAATTTAGTGTATTAACTAGCTTTAGTAGGATTATCCTTGTTCTCGTTGAATTGTGGAATAGACAGACAAAAGATGTCGCTATGTATCCTCCGACAAGATTCCATTGCATTGAAGAACCTGTGGTGCCCGATCAATCAAGAATTCATCACCAAAGGGAACCTCGCTATCTCAAGGTATGTATTTAAATATATATATTATTCTAACCATGTATAGATGGAAGAAGAAGTCGCCGTCACAAGAATTCAATACATACATCTCAAGTGACGCATATAGAAGCCGCACACTATGGTAAGTATGATTAAAAAGTGAGATAATTTTGATTATAAATTAACTAAGTAGTTATCATTTAATTTCTTGCATTGCATGTTTACTTAATCAACTCATGCATTCACTCCGCTTAGTTTATGTTTTCTCATAGTAGATCCATTGCATGTTTAGTTCATTGACTCCATTCATGTTTGCATCTAAAAAAAAAAAAAGAAATCTCACCATGATCATACTTTTTTCATATTTGTTTACATCTCTATAGTGATGCTTTCATGCTACCTTTGTTTGCTATAGTAAGTTTTGGTTTGGAAGTTCTACCATTGGGCTCTTCCAAAGGCTTTTAAATTAAGCATGGTGCTTAGGTTAAATAGTCTTCCTTAATTAAATTAGACATGGAGTCTAGTTTGGTTATTGAACTAAGTATTGCTTTGTAGACATTGGTTATTGTGTTCGACTAACCAACAAGTAAAAAACTCTTAAATCCAATCGGGTAAGTCAAGAGATGAGCTTAGATCGTAGATGAAGTAAGGCATACGATGAACTCTAAACTTTGTGCAAAAGGAGACTCGATTCATTCATCATTTATGGAAGAATTGTAAGTATCAAATATCATTCACTCTATCTTTTGCTACAAGTTACCTTCGACAGACCGATCCACATGCTAGAGTGCAGTTACAAATAAAATGAGTTACAAGACTTGATCTGTGCTAAGAGTAATCAAAGAACCATTTTTTTCATTAGCATAGATAAGATCTTATGGACAACAACCCCTCGTTTCAACCATGTTGTATATTCTCTCGGGCATGTGTCCACTAATATTTTGCGTGAAAGAATCTGTGGAAGAAGAGTGTCATACAACATTTATCACAAAAAAGTAATCACTCTAAGGAAGTGGATGGACAAAGCTACAAGCCATAAGAACAACAAAGACATGATCCCAAGGAAGAGAGAGACATGACACATATGGTGTATAGCGCTAAAGAAGATCAATCACCACCATCACTATCTACCTCTACTTCCAACCATCAAGAACATTGAAGACTATGTCAAGATCCGTACCTTGGGGAGTGCAACCCCATTATCCAGGTAAGTTTTATCCTTTACCTTATTTACTACTAGTTTGTTTTGTTAAAAGATATAAAAAAAGATGCATAACTATAGAAAACTAGATAAAAAGTTTAAGTTATATATATAGTTTGATCTTTTATGTTAGCTATAAATAAATAAATAGATAGTGTGCTTAATTATGCTTGCTAGAATAAAACTAACGCTGAAGATGATCCCTATGTAAGGAAATGATGAATAGTTGTCCGCCTTTAATTCCTCTTAAAAGTACTTACACTTTGGACTTAGATTCTCCCAAAACTTTAAATGCTTAATTTGCTCTAAAACCAACACCGTGGGAAGCACATGCTTAATCTGAGTCTTAGCTTTAAAGGATAAAAGTACATGAAAAGTTGAGCTACTGTCTATCATATTCCTAGAGATACTTGATCCCTGGTTTTTATCTTTGAAAATTATAAAAAATTACATGATGAGTTCCTTAGCTATGACCCTTAAAAGTTTATCATCCCACTCCACTAAATACGCTGCTTCTAAACCCGGAAGTACGCATCCCCATACTCCATCAAGCCGCTAGCCATAATTATAAAAAAATAAAAATAAACTCTTGCAATCTTTGATATGTCTCTCAGTGTTTTTATAGAGGTCGGGCTACATTCGAAAAAAAAAAAAAAAAAAAAAAAAAGAAGAAGAAAAAAGAAGAAAAAAAGAAAATAAATATTTAGAGAGAAAAGTGAGCCGAGAGAGGGAGAGTAACGGACAAAAAGTCATACTAGGCGAGAAGGGCCTACCTCCCTAATAATAAAAAATATATTTAGAGATGAATAATGGACACGTGTCCGAGGGTGAGTAGGGCCCACATCTCTAAGGAGAGAGAAAAATGGACACAAGTCCGGCAAAGCCCACCTCTCCAAGAATGGACAGCCTGTGTCCCTAGCAATTTTTAGAAAGAGAGATGTAGTCCAAGATGCTTGAGAAGAAAAATAATAAAAAAAAAGGGCTAAGGGCTATTTACTACCTTTCATCCTTATCCACTTCTCCACTATCATGTATGTCCTACCACATGTGTAATTCCACTACCACCATCTACTTAAGAGGGTCATACATAGGATCTTTTGAGTTTCTTTTTGAAAAATATTGCAAAACCCCTGTGATGATAGTTGATCAAAGAACTTGAGACATGGTACTTAACTTGATTGTTTTATCTCGCTTATGATTCGTGAAAAGGCTACGCCCCATGGTAAAATGTGTATGATAGAGTAACTGTTAAGAGGAGAATTTATTCCTGATAAACACAAAGTGCTTCGAGGTATGAAAGCGTAGTAGCAACTCCCGATCCTCGCTTATAGCATATAGCTTTGCTAGGGACTAGCAAAGGGTAAGCTTGGGGAGCTTGTTGACACTTGTTAATGCATACTTTTAATTATCAATTAAACATGGAAAAGGACTAAAATATATTTAGATAACCTTATTAGGGTTTCTACTAATGATTTCCATGAGTTTTGCAAAGTTGTGATTTGCGTGGACTTAATGTAAAAAAAAATGAATTGACGGTCATAACGTAACGCAATCCAACCCCAAACAAGTCTAGAAGGCTCGAATACACCCGACGCGGAACGAAACTTGACAATCAAGAAAACATCATCTAGAAGACTCCGTAAGCCACGACGCATCGCGGCCCGTGAGTGGAGTTTTCCACCCGGCCGATCGCTCCAATAATCGCCGATCGGCCCTGGCTTAGCCGCCAAGTTGTCCCCCGCTTCCGTAACGCTTCCTCCACCGCCCTAAGACGCAATCTAATCCGGTCGCTTGATGTCGGTTTAATCCGAGGAGGGCGCGGGTTAAGCACGAGATGCATGAAGGTTTAGTACCATATTGCTTGCTAAAGGTGGAGGGAGGCCGTGAGACCCCTATATATGTAACCCTACACCCCTAGGAGCCAGTGTACTGCATTGACTTGAGAGTTGTCCCATGAATGGATGGTCTCTCTCGCTAATATTAGAGAATTAGATTAGACAGCTACAATGTAATAGAATAGATCTAGTAGAGAGTTAGGGAGAGCTTGAAACTGCTCCGTTCTCGAGAAGTCTTCGCTGCTTCGTATATCTTTGTATCTCAACTCTATTAGACTTTATGCCATAATTAGATATATCTTTTCTAGTACTTTTATGCCTTTCATGTTATTGATATAGTTATTATACTATTGCATGGGATCTCCGCCGTATTGAGGGCTCTAGTTATGCTAGGTAGCTAGAGTAGTAATTTATAGTGTAGGCGTGGTGTCTAGGCTATAGGTTACCCGAGGTTGCTTCAATCCCACGGTTAGTTGTGGTAGCCCTGGGGGTGTGATGTACCGTCAGTTTTGTAATCCACCACGCTCGGTTGGTGTTTCAGAGAGCTTTTTGGCGCCTTCCCCGATCACCCTTTCCCGCCTTTTCGAGGATCGGACGGCACCGCTGCTCCAAAGTGTATTAGAATAATTGTTATCATAGAACCAAAGTACTAGAGAAATATTCAGGAACCTAGATCTCTCCCCTGTCCTCTCGACCTAGTTATCTACTCTATATTATAATATTCTCCTCGGTTAAATGTTATTAATTATCATACATATCATATACATTATTTACCCCTCACTTTAGTTTAGTTGGTATATTAAGTTAGTAGATACATGATTTTGATTTATCATAGTTTTACCCTTGCTTCCCCGTGAAAAATATAAATAACGATACTGAATACTCCCGGTAAAAGCTACAATGGTATATATATTCTCAGGCGCTTATGAACCCTTTTTATATTCTTTTTGCACTTAATAAATACCAACAATGGATTTAGCAATGAATTCATGAAGAAATGCCCGGAATATCATTAAGTTTGACTTTTTACAGTGCTTTGTCAATCTTTTCTTTGAGGAACGTGTCCGTTTCTCTTCAGAGTATTAATGCTTCATTCATCACTTTGATTCCTAAAGTTGATGGGCCCACCGTAATTAATGATTTTAGGCCAATCTCTCTCCTAAACTCTTCGATGAAGCCGATAAAAAAAAATTCTCGCCAATGTACTTCAGCCACTCATCACCAAACTTGTTCACAAGAATCAAGATGGTTTTATTAAGTCTAGGACAATTCAGGATTGTCTTGCTTGGTCCTTTTGAGTACTTTTGCATTTGTGTCATATTTCCAAGAAGGAGGTGGTTATCTTAAAGTTGGACTTCGAAAAGGTTTTTGACAAGATCAATCACCTAACTATCCCGAAATAATGAGGAAAAAGGGATTTGGAAGTAAATGGCTTTCCTAGATGAAGCTCATCTTTGAGTCTCGAACCCTTCTCGCTCTTCTAAATAGTAATCCCGTAAAGTCTTTTCATCGTAAAAGAGGAGGAGGCAGTGGGAGACCCTCTTTCCCCTTCTTTTGTCCTTGTCACGATCTTCTTCAAACTCGTTAATAAGGCAAGGGCAATTGGGCTTTTTCTCCTCCAAAGTCCCTCTTCAATACACTCAAGATTTCCCATACTTCAAGATGTCGATGACACCTCGATCATCATGGAAGGCTGTGCCAAGCAACTTTTTTTTCTTAAAAGCCTCGCTGAACCTTTTTGCCTCCTTCACCGGTTTGAAAGTAAACTTTGCTAAATCAATGATGGTTCCCATTAACATGAGCTCGACAGAGTCCAAAGACCTAGCTAGCACCTTTTGGTCGTTTCAGGATCCTTCCCCTTCACCTATCTAGGTTTGCCTCTAGGTCTTTCTAAACCAAATGTGGAGGATTTCCTCCCTTTGCTTACAAGATGTGAAAGGAGGCTTGTCAAAGACTTCCCTATTTCTTTCATTGTGCCGAAACTACAAATGGCAAATTCAGCCCTCTCCTCCCTTCCTACATTTTATATGGGAACATTTCATTTATATGTCACTGTGAGGGAACAAGTGGATAGTTACGTAAAAGCATTGTCTTTGAGGGATCTGATGATAATAATGTGATCAATGCCAAAGCCGCTTTTTGGCCAATGGTCTCAAAACCCAAAGAAAATGGTGGTCTAGGGATTATTGATCTAAAAACGCAAAATGAGGCTTTTACATCTTCAAGCATTTACATAAGTTTTTCAACCATGCTGATGTACCCTCGGGTTCATTTAGTATGGAAGAAATACTATTTGAATGGAAGATTACCAACCATACCCATGAAAGGGTCCTTTGGTGGCGGGACATTCTTAAACTTCTTGACAAGTATAAAGGTATGGCTTCAGTTTCAAAGTGGGGAAATGGTTCCCGTGCTTTCTTTTGGGATGACAACTGGGCTGGTCAACCTCTAAGGCTTTGTTTTCCTGAGCTGCACTCTTTTGCCCTAAAGCCCCTAAATCTCTCTGCTCAAAGCTGCCTCGCTTTCAAGATCTAGCAAGGCTTTTTAGTTTGCCTCTCGCTTCCCAAGCTTATCGCCAGCTTCAAACCCTCCAAGCACAATGCAGCGGTTCTCATGTCAAAACAATTCAAATCCCAGTGGATACTTGGAGTTATATTTGGAATGCTCAAACTTTCTCTGTGAAGAAGGCTTATAGACATCCAAGGTGTCTTAGATGTTCCCGTGATTTTTATCAAATTATGGAAATCCTCTTGCCAACCAAAACATAAAATTTTCTTTTGGTTGCTCCTTCAGACAGGCTAAGTACCGAGAGACATCCTTGGTAGGAAGTCCATGCAACTTCCATCCTATGATTGTGTTCTCTGTGGTTTAGAGATTGAGACGGTGGATCATCTATTCTTGGATTGTCAATTTTCTAAAAAACTGTTGGGCATTGATTGGCTTAGTAGTAATAAGTGCTCCAGACTTGTTTCTTCAGCTTCTACGCAGTTTCAGATTGCAGTTAAACAAGAAGTTCTTCATGGAAATCATTGTCATCATGTGTTGGAGCATTTGGTGATCAGGAATGATGTTATTTTCCAAGGAATCCAGCCAAGTTGCCTGCGATGTCTTCAAATCTTCAGAGATGTCTTTTGGTCAGCTCCCCGTGGAGGGCTAAGAAGAAATACTTCCCAGCGATTGAATCATGGCTAGAGCAATCTGTGTAATAAATTTTTATTTTCTTTTGTTTCTTTTTTCGTTTCCTAGATTTCTATCCTTTTATTCTAGCTGTACTTCTCTTTGTAACTTTGTTTTGGACAACCTTCTGGGTTGCTGTTTTTTAATATATTTACAGTAGGGGTCTGACGGCTCCCTCCTGTCCTTTTCAAAAAAAAAAAATCTACTAGTGGTCTAACTTTTGTTCTTATTCTACTTTTAGGAGAATTCAAGAAACTTGATGATGCCGTCTACATGTGCTGATTGAATTAAGTGATGTGGAAGAATCCTGCTGGTGTTTTTATATAGGACTAGATATTTGATAAAATATCATAATCTATTTGTCATTATTGAAATAGGATGGCACTATTTATGTGAATACTGAAATAAATGGACTTGTGTACTAGTTGTGATATCACAACGCGTATGTTGTGGATAATATATTGTAATAAACTTATCCATAATGGGCTGCATGTTATATGTGCTATAATAGTTGGCTGAAAAAGGTAAATTGAAAAATGGGCTGAAACCAGAATGTAAGTGGGTTAAGAATATAATGTAAATGGGCTGAGAATAGATTGGGCTAAAAAATGGTCCATTTTTTATATTGGGCTGGTAATAAATGGGCTAGGTGTTGCTCAAAAAAAAATAAATGGGATAGGATGGTGATGTCATCGCCCATGTCATCATCCATGTCATCGTGCCCATAAGCAGCCACGTAAGCATCTATGATGATGTGGCAACTCATACGGTTATTTTTCATCACACAAAATGGACTTGGAGTGGGCTAACTAGGCCTCGGGCTCAACCGTCACACTTTAAATCATCACGCTAGCTAGTCAATCCATGACGCTTTAATCTGTGACGATATTTCAAAAAACCATCACATGCTGCTGGTGACGGTGGTATCCGTGATGAAAAGTTTTCATCACGGATTAATAGGATTCTTGTAGTGTGTTCTCTAGATTCAGTCTTGCCAGGCATTATTGCATATCCGATTATACCCCGTTATTAAAATGTGAACTAAAAATTCAAATATATATGCAATACTCACTTGTGAATCATATAAGGTTTTTCGATCGTCTCTTGTTTCGAATAATTTTGAGATGGATACAAAGAGAGCAATGAAAAATGAAAGCTGACTTAATCTGTTCATGTTTGTTGACACATGAAAAACCACCGTCCTTTCTTTCCTTGCTGGTTGTTATTTTTTAAATTCCTTAATCATCACTGCCCATTCATCTCTTGCGTCTGCGTGATTTTTCTTCTGGTTTATAGGTTCAGGTCACAACCACAGTAAAAGAAAAAAAAACTGAAGATCCCTAGGATAACTTTTGCAGAAAATAGTAGAGAAATAATTGCTTGCCATCAATTAGCAGCAATCTCGACAGTGAGTTTCTCGTCTATACGATTGCGTGAACAATCTCGATCAATCTAGCTCATCACTGACCTGTCAGGCAACAGCTACGGACAAGTGAAATCTAGTTCATCCTGTATATATATATTAGCTTGTTCCTTTCATTTGTTGATTTTGTATCAGATTTTTTTGTCCTACTAATTGCTTGGGTAGCGAGGAAGTGAATGAACATGTTTGGTTTAATTAACTGCAGAATTCCTCCCCTCATCTTTGGTTTAACTGCAGATTTCCTGCTCGTCTATGGTCTATCACCATTTATTGACAAAATATTCTTTGCATGTCGATCGAATTAATAAAGCTAGCAAAGACTTTTGAAGCCTGGAATGTTTTGGCTACCGCAACACAAATTTGTTTAACTTTTTATCGTCTCTCTCGCTCTGGACGTGGACACTGTGAGCCTCTGATGAGCAAACAGATGTCCGTCTGCACCAGTCGGACCTATCCGTACGTTCGCCACAGCACGTTTCTTGCCCTCACGATGCTGGCGGTGCTCTCCTCGCCGCCGCAAACCGCAAGGATTGGCACGATTACCTCCTAACCTCGCCGATCGAGACGTTCGACCTGGCCGCCTAATAACCATGTCCTGCGCGTCGTCGGCGAGTTCTTCTAAGTTGCCGGCACCTCGGTCACATCATGGGTTGGAAACGCAGTTGCCTCATCACGCGTGCACGCCGCACCTCGCTAACAACATCTACCGGCCAGCCTTACCGTCACTACCGCACGCTGGGCCGCTACCGGCGCCATAAGGTGTACCGAGCGACATCCAGCCGCCGGTAGTGTCCCTCTCGCACCCCGAGCCACTCTCGGAGCAATCCAGCACTCGTTATTGCTCCCTTCACCGAGCTCAACGCTCGTGATCATAGGCTCTCGGTAGATAATCAGTTCACCGAGGGTCCATCCCTTGGTAACCATAGACCCTCGGTAGATGATTACTTTGCCGAGCCAGCCCTGTAAAGCTCGCACTTGGTCGTGTTGACGCCCCAAGATCCGGCAGGAGCCTAACGCCCCCTATGCCATCAACTCTACCGAGAGCGGCGTTAGGCGCCGGTAGAGTTTGGACATTTTACCGAGGGCCAGGATGAAGGGCCCCCAATAAAATATATTACCTAGCGCCATAAGCGTGGCCCCTCGGTGAAATTACCTTCTTTTTATTTGAATTTAGGATCTAAATTTTTTTGTGTGGTTTGTACAATGTCTTATAGCTCATGTTCAAATTTGAGATTTTTTTAAAACTATTTAGTATATATTTTGATTTTATTTCTTTTAATTGAATTTTCTTCTATAAGTCAAATTTGAACCGAAGTCATTCGGATATAGGGGAGACATGAACCGAAAAATGAGATTCATATTCGTGAGTGCAATGTGAGGCCTCATCCAGGGATAGACCCTGAACATGTCCTCCACGGAACATGACCATTCACTAGCGGGTGATTAGTTTTTTAAATTATAGAAAATGCAAGCGAAGTTGAAAAAATCTTGAAACTTATTGAGTTGTCGTGATATCGTGGTAAGGTTTCATCGATGCGTGCTGCTGATGCCAAACAACGAGGATGATTGGATGATTATTCTCTTGGTGTTTTGCCGCCGCTAAGTTGGACTACTATATGGTCAGTGGTACTACTCTATTTATGCACCTGCTATTTGCATGATCGATCAATGGGATCGATTGATCTCTCGCTTGGTCCTTCATCTTTCCTTTGGAGGTCCTGGGACAGGAACGACCGTTGTGCACTACTACAAACGTATTCTTTAGGTGCGGCTCCAGATGCTCATTAGAGGCGGTTTTTGAAGCCGCCTCTAACTATTCGCCCTAATGTGCTTTCACTTTAGGGGCGGTTCCTTCACCGTCCCCTAATGAGGCCACATCAAGGGCGGCTTCACAAATGACTCTAGCTGCCGTCCTCCTAGTCGCCGTTATCCTACCAGTCGTCATAACACTTGGTCATGGTATGTATGTGTCCACGTGCATGAACTACATGTTGCAAGTGGAGATGTCAATTGATTAAATTTTTGCTAAAAAATATTTGATGTGTCTTTGACATTTGTCGCATAAATGTCCATGCATGCCTGAACCATGCAGAGTCTGCGTTTAGGAAATATATCGTTCCTTGTGGCCAACACTTGAGCGGAAAATATGAAGGGCTATGTGTTGGATTGATAGACGACGACACCTGCAATAGTATATGCATAGACGAAAGCAGCGACAACTATAAAGGCTGGTGTGACTTTTTAAAATGCTGGTGCCAAGCCATATGCGCCGCCTCTGAGACACTGGCTCTTTGCTAGCGCTCCAATCCGGCAATGATATGATACAAGGGATCTCCGCCTAAACAATGATCCAATCCTTCTGCCCTCATCTAATAATAATATGTAACTTTTGTATACTTGGTGTATCTACGGGCTGCTTACTTATGTTGTGTCATGGACATTCGGGTTCAAATAAATTTAAATTTTCTTGTGCAAAATAATGTTATGAACAAAATGGCATGTGTCATGACAAAACTGAGAGCCTGTCCAAACGAAGAGTGGATTTCTCCATTGCTTAATTCATATCGAGGCATCAAAATGCATATATATAGATCACTCAATTTAGACTTGACTACGAAGCTTAGGCTAATTATGATATTCGTACCAATGGGAAAAACTAGATATTTCAGTTTTATTACCAGAATTGGATCTGAGCCAATTCTGAGCACATCTCCCGATCGATTGAGGGTATCCAATCAATCAAAATCGCGCAGTACACATTACTCTTTACAGTTTTACCTTTTCCTTTGCCCTACATTCCAAAGCCCTAAATTATGTTCTCCCTTTGCCTTGAAAGCTTTTGAAGGTGCTCAAGATGGCCTACCAATCCTAGAGCAATTCCAGTGGCGTAGCCAGGGAAAAAACTAGCTAATATATTGATAGTTCTTGCACAAATACATGGTAAAATCCTAGAGCAGTTCCGGGCGAACTTCTAATGACCGACTAAAACTAAAATTAAGAACATTGCAATTCACATCGCGTTAATGCATTCATACTTTTGCAATCACACAATTTCAATGCATCTGTTGAGATATTACCTCAAATTTGAAGAATAAATTAATAGTTCTTGCACAAATACATGGTAAAATGTAAAAATAAAAATAAGAAATAGATATAGCTGTAAAAAGAAGTCTTGCACCAACTTTAGCCGGCAGCTCGCCCCAACGTAGCTACAATTCAAAGCGTGCTTGCCAGGATTGGGTCCCTCCTTGGTGAGCATTCATTTGGTCTTGTCTGGCTCTCCAATGAAATCGGACCGTATGGTTTTTAAAATCAAATGAAGCTCTTCTAGTTTTGCCTGGCAGTACGTGCTGCAATGTACGCTGTTGCATGCTACATGATCGACTGTCAACTCTCATGTGTTAGCATGCAGAAAACGGCCGGTTGGACATGCATATGCATGCAGCATATGCATATATCGTCAATCTCGCTCTGTTGCATGCATATCGTCCATCGATCTTAGTATGGACATGGACGACAGTGTGAGCCAGTGATGAGCAAAAAAATGTCTGTGACCCACCCACGGCACGCAACCACATCCATTCGCCTCAGCACGTTTCTTGCCCCTCACGGACGCCGTGAGGATTGGCACGATTGCCTCCTGACCTCGCCGAGGCCACCGATCGACCGGGCCGGCCGTACATCCTGCATGTCTCGTCGGCGAATTCTAGCTTTTCTGGTTGCCGGCACCTCGGTCACATCGTGGCGAAACATTTGTGCACGTACATCATCGTGGTTGGAAACGCCGTCGTCACGTCGCCGTGCACGCTGGGCGCGCCGATGGCCGGTGCCCCATCCCATGGACCCCGCCCCAGGTGTATATACCGCGTTGGGGTTACCTTGTGTGCCCTCTCGCTGCAACTGCAACACAACCTGACAGTTCTCACGCCCAAGTTATTTTGTGAGCTCGTTTGTTGGTTACTGCGGCTCCAACACATAATTTAGGCACCGGGTTAACAATCATCAAGTGTAAAATAAGAGAGAACTGAGAGATGTTTTTAAGAGCTTCTCCAACAGTCTCCTAATCCTTGTTTTTTTAGAAAGATGCAGAAAAATCTCTCTCCAATAGTTTCTAATATTTACTCCTAATCTTTTTTAGGACTTTGGAAACTTGGACCCCTTCCGCGTAACTTTACGTGGACGATGCTAACTACGGAGTCGGCGATCCCACGCGTTTTCCTTCCTCCCGCGCCGAGTTTTGGAGCTGCAACTTCCTTCCCGCGCTTCGCCCCTTGCCGCGTGATCGCCCCTGCCTCACGTTAGAACGGAATGCCCATAAGTTGGTACCCTGACGTTTACATTTTAGTCACCTCCCTAATTTTTTTAGTCACTAATGTTTGGAATTTAGGTGACTAAAAGTGATTAAAATAGGGGTGACTAATTTTAATCACCCCAAATAAAACACCCCTAATACATGATATATATTTCCCTGTAATATAAGCTTTTTAAGCGTAAATGATAAGAAGACAGATTATTCTTTATTAGAGACAGCACGTACGTGATGAGGCCGCCACCCTATATCCCATCCTGTCTGCGTCCGCGTGTGCCGGCCGGACAGGATTATTCTCCTAGTGTTTGCAGCCTATAGTTGGACTATACTCCGTGCTACTCTATTTATTCTCCTGCTGGCATTTGCTGCATCATATCATGATCGATTCTCTTGATCCGTTCTTCATCTTCTTTTGGCAAGTTCGAAGGGAAACTGGGCAAGGACAACCACGTGTAGCATCGATAGCAGGCTCGCTGTTAACAGTACGTCACGTCACCTGCTGCTTATAATTTTGTTATATATAGTTACTTTTTCCCATCATTTTTAGCAGCAAATTCGATGGATTGATCTGCCCATTGGGTAGTGATAGTTATTCTTATTTATTTCTCCTTTATGTTATAAGAGTATATATATGTATTTCTTATTCTTAGTCAGGTGACTCCTAGACTTCTCCAAATTTGATCGCGGCAAAGCCCCTTGCTCATTCTTCTTCAACATATTAACTCCCACCATATAAGAAGCAATGGCACCTTCACAAATGAATCTCTCAGCCATCCTCCTAGCCGTCCTAATCCTCCTACGACCTGTCGTCATGGAAGCTCGTGGTACGTACGCGTGCACATGCATGAACTACATGTTGTAAGCAACCATGTCATTTGATTAATCTTTTGCTAAAAGTTGTTTCATGTGCCTCTGACATTTGTTGCGTAAATGTCCACGTCTGGATCTGAACCATTGTAGAGTCGACATACGTTGGGAAAGACTCCTGTGAGGACGGCGCCGACTATCACTTGAGCGGCAGATTTCAAGGGATATGCCTTACGTTGAGAGGAGACGAAGCCACCTGCAGTAGACTATGCAGAGAAGAAAGCAGCAACAACTTTGATGGCACTTGTTCGTTTTCCCAATGCTGGTGCATGAGCAAATGCACCTCAAAGACCAAGGTTGTTGCTATCGCTCCGATCCAGCAATGATATTGTGATCCCCGCCAACAATGATCGGATCCTCCTTAGCTCACGTCTAAAATAATAATAGCAATAATAATAATAATAATAATAATAGTTGCGAACACATGGTTGATTTAGGCCACATGTGTTTAGTTTTTGTGATGGAGTGATTGTCAACAAATCAACATTCTTTTCTCTATTTTCATTTTATCTTTTTATGCTTCGCTATGTTCACCGGCATACGTGGAGTGTGTCGAAGACGTATCTCTTGGTTCGTGTTGTGCAGGTGTGGAGCTCGGAGATGGTAGCTGACGGCGAGGTGAAGGGGCCAAGGAGGACGTGCCGGGCCGACGGACCGCGGAGGTGAAGGACGGACGTGAGGCTTGGACCGAGGGACTGGATCGCCGGGCGGCTAGCCATGGTGGCTGACATCTGGGACATCGGCGGATGCAAGAGGGCGGGCGGACCGTGTCGATCGGGTCAAGACGGCGAGCGTCAAGGCAGAGCGGGAGCTCGGATGACTTGACGACTCGGGCGGTCAAGACGGCGATGACACGCGATGTCGAGGAGGTTTGGTGGTTTGCCCTCAAAACCATCGGGCGCGGGTTTGGTGGTTTGGGCCTCAAAACCATCGGCGGGCGGTTTCGCGGGTTTGGGCCTCAAAACCCGAGACGTTCCGTGGGACGGAAGGACGGCACGTGGCGGCATCGGGAGGTTGCGTTGGATGCAAGGCAACGGATGAGGAGGCGCGGTGGCCGTCGGATCAAAATATACCCAGAGTCGACCAAAATAGCCCTAGGGTTAGTGGTTTGGCTCATATGTATCGAGGGGCAAAATAGGGATAAGAAATAAGGACCATAAGTAGTGGATGGCAGCCATCCTCCCTCTTTCCTCTCTCATTTTCGTTTTATTTTTTCCCCAATTTTTAGGGTTCTTGTTTAGAGGCCCAAGAACATCAAATTGGTGACATTTTGTGGTGATTTTCGAGTGGGAAAGGGGAGTCCCAAAGCTCCCTGTATCCTCCGGGATTTTTATTGAAATGGTGAATTTTTTTGTTCCCGTGCTCTTCGTTTTCCCCCTGTCTCACCTCTCTGCTGTGAGTTCTTTTCTTTGCGTAGCTGTGATCTGAAATTTCTGGGGATTGGATGGATTACGGGCTATGATTTCTTGGGGATAGATTTGTGCTAAGCTGTAGATCACCTGTGCGATTTTTGAGATCCAGCTGCTGCGATTTGGTGAAGTTCTCGTCGATTTTTGGACCGCTCCTTTTCTGTTGTTGCGGTTTCGAGGTGTGTCTTCTTGGGATGGCATAGCAGCAGCGCTATCAACGCTGGCAGTCAGCTGTCGTGCGTGCCTGCTAGAGCGGCGGCGCTAGCTTTTGCTACCCAGCTGACCACTCGATTTCTTATCTGCTATATCAGCTCGTGATTCAAGGTTGTCAGGCTGCTGTTCGTATTTTTGGTTCAGCGCAGTTCATTGCCAAGCAAGTGCAGTAGCAAGTTTCTGTTTTTAAGTGGTCCAAAGCTTTCTTCTTGCTCACGTGAACAAGCTCAAGTAATCATTAGCTCTTCATGATTATTTAATCCTTCTTGCTTGAGATAGTTATTGCGTTGGTGAGATTGGTTCGTCCTATGTGTTCTCGTGACTGATTTTTGCTTCGCACAAGCAGTCCAACCCTTGCTGTTGTTTTCAGACTCGATCGATTCTAGGAGGCAGCATAACCAGCTCTGGTGGCCGGTCACCGAGCACGCTATTCACAGCGGTGCTGTTCGGCGATCTCTGTCTCTTTCTTTGTGCGTTGCACTCCATTTGCTGTTTGCTTCCTCGTGCTTTTTGGCCCGATCATTTCCCGAGTTCTTACGTCTACAGGTCATCGAGGCTATCTTTGCAATCTGTTCTCAGGCAGCGCAGCTCCTGCCCAATGCTATGTGCTTGTGCTCATCTTGGATAGGTTTGGGGAAGTAGCGGCTGTGCCGGAGCGTCAAGTTCAAGTTGGGTTGTTTCGTTTTTTTTGTGAACTCGGGATCGGTAGGCCGTGCACAGCCGTGTGCCGTGCAAATCCATTGTCTAAGTCTTTGCGTGTGACATCTTGCTACTAGTTAGCACGTGTGTTACTCGTCTCTCATTTGAGTTCGTTTTAGAGGTCGGGGGTTGAGCCGATGACCCAAAATTGAAAAAGAAAATCGAGGCTCCCATTCACCCCCCCTACGGTGCCGTTTGGTCCTTCAATTGGTATCAAAGCCGGTTAAGGATCATATCCACCTTAATCGGTCCGTGATCCGCAGAAGGCGACATGGAGAGGTTTGGTCACTTTGGTGGCAAGCCTCCGGAGTTCGATGGTACCAACTATCCCTATTGGAAGATTAAGATGCAAGCACATCTTATGGGGATGGATTGGAGAGTGTGGGAGATTGTCGAGGATGAGAACTACCAAGTGCTAGCCGCTCGAAAGTGGGTGAGGAACAAATAGCCCAACACAATGCCAACAACCGACGAGGAGCGTCTTGTTCTCTAGCCTCAAAGACACCGAAGTTTGAGAGAGTTGCCACTTGTGAGACCGCTCGTGAGGTGTGGAAGACACTAGAGAGCTACCACGAGGGAACCCCACAAGTCAAGGCCCGCCTATATATGAGACCTACAAGAGAGAGTACAACAACCTAATCCAACTTAATGGCGAGTCCATCGATTCTCTCTTTGCTAGGTTTCGGGACGATCCGCAACAAGCTTTCCGGGCGAACAAGCCGTCGGAGAGGCTTGACGAGCACGAGAAGGCGTGCGGCTCTTGTGCGCTCTGGATCGGAAGGTGTGGGATGTGAAGGTGTCCGCGATCATGGAGTCACGCCAACTACGACACCCTCACACCCGGCGAGCTCTACAAAGAAGCTCAAGTCTTCTGAGATCGAGGCCCAGATCCGGGGCGAAGCTCAAGAACCCTTCTGCGCCCGAACGTTGCACTCATCTACGGTAAGGGCGGTTCCAGTTCTTACGCTAACCCATCACGATTTCTTTCGCCTTGTCTTCCTTGGTGTCTGTGACAGAGGAGCAGATGGAGAGCCTTGGGGATGATGAGCTTGCGCTAGTCATCAGCCGATTCTCGCGGTTCCACAACAACCGCTTGAACCGTCGGCGTGGCGGCCCATCCAAGGGCGGATGCTTCGAGTGCGGAGATCCGGACCACTTCGTCGCCGCATGTCCCAAGAAGAACAAGGACAAGTACTCCGGCGAAGTACTACTCCAACAAGTGCGACTCCGACAAGCGCAAGGACAGCGCGAGCACACCTCCGGCAAGTACAAGTCCAAGAAGGGATTCGACAAGGAGGCGATCAAGAAGAAGTACCTCAAGCGTGCCAAGGAGCACAAGCACGCCTTCCTTGCCTCCCTCAGCGACCTCGACAACGACTCTTCGGACGGGCAATCTTCCTCAAGCGATGAGGAGTCCGAGCGCAAGGTTGAGGACAAGGCTCGAATGGACTTTGCTTCTTCACCGACTCAAGCCGGGGGCTTCGCACCATGGCCCTCGATGGAGCGGTGACCGACGGCGCCAAGCCACACCGACATCGATTCTTCTTCCTCGGTACCTCCTACGATCGAATCTCTCTCCGATGAGGTTGAATCTTTGGGCGATGCGCTTGTGTGTCAAGAAGTTGCTTAAGCGTGCCGCTAGGAGAGAAAGGAGTACAAGGAGAAGTGGAGATGGTCGTGTGACGGAGATAGAGTTGCTTAGGAAGCCTGTCGATGTCTCGATGAGACGGAGTATCTTTGCTTGTGCTGTGCATATGTCTAGCATCATGTCTTTTGCAAAACCCAAGTATTCGGGCTTTGCTAGATGAGCATGTTGATCTGAAGTCTAGGCTGTCTTTGTTGAGTGCGCAGCAAGTCTTGTCCGTTGACTTGCGATCTGAGTTGGCAGAGAAGGCTGCCAAGCTTGCTGTGCTTGAGAAGGCCAACTCAGATAGCACCGTGCTGGGATGTGCTAAGTGTGAAGCTTTGGAGTTGGAGCTCATGTCTTGTAGGCATGACAAGGGGAGAGTCGAAGAGGAGATCAAGTATCTTCGCTGCCTTGAGTTGGGTGTCTTGTGGAGAGAGTAGCTTGGCATGATGATGAGTCAGTTCAAGAGGGAAACCGACACATCGGGTTTAGGCTTTGCTATAGGTGGGAAGGGAGAAGTCATTTATGGCAAGGTTGGTCAAGGTAGTGGTTTGAGCTCGAGTGAGAAACCAACCAACACTCCAAAATTTACCAAGATTACTCCACCTGAGCCTACCAAGCCCATTGTGCAAGATGGCATTCTCCAAGAGCCAACTAAGACTCCACCTCCCAAACAAGTGTGGCTTCCCAAACCGAACCACCTCAAGAACCCACTTGACACTTTGCCCGGGATCCCCGAGGAAACCCCCTTCCTAAGGCCAAGACCACAACAAGAGTGAACCATCCACCCAAGAGAGTGAACCAACCACCACCTAAGAGAGAGGTGAGGTATCACCGTGAGTATTGCCGGAGAGATGGTCACTTGGTTGAGTTTTGCTTTAGGAGGAAGAGGGATGCTAGGCGTCGAGTGGAGTTTGAGAACCGTGACATGTATCACCCACCACTTGGCATGTATGAGAGGGGGTGTGCGATGGGGTTCGAGAGGCAGTTTGCTAGGCCCGAAGGTAGGAGGCCTCGAGGTTTGGGTCACGGTTTTGTGAGACCGTTTGGTGATCGTGTTCGCGAGTGAACGTAGATCCTCGCTTTGGGAGTTTTGAGGTTGATAAGAGGAGTGCACCACGCTTTGTAGCACGTGGTAGCGGTTTGGTAAGATGGGGCGTGGGATGGTTGTTTTGCCTAACGCGTATTTGGGGCAAGATGGTCAACACCGGTACTCTTCCAAGTTTACTAACCCGAGTGTTGTGTCATATGCTCATCCCATGTTCTATCGTTGATACTGATTTGGAAGGCTGGAGGACATGTGCTCATTGACTCCGGCTGTTCTCGACACACATGACCGGTAACTCCAAGTGGTTCTCAGCCTCACCCCCATGAAGACGAAAAGAGTACATCACTTTCGGGGATAGCAAATGGAGAGGGAAGATTCTATCTCGAGGGTCAATCGGAATCAATGACCACTTTGTGCTCAGGATGTGGCGCTCGTCTCCAACCTTCACTTCAACCTTTCGTCTCTCGGCTCATGGGCGGACGGGTATGAGGTGCGCTTCAAGGTTGGGTGTTCTCGAGTTTTGGACTCTCGCGATGATCTCATTTCTTTGGATTGTGCCATTTGGGCAAGTCTTTCGTGCTGATTTTTCTCGAGCTTTTGGCACGTCTTGTTGCTTGTTGGCCGGTCCCTCCTCTGATTTGTGGAAGTGGCATAGGAGACTTGGACACGAGCTTTGACCTTCTCACAAGGTTAAGTTCAATGGGTCTAATCCGAGGATTGCCTAAGCTCAAATTTGAGAAGGATTTGGTTTGCCACCCCGCCGTCCACGGGAAGATGGTACCCGCTTCCCACCACCCCAATTGTTCTCAGATTATGACCTCGAGACCCGGAGAGATCCTTCACATGGACACAGTTGGTCCATCTCGGGTGAGGTCAGTCGGTGGGAAGTGGTATTGTCTAGTGATCGTTGACGATTTTTCGAGATACTCTTGGGTGTTTTTCATGGAGGGCAAGGATGAGGCTTTTCGGTTTTGCTCGTGATTTGATTTTGAGATCGAGGCGGAGTTACGAGAGACGGCCATTCAAGCGATTCGCAGATGACAATGGCACGTAATTCAAGAACTCTCAGCTCGAGTCTCTTTGCGCTAACCTTGGTGTCGAGCACCGTTTTCTAGCCCTTATGTTCCGCAAGTAAGCGGGATTGTTGAGCGGAAGAACCGGACGCTTGTGGAGATGGCAAGGACCATGCTCGATGAACACAAGACTCGAGGAAGTATTGGGCTGAGGCAATCAACACGGTGTGCCATGTCTCCAACCGCATTTTCCTTCGTGCTTTCACCAAGAAGACATCATATGAGCTGCGGTTTGGGAGATTGCCCAAGGTAAGCCACTTCCGTGTGTTTGGATGCAGGTGTTTCATTCTCAAGCAAGGTAATCTCGACAAGTTTGAGTCTCGATCACCGATGGCATTTTTCTTGGATATGCTTTACACTCACATGCCTACGAGTTCTAAACCTTGAGACTAACCGCGTTGTAGAGACGTGTGAGGTTACTTTCGATGAGACTGCGCCTTGTTCCTCTTACGTGTTTGAGTGTGCGGGGAAAGGATGAGATGGAGCGAGCATCTTTGTGGAGGAGGAACAGGAAGATGTTGGTTGGGGTGATCCCGGCGACTTCACCGCTTGCCCCGGTCGACCTCGTGGCGGCGACGCGCGCCACCGGACCCGAGACCTACTACCACTACTTCGTCCGGGGTGGTGGCCCCCCCCCCTCGGAGACAGCATGCACTCGAGGAGGTTCCCACTCCCGGTCGAGGGGAGGCGACATCTTCGCGCCGCGGCACCTCAAAGACATTCAGCGCCGCCACCCCTGTGAGACCATGATTGGAGGACTTAATCGAGGGTAACTCGTTCCAAAGCTTATGCCATGTGTCATTTCGCTCATTCTACATTTGTTTCCTCTCTTGAGCCCAAAGATGTTAACACTTGCATTATCGATTCGGATTGGGTCAATGCCATGCATGAGGAGTTGCGGAACTTTGAGAGGAACCAAGTTTGGGTGTTAGTTCCACCTCCGGTGAGTGTCATCCCATAGGTACTAAGTGGGTGTTCAAAAACAAAGCAGAGTGAGGATGGTGTGGTGGTGAGAAACAAAGCCGATTAGTTGCCCGGGGGTTTTGTCGGAAAAGAGGGAATAGACTATGAGGAAACTTTTCGCTCCACGTGAGTCCGCATAGAAGCTATTAGGATTACCTTTGCCTTTGCGGCCTCGAAGGGTTTTAAGCTCTTCCGGATGGATGTCAAGAGTGCTTTCCTAAACGGGTTCATAGAGGAGGAAGTGTATGTGAGGCCAGGGGGTTTGAGCATCCTAAACACCAGGACTATGTGTACAAGTTGTACAAGGCTTTGTATGGCTGAAACAAGCCCCCGTGAGCGTGGTACGAGAGGTTGAAAGCCTTCATTTTAGCTAAGGGTTTTGTGATGGGGACCGTAGACAAGACTTTGTTCTGTTTAGGAAGGGCAATGACATACTCCTAGTCCGGATATATGTGGATGATATCATCTTTGGTGGCTCTTCACATGCTATGGTATCGAGTTTTGCGAGATTATGAGCGGGGAGTTCGAGATGAGCATGATGGGCGGCGACTTACTTCCTTGGACTACAAATCAAGCAAACCAAGGGCGGGATCTTAGTACACGGGGGCAAGTACACGAAGGACATCATCCGCAGTTTTCGCATGGGTGAGGCCAAGCCTCTTTCGACGCCCATGTAAAACGGCGACCCTGGGCGAGGACAAGGATGGAGAAGCTGTGGACCAAAGGCCGATGAAGCATGATCGGTTATTTCTTTTTGGCGACGGCGCGCCCGACATCCGGTTTTGCGGTGTGCCTCTGCGCAAGCGTTTTGATCTTCGCCGCGCACCTCTCACTTTCGGTCGTGTGAAGAAGATCTTCGGTATTTGCGATTTACCCCCGACTTTGGCCTTTGGTACTCGGCCTCTTCCACCCTCTCCACGGTTGGTTATTCGGACTCACGATTATCTTTGGTGATCGTATGCATAGAAAGTCTACATCCGGTACCTGTCGGTTTCTTGGTACTTCTCTCGGTGTCTTGGTCGTCTAGAAAGCGATCCCGGTGTCGCTCGGTCGGCGGTTGAGGCGAGTATGTTGTTGCTTCTTTGCTTGTTGCTCCCATTTGTTGTGGATGGTTGCCACTTTGAGAGACTTTGGCTTTGAGCTTTTCTCGTGTACCTTTATTGTGTGATAGCATGGGAGCTGTGAGTGTAGCCAAAAAATCCCCGCACTCCCGGACCAAACACATAGAGGTGAGGTACCACTTCCCGAGAGATCACCGGGAGAAAGGGGATATAGATGTACGGCATGTGTACACCTGAGCAACAGATTGCGGACATTTTCACAAAACCACTAGACCAAGTCCGCTTTGCCCGGCCGTGGAGAGTTGGGCGTGTGCTATCCCTTTTGAGGGGTAGCTTTGTAGTTGATGTCTGATTTAGTTTTAGGTTTGTTTTTGCTTTTTGTATCATACTTGCATATCATGAGCTTCACTTTTATATTGAATGGAATGAGTTTGTGCTCTTAGTAGTATGGACATGATAGTGCTTCTAGTTTAAGCTCTTTCTAATCATGTGGTGTATGTTATGAGCTGAGCAACTTTTTCAAATGTGAACTTGATTAATGAATGATGAAATTAAATCATGGTTCACCCTTGAGCTAGCTTCTATCATGAGTAGGATGTTGAGATCCTTTGAGTTTTTATGTGTATGCTTGGTAGCTATGTCTCATGCTTTGATTCATTCACTTGCTTAGATTTTCATGATAATACCATGCTAAAACGTGAAGTCTAAAGCTAAAGTGATGAAAAGATCGAGTGGGTCCATTTTGCCACACTTTGAAGTTTGAGACTGCTTTCATTTGCACTCTTGAATGAACTTGGACTTCATTGTGTTTGACCCGGACCATTGTCTTAAGCTAATCATTGCTCATGCATAGGCTTGACATGGTTGATTAGTAAGGCAAGGCAAATATGGATAACCACTCGCATGCTCTTTTTGTAACTTGTGAACATTTGCAACTCTCGAACTAAAATGAACCTCACAAGTTTGTGCCATAATGTCTAGCATGATGTCACGAACGCCGCTTGGGGGGTAGTTCACCCAGTTTTACATGTTTGAGCACTTAGTTGATTTCCTATCTACTTGTGCTAGGTGCTATGTTTAATGGTGAACCTCCTTTTTGCAAGATACTAAAATTTGCTCAAAATGCTTTTGTGCCATATTTCATATCATCCGATTAGCTTGAGCTCGGCTAGCACTTGTAATTTGTTGCTATGGTACCACCTTGAGCACACTCTCATTCATTTGAATATAATCTTGAAGCTTTGCATTGTGACATATTGCATTTCATAGCTTGATTAGTGCATGTGCCAACAAGGGGGGAGAAAGATACAAAGACGGTGATTGCATTTGTCTAGGGGGGAGTAGCACCTTGAGCTAGATGTGTTGAGCCTGTTTGCCTCTGTCTTGAGGGTCTAGCTGTTTGTGTGTGTGAAAGAAATTGGTTTGGAGCTGTGCTAGTGGTGTTGAGCCTGTTCTACCTCTTCTTGAGGACTAGCTGCCTATTTAGCTTGGTTGTGTCGAGCCTTTTGCCCATGTCTTTGGGAACCAAGCTTTTGCTCCATGTTTGCTATCCAGTGACTGTCTTAGCTTTTGTCTAGCTTGTGTTCACTTGGATGTGCTTTCTTCTACCTTCTCTGTCTTTGTGTTGAATGTTGACAATGCACTCATCAAGGGGGAGATTGCGAACACATGGTTGATTTAGGCCACATGTGTTTAGTTTTTGTGATAGAGTGATTGTCAACATTCTTTTCTCTATTTTCATTTTATCTTTTATGCTTCTCGCTATGTTCACCCAAGATACGTGGAGTGTGTCGAAGGCGTATCTCTTGGTTCGTGTTGTGCGGGTGTGGAGCTCGGAGATGGTAGGCGACAGCGAGGTGAAGGGGCCAAGGAGGACGTGCCGGGCCGAGCGGACCGCGGAGGTGAAGGACGGACGTGAGGCTTGGACCGAGGGACTGGATCGCCGGGCGGCTAGCCATGGTGGTCGACATCCGGGACATCGACGGATGCAAGAGGACGTGGCAGACCCGTGTCGATCGGGTCAAGGCGAAGCGTGCAAAGCGGAAGCGGGGAGCTTAGGATGACTTGGCGATTTCGGGCGGTCAAGACGGCGATGACCGCGTGTCGAGGAGGTTTGGTGGTTTGCCCTCAAAACCATCGGCGCTGGTTTGGTGGTTTGGGCCTCAAAACCATCGGCGGCGGGTTTCGCGGGTTTGGGCCTCAAAACCGAGAGACGTTCCGGTGGACGGAAGGGCGGCGTGGCGGCGGCATCGGGAGGTTGCGTGGATGCAAGGCTACCGATGAGGAGGCGCGGTGGCCGTCGGATCAAAATATACCCGGAGTCGACCAAAATAGCCCTAGGGTTAGTGGTTTGGCTCATATGTATCGAAAGGGCAAAATAGGGATAAGAAATAAGGACCATAAGTAGTGGATGGCAGCCATCCTCCCCTCTTTGCCTCTCATTTTCGTTCTTATTTTTCCCCAATTTTTAGGGTTCTTGTTTAGAGGTCCAAGAACATCAAATTGGTGACATTTTGTGGTGATTTTCGAGTGGGAAAGGGGAGTCCCAAAGCTCCCCTGTATCCTCCGGGATTTTTATTGAAATGGTGAATTTTTTTTGTTCCCGTGCTCTTCGTTTTCCCCTGTCTCACCTCTCTGCTGTGAGTTCTTTTCTTTGCGTAGCTGTGATCTGAAATTTCTGGGGATTGGATGGATTACGGGCTATGATTTCTTGGGGATAGATTTGTGCTAAGCTGTAGATCACCTGTGCGATTTTGAGATCCAGCTGCTGCGATTTGGTGAAGTTCTCGTCGATTTTGGACCGCTCCTTTTCTGTTGTTGCGGTTTCGAGGTGTGTCTTCTTGGGATGGCATAGCAGCAGCGCTATCAACGCTGGCAGTCAGCTGTCGTGCGTGCCTGCTAGAGCGGCGGCGCTAGCTTTTTGCTACCCAGCTGACCACTCGATTTCTTATCTGCTATATCAGCTCGTGATTCAAGGTTGTCAGGCTGCTGTTCGTATTTTTGGTTCAGCGCAGTTCATTGCCAAGCAAGTGCAGTAGCAAGTTTCTGTTTTTAAGTGGTCCAAAGCTTTCTTCTTGCTCACGTGAACAAGCTCAAGTAATCATTAGCTCTTCATGATTATTTAATCCTTCTTGCTTGAGATAGTTATTGCGTTGTTGAGATTGGTTCGTCCTATGTGTTCTCGTGACTGATTTTTGCTTCGCACAAGCAGTCCAACCCTTGCTGTTGTTTTCAGACTCGATCGATTCTAGGAGCAAAGCATAACCAGCTCTGGTGGCGGTCACCGAGAGCACGCTATTCACAGCGGTGCTGTTCCCGACGATCTCTCGTCTTTGCTGTGCGTTGCACTCCATTTGCTGTTTGCTTGCTCGTCCTTTTGGCCTGATCATTTCCCCGAGTTCTTACGTCTACAGGTCATCGGAGGCTATCTTTTTGCAACTGTTCTCAGGCAGCGCAGCTCCTGCCCAATGCTATGTGCTTGTGCTCATCTTGGATAGGTTTGGGGAAGTAGCAGCTGTGCCGGGCGTCAAGTTCAAGTTGGGTTGTTTCATTTTTTTTTGTGAACTCAGACTGGTAGGCCGTGCACCTTCGTGCCGTGCAAATCCATTGTCTAAGTCTTCGCGTGTGACATCTTGCTACTAGTTAGCACGTGTGTTACTTCGTCTCTCATTTGAGTTCGTTTTAGAGGTCGGGGGTTGAGCCGATGACCCAAAATTGAAAAAGAAAATCGAGGCTCCCATTCACCCCCCCTCTGGTCGCCGTTTCGGTCCTTCAATAGTTACAATAATAAGGTATACTCGGTGTACCTACTGGCTGCTTATGTTGTGTCGTGGACTAGGGTTCAAAATAAATTTATATTTTCTTGTGTAAGTATTGTTTACGATCAAAATTGACATGTCATGAAAAAACAGAGCACCTGTCCAAATGCAAAATGAATTTCTCTATGTGTAGCTCATGTTGAGCCATCAAAAAGTATATATAGATTGCTCAATTTAGACTTGTTTATGTGAGTTAGGCTAATGATCATGAAATCTGTACCGAGGCAACATTAAACCGGACATTCTGGTTTTTATTTCTAGAATCGGATGTGAGCCTATTCCAAGCACATCTCTTGATGTATTTTAATTCTTCACGAGGCAAGTCATTCCCATGCTAAATGTACTAAGGGCCATGGCCGATTGAGGGAGTATCCAATAATCGATTAAAATCACGTTTCACATCAACGTTATCCTTTTATCTTTTTCCATGGTGTGCTTGCCATGATGCAAGAGCATCTCCAGCGGTTTAGCAAATTGCACTTGACAAAAGTTATAATTTGCTAAGTCCACAAGATGTTCGCCAAGGTAGATTAAAGCTCATCTCTAACGGTTTTGACAATTTAACTTGACAAAACCAAAATTTCTAAAATGTCCGTACTTCCCCTAAACTTTGCAAGTACCGTACTTCCTCCAAACTTTGCAACAAGAACCCTGGACTTCCGTCAAATCAACGGAGCCTGAATATAAAATGTCTCTTCTCTAAAAAGTTTTGCATGAGGAACCCTAGGACAGAAACCAAATTATGTTTCAGACCTTATTCTTCAATCGCGCCGCTGCTCATGCCGACGACGGGCGCCAAGACGCGGCGAACCCGCGCCGCTTCAGGCAGATGGGCCACTGCTCAGGGGACCACGGCGTCGCATCGGGAACCCTCACGAGCGGCGCGGCCCCGATCGCCGTCGGCTGGTGGAGCCGATCTCCTGATCAAGTTGTCCCTCCTAGCTAGCTAGGTGAGGGTTCATTGGGCTTTGTGGGCCTATGAAATGAAACCACACCATATATAGTTTTTAAAAAATCTTCCAGCTTTACGTGCCAGCACTACAAGGTATGTCCTTGCATGCTGCATGTTCGACTCTCTATTGTGTTGGCATGACCCATATTTATATGACATTTTTTGGGAATCTGGTAGAGAAGAAAAATGTCAATTGGTTTCTATATCCGGTTCTAATTCTCAGAAAGGCGAAGTTCTTGTCTCGAACTATAGCACGCCACTTTTAATTTGTGTAGGATTTTGATTTTTTGTAAATTTGTTTGAATTAATTGGCAAGTGTGGAACCATTAGAAAGTATAATTTATTTTCAAAAATACAAAGAATCATATGTTATAAAAATTGATGATGCATACTTTTTGTTGATTTTCCTCTTTCTAAAATAGTATAAGTTACTAGTTTTTTAGGGTCTGGTTACTAGTTAGCTAGGACTTGGACACAGCACAGGTGTGTACTGGATCTGTGGCTAGGACAGCCTAGTCTTAATTTTGGTAGGATTTTATTTTTTCTTATATACTTGTTTGAATTACTAATTAGCAAATTGTGGAACCATTAGAAAATAAAATTAATTTTCTAAAATATAAATTATAGAATCATACGATTATGTTATAAAACTTGATGATGCATACTTTCAACGATTTTCCTCTTTCTAAAATATTATAAGTTACTAGTTTTTTAGGGGGTATAAATTACAATAGTTTAGCTAGGACACAGGTGTACCGGCCTGCTTGACCTGCATGAGCGCTGCAGAGCCGGCTCTATATATGCCAATCTGATCAAAACTGCAGACTTGTCCAACTCCTCCATGCACGCTTGATCTCAAAAGCAAGTGATGGGAAGCACTGAATCAGCTGGAACACTGACAGACTTTTTCATTCTCTACTGTCCTCGAGATTCAGTCTTTCCAGGCATTATTGTATATCCGATTACACCCCGTTATTAAAATGTGAACTAAAAATTCAGATATATACGCAATACTCACTTATGAATCAGATAAATTTTCGATCGTCTCTTGTTTCGAATATTTTTGAGACCAATGAAAAATGAAAGTGACTATTTAATTTGTTCTAAGTTTGGCATTAGGCAAAGAGTCGCTTTGTCTAGTGCCTGACATAAAACACTAGGCAAATGGTTTTGGCACTGGCAGCGATTCCGCTTAGTGCAATCTGTTAATGTTTGATGGCTGATGAAAAAAACACCATCATTTCTTTCCTTGCTAGTTGTTATTTTTTTAAATTCGTTGATCACCATTGCCCCTTCATCTCTTGCGTCTTCGTGATTTTTCTGGTTTATTAGGTGCAGGTCACAACCATAGTTAAAAAAAAGAACTGAAGACACCTATAGGATAACTTTTGCAGAAAGTATGACGAGAGAAATTCTTGGCTTCAATTAGCAGCAATCTCGACAGTGCGTGCCTCGTCTATACTATTGTGAACAATCTGAGCTCATCACTGACCTGTCACGCAGCAGCTACGGACAACTGAAATCTGGTTCATCCTATATATTAGCTTGTTCCTTTCATTTGTTGATTTTGTATCAGATTTTTTTTTGTCATTCTAATTATTGTTTGGGTAGCGAGGAAGTGAATGAGCATGTTTGGTTTAACTGCAGAATTCCTCCCCACAAATATTATTTCAGATGGTTTAGGCCTTTAGAGCATCTCTAGTGGCGGCCCCTACTTGGGCCCCTACCCTCAATTTTAGGGTTTTGGAAGCGAATACAATTCCAATGAAGCCCTTATATGAACCCTAATTTTACATGTCCCCTCAAATTTTAATCTCAACCCCTCACATCTAGGATCCCGATATCCAATGGGTCCCACTTTCCCCCTTGCCCTCCCATCTACGCCCGGTCGTGTCGCCCACCTCGCCTCGCCGCCACCGCTGCTATGTCTCCACCCGCCCAAGCGTCGCTATCGTTGTCTCCTTGTCAACCGCTATCGCCCTCTATCTTTTGACAAGGGAGGCACTTTGTGCCGGAACCACGCCCATGGCTTGCCGGAGACCCGCCACCGCCGTCCTTGCTCCGACGCACCCACCCACGACTCTGGCCCTCGATCTCCCCAGGTCGCGCGCCATGGACAGCGATGAGCTCTACACTGGTCACGACCTCTGCCCACCCCCAACCCAATCGACGACGTGCAAGCGCCTGCAGATGTCGTCGCCGAGCACCGCCTCTGCGTGGAGCCCTCTCTCTCCCGAGGCCCCGCGCCGCAACATACCCACCCCCGAGACTCCCCTCTTCGCGTCGAACTTCAATGCGCCCAAGATCCCAGAGCCGGCCTTGGCGCTCTCAAGGAAGCGCCTCGACTTGCACCGCTGAATCCTCACCCTCATCTACAAGAACGACCTCGACGTCCATTGCCGTCCACTCCGGCGTGGGCAGGATGCGCACTGTGTAGTGCGAACTCATCGGCGCATACATCCACACTGGCACCGCACCGTCGTCCGTGATGCGTACATAGCGGCTCCCTTACTCGGGCGCTGGCGAAGTGCGGGATGGTGGACCACCCCGCGCCCCCCGAGCGAGTTCCTCGGTGGTCAATGTCGAAGCAGGCACTAGGTTTTTCTTGGCTGATTGGAGGGTCCCGGAAGTTAGGGTCCTGGCCTACTTCTCCCACGAGTTGCAAGTGATTTGGGCCTACTTCTCCCATAGTCGACAACGCATAGTAGATCAAGGCCCAGATCCCGCCCCATATTAGGGTTTGGGATGTGGGATTTTTCTTATTTTATTTTTATCTTTTTAGATTAACTGTGGTGGTTTTTAAAAACCACCATGGTTACCATGGTGTTTGCTTCGTGGCGGTTTTCAAAAAAAAACTGATATGGTTGTTTTTTTCAATAGTAGTGGGGGTCGTCGACTCATGGGTGTTGCTCGAGCCGGCCGCCCACGTGGACGAGGCAGCCGTGGTGGAAGACGCTAGTACAAAGGTACTCCAAATCTAGTGCTTAAATGAATAGTTGAATTGCTTACATTACTGGTCGCTCAGCCTCAGCTCACATTGTCGTGTCCGTTCTCTTCAGCAGATCGGGTGGTACTGTGGTGGTGGATCCAAAGCAATGCATTGTTTTACCAGTCGTCAGTATACGAGCGCACAAGCGCCAAGCAGGAAGCGACCGCTCTGCTGATGCAAAACCGTGCGCGCGCACGGGTAAACGTACACGTCGAGGCCTAGTGTTTCCCACCGCAATGGCGGAGGTGGAGCAAACTCCGTAGTATAGTCTATTTATTCACCTGCCATTTAATCAGCATCATCCACGATCCATTTTCACGCACCTTCTACACTCTTTCGCGTACAACATGGAAAGCAGGCATCGCCGTTAACAGTACGTCGATCATCTGTTACCTGCTGTCCATAAGTTTTAGAGTTGTTTTTCTTCAAGCATTCTTAGCAGCTAATCCGTGGATCCACTATTGCGCAGTGATCTTGTTTTTGTAGAAGTAGCTCACTCTTACTCGACGAGTGATTGCCAGACTTCTCTAAACTCGATTGCAACAAATCTGCTTGCTCAATCTTCTTCAACATATGTACTAAACTTCCATCGAAAAAGAAGTAATGGCATCTTCACAAATAAATCTCTTTAGTTGTTCTCTTAATCATCGTCCTCGTACCAGTCACTATGGCAGCTCGTGGTATGTAAACATGCCAGAACTACATATTGCAAGCGGTGATGTAATTTGATAAATCTTTTACTAAAATTCATTTGATGCGCCTTTCAACATTTGTTGCATAAATGTCATCTATTATGACTGGATCTCAACCTTGCAGAGTCGACATACATTGGGAGAGATATTTGCCCCGAACACCTGAGCGGCAATTTTAAAGGGATTTGCCTTGCATTGACAAATGGTGACACCTGCAATCAAGTATGTGTCAACGAAAGCAGTGACAACTTTGACGGCTTCTGTAGACTTTTTCGATGCTGGTGCCAAAGCAAATGTAGCACTCCGATTCAGCAGTGATACAATGATCCCCGCCTAAACATATACAGATTTGATCCTTCCCAGCCATCGTCTAATAAAAATATATGATATTGTATACTCGGTGTACCAACTAGCAGCTTACTTATATATGTTGTGTCTTGGACTAGCTGGTCAAAATAAATTTGTATTTTCTTGTGCAAATATTGTTGATGATTAAAATTAGCATGTTAGAAAAAAAGGAGCACCAGTCGCCAAATGCAAATTAAATTTCTCCATTGCATAAGAGAGTTAGGGCAATTATGAAATCTGTACCAAAAGGGAAACCGAACATCATGGTTTTTTTAAAAAAAAAATCAGATCTGAGCCGATTATGAGCACACCTCTTGAGGTATTTGAATTCTTCAGGAGGCAAGTCCTTCCCATACTAAAAGTACTATAAAGGGCCACTGTTGATTGAAGATATCCAATTGATCAAAATCACATCTATATTATCCTTCTACCTTTTTCTTTGCCCTACTTTCCTAAACCCTAAATTATGTTCCCGTTTTGTCTTGACGGAATTTGAAGCTGCTGTAGGTGCTCTAGGTGGCCTACCAATACTATAGCGATACAAGGTGTGCTTTCCACAATGGGGACCCTCCTAGGTGAGCATTCAATGGCCTTTATCGACTCTCCAATGAAATCAGACCATATTGTTTTCAAAACTAGAGCTTCTAGTTTCATGTGGCAACGCTGCAAATTATTCCCTTGCATACTATATGTTTGGACGTCTCATGTGTTGGCATGACCCAAATTTATGTGAAACACATTTTAGCGACTCCATGGAGGAAGAAAAATATCAATCGAATGCTAGATATATGTCCATTTCTAATTCTTAGAAATGTGGTCACCTATCGAACTATAACACCCTAGTTTTTATTTTGGTAGGTTTTAAAATTTTCTATGAATTTGCTTGAATTAGTTAGCAAGTATGGAGCCATTAGTTGGCAAGCTTCCCGAGACCTCGGTAAAAAAATCACGGTGTCATCTTGTGTCCACACTTTGTGATGGTTTGCATTCTCTTGGTCACAAGCTTTGTTCTTACATTCATACATATATATTGTGCTTGTGGTTGTGGAGTAGCTATTACAATTAGTAGCTTCTGTAGCTCTCTAATTGTCTTCTTGCTTGTGTAGCTTGTTTAGTTGCTTTGCTTAGTTTACGTAGCTAAGTAATTTGAGCCTTTGTGTTAGGCGTGTGTTGTCTTGTCCATTGTGCATCTAGTGAGCTTAGATAGGCTTTGTGCTTTTGCTCATTAGAATTGTGTAGGAGTTCCCCTTTTGCTTGAAGTACTAGTACATAGGTTTGTGTGACCTTGCAATAGAATTGATTAGGAGCTCAAGGTAGGCTCGGCACCTCATTTTTCTTGTGTAGAATCTTATGTGAGGTTATTTATAGTCTTAGTTAGAGGGGCGAAGTCTTGGTTAAGCGAATAGTTTTAATTCTGAATTGTATTCGATTAGACGGTGTACTTAGTTTTTTAGTAAGGACTATTCACTCCCCTCTAGTCCCCATCTCGACCCTTCACCCGTGTTCACTCTACCGCATGAAATTTAGATCGAATCTAGTTATCGCCTCTATTTAAGCCGTAGGGTTTTTACATATTCATTAAGTTATCAAATTTTGCGGATGTACCTTTTCACAATTATTTAGCCTCAGTAAAGATTGTTTTACCGGTCTTGTGTTGAATGTGTCAATGTTTGATGCATGATCAGTTATCGGCTCTATCTAGGGTTGGCATCCATAGTAGATTCATCAAGTTACCTGCCAGCTTTATATCTTTTTAATACAACATTTATTGATCTGATCTAATTTATTTCATACTGCAAATGATGTATTACATTTTACTAGTACTAGTATAATGCCCGTGCTAACGCTTACGGTGACATTTGATGAAACAAATCAAACAAAAAAATGATTTACCCACACGACACCTAGTACTTAGTTTCAAAAGATATGGATCCAATATTACAACGGGAACACTCAAATCTTTGCCAAAGAGCTTTATTATCACACATTGAACACAATGAGAGTTTTATTGTCATGGAGTCAACAATATCATTACAAAACAAAATTCTTGACACAAAACAGAAAACAATACTCAGTATTTGACATGATCTAACAAATTTATTGTGACCAATTAACCAATCGGCAACCACAAAACTCACCCTCATATGACAGCAGGTGTGATTAGTTTCTTGGTGCTAGTGTGTGCCTCCTTCAGCGCATTGTTCTTTTTGCCTTCTCCTAAAAAAGAGTTTGAAATTTGTCCACGAGCTCACGAATGCCCACAGCATGTACATATCCATGAAGTTGCTCTAAACCCTTAAGATCAAGTGAAGTCGGGCACCCACAACTTGATCTCCAACTATGAGGCAGCATATGAAGAACCATATAAGGATGTGAAACTTAATGGTTAAATCGTTTCAATTGCATACTTAAAATACACTAAAATTGAAGAGGGGTCAAACAAAAACTCACCTGATGTAAAAACTCATTTCTTCATGATATTTTCTCAATTTCTTTTTTCCAACTGAGATAACTCATTCCCATTATAAGAAACGGAAATACACACAGCAGTTTAGAGTATTCAGAGAAAGCAACGAGCTGGCGTAAAACGCCAAGAGAAATAACTTCGACTATCGGACCAACCATTAACCTTCTCACTAAACCAACTGATTACCGACCAATAACTACGACTAAGCGATCAACCTTAACCAGCACTCGAACCAACTTAACGTCGAACACCGGACTGAAGGCAGAACTCCCAGCAACTCACAATTATTACGGTTTGCAGCTCACTTGAGTAAAGTAACCCTCACTATTCCACTACTCCATCCTAAACTTTTCTTCGACCGACTTGCATCCCGGTAGTGTCTCCATCATTCAGCTATGATCATCTTCTATTCTTCTTCTTCCATCTCGTCACCTGACCACCTTGCGAGAAGCATGAGATCAATTTGAGCTTGTGTTTTGCTGGTTCAGTACTTCTTTGGCAATCGAGCATGGTATTAGCGTTTGTCACCCAAATATCTTTTTCTTCATTGGCAAACAGTCCTGCCCAATAGATCATAAAGAATGAGCCTGACAGAAAATAGTAATTGGATTCTTTAAGATTTTCCTGTCAAAAGACAATTCTATTTCTAATTTTCCATATTGACCAACAAATGGCACCAATTCTGTTGCATAGAAATTACTCCCATTAGGCAACCAACATTTACACCACTCCCACCCTTGTTCAAGATTTTTGTGGTATATTTGTAGCTCCAACACAAAATGCAATAGTTGACCAAACTAACTTAGCCATAGTGCAGGTAAAAAAAGAGATGATTTGTAGATTCCAATTCATCACGAATACACAACCGGGATCCCCATTCCAATTTCTTTTAACCAAATTTTCTTTAGTCAGCCTGGCATCCCTAGAAATTTGCCACAAAAAGATTTTAATTTTTCAGGTATTTTTCCTTTCCAAATCAATTTATGATACACACCGAATCAGATGTAGTCAAAGAATCATACAAAGATTTAACCGAGAAAGTTTCTTTCTTCCCATGTAACCATACAACCTTATCACAATGGTCTTTAAACTCAAAGATGGACATATCATAAAGGATTTCATTCAAGTGTTCCTTAACTGATTATCTAGCCATCTTCTAAATCTATTTGGATTCCCTTCTTCGACATCCGAACGTGATCTGTTTGTTTTCAGATAATTCAAACAGAACTGGACATCTTGTACAAATGGGTTCATCATACAACCAAATATCAAACCAAAATCGAGTTAAGTTTCCATTCATGCATCTAATACCTCGACCTTGCAAATAAATCTCCTTAATTTTCAACAAATCAGCCCACATAGGTGAATCTGTTACTTTATGTGATACAATGTATATGTTGTCTTTTCTCAAATATTTGTATTTAACAATATCATGCCATAAACTCTCTCCGTTTCTAACTTCCACCACCATTTACACATCAAACTAATATTCATTTTTTCTCAACTCCTTAATTCCTAATCCTCCTTTCTTTTTTGCTCCTACATATTATGATCCATTTCACTAGATGATATTTCTTTTTTCAAACTTCCTCCTTGCCGAGGAAAAACTTCCTCCTTTGTTTTTCTAAACTATCAATAATTGTTTTTGGAAAGAGGTAAAGGCCGACATATGATAGGTGGTTGTGTTGTTCAAACTTGAACCAATCAGAATTTTCTCCCAGCCATAGAAAGTAACCCACCCTTCCAAATGTCAAGCTTTTTATTCCCTTTTTTTCCACTAAAGGCAACCAATTCCTAACTTTTAGCCTACTTGGGCTCACAGGAACTCCCAAGTACTTGATAGGAAAAATCCCCACTTGACAGTTAAAAATGTCAGCATATCTTGTACTCCAATTTCCTTCATCATTTATCATTATGACTTCACTCTTGCTGAAATTTATTTTTTAAGCCAGACAATTTCTCAAAAAGAAAGAGCAGAAATCTCATATTCTCTGCATTCCTAATACCATGTTTGAGAAAAACAATTGTGTCGTCAGCATATTGTAGCAAAACTACCCCATTTGGTATGATGTGACTTATCAAACCCAGTAACTAAACCATTCTTTTAAGCTGTATGAACCATTCTAGTCAAACAATCAGCAACAAAATTGAACAAAATTGGAGACAAGGGATCACCTTGTCTCACACCCATAAAACTCTTGATATAAGATCCTATTCGATTATTGATTTTGACACTAACGTGCCACGAAACTACCTTCTTAATCCACTCACACCATTTGGTTTGAAACCCCCTCTTTTCTAAACAATTAAACAACAGATTTCAACTAACTTTATCATATGCTTTTCGAAATCTAGCTTAAGTATAATGCCAATCTCCTTTTTTCTCTTGGTTTCATGCAAAATTTCATGCAAGCATGCAATTCCAGAAACAATGTGTCTATTCTTCATAAAAGCAGTCTGGGTGTGATGGATAAGTCTTTTCAGCTACCTTTTCTAACCTTATAGTCAACACTTTGGTAAAAGTTTGTACAAACAGTTCAATAAGCAAATTGGCCTATACTGTTGTATCCTTGAAGCATCATCTATTTTCTCAATTTCTTAAATTGGCAAATCTGACAAAATTAAAATTAGAGATGATGATTAGCTAGAACACTAAATCATATCACACCATTGCAATTATCTAGAGCCAGTGATTATTTAGACAAAACAATAATTCAATCTAACAAAGCAAATTTGATAATGCACGGCCATTCAATGCTCTACTATGATTCAGAGTTATGCGAGATTTAGCGAGATTACAACTATGATTATTTAGCAAAAAATAGCGATTATGATCTCTATTGCCATGGCATGAGCCAAAACAGCCTGCTCAAATTCGAAGCTATAGTGCAGACGCCTCAAAAACTAAACATAAAATCAATCAAAAAGATATCCATTAGAATAAACAGGCTGAATCTTCCATGGTTCTAAACTTCTGTTGTAGAATTCAATTTGCTCTGAACTGTCACCACTTTATTTCTTTGATCCTATTTTTTTCAGTAGATGTGCGCTATCACATCCATTCAAATGGAAGCTGAAGGTTCTCATGTAATTGTTTTTCAGTTACGTCAATAAATACTAACTACCTCCTTGTGGCAGTGATCAACTTTTTATTCGCTAGATGAGTGTCAGGTAGTTTTTATCTATTTCTTACATTTTCCAAATTTCCTTTTCAATCCATTTTCCATATAGCATGTGATTAGACAAATGTGTATCGTGGTTGTACTTTTTTTTTTTTTGGCTTTCACCCATTATCAGATGCACTGTAAACACCTGATGAGTTTTCTGCTTGGAAACAATGAAGCAAGATTGGATGATTGAGGAGGAAATCATACTATTTTTCTACTTTAATTAATACGATGGGATCTAGATCAACCGAGTATCAGATCACAAAATTCCAATGCCGACGGATCAAATTGGTAGATTATGAAACAAATGGGAGAGTGGATACGATGGAGTACCTCCATGGAGAGGTCGCAGGCGTACAACACACAGAGGAAGAGTTTGAACGCCAGGCATCATCTCTAGATCAATAGAGTATCAGATCGAGATGGAAGGGAGGGAAGATGTATTAAGGTTGTACTCACACGAATGGATGGATGAAGGACCTGTCCTCCCGAGCAGTTGCAGATCGCGATTGTTTATGCGAGGCCTCCTCCGCCTCCTCTTGCTGCTGCTTCTCGGACGGGCTGCGTGTGCTCCTCGCCGCCGACCGCCCCCCGAGGATGAGGACCGACCGCTTGTGCAGGCGGCGTCGCCAGCGTCGGCACCGGGGCATGGAGGGAAGCGATGGGGGACGGAGTCTAGGGTTAGTGGGGAGGAGGCAAGTCTGGTGGCCGCTGTGGTGTTTTTTTTTTTTAGGAAAAAAGAAAAGAAAAACATACCGAGACTGTGGGAGGTAGGAGTCGAACCCGCGAACCTTGAGCACGAGGGCAGGGATGGAGTCGCGGAGGAAGGCGCGGCTGAGGGAAGATGTAAGACCAACTCCAGCGTGATGAGGACATCACCACGCTGGACACGCCTACGCCCACGGTCTTCCCCAAGTTGCAACTCATGTCCAACTCAGCTGCCACGTCACCCTCGGATTCAGCAGCGGACACGTCGTCAATGTTTTGGTCGTAACTCCCCTCACCACGATATCGAAACGGGGCGATCTTGGACTCTATGGAAAGGGGACGACGACGCGCCGTCGTTTTGGATCTGGTCCCAGCTCCAGATGGCCCGTGGATCATTCTGTGTGACCATGGCAAAGGTGCTGCGTCACCTATTTTGGGCCAATTTGGTCATGTATCGTGTCGGGCCTTAAGCCCAAGTTGTGGACGCCCAACCCCTGGCCGCCCTCAACCCTAGGTTGCGTCTTAGACTATAAACACAGCCGCCGCCGCTGCTAGTCACTTGGGTTTTGTTTAGTTTGAGTTTTCCATCGAGAAACTTGATTGATTCATTGTAACCGTGAAGATTACTCCGCTTACAATAATCCGGGGCCCTCGTTCTTGTTCTCCACACCTGTGGCGATTAGTCCTTTTGTGATCCGAACTTGAACACCATCATCTCGAATTCGTCATTCATATTTGCAATATTCAGATTGCGTTAAACCTGATCTTGCTTGTGTTCTCGATTCGTGTCGGCGTTTCGAGGAACGGTGGGTGCCCTGGGTGCCGGCAATAAAGAATTTATAAGCCGTGTGCCCCCTCCCTCAATCGCGTAGCGTAAGATGGACACGGGACGCAGCGGTTTATCCTGGTTCAGGCCAACGGGGCCCTACGCCCAGCAGAGGGGTGTGTGTCTGCTCGTGTTACCTCGCGCTCAAAGGTGAGCCTGCAGTAGGGGTTACAGGCGGCCGCGGGGGAGAGACGCGGGTCTCAAGCCCCACGATCGTGGTTATGGTGGTGGTGGTGTGCGGTTTCCTCCGTGTGAACCGGAGTTGAGTCGAAAAGATCGAATCCCCTAATGGGGCATTACTCCCCCCTTTTATAGGAGAAGGAGAGAGATAATGTTCATACAGGTGGACGCCTAGGTGGCTAATTCCCGAGGCCGCAGGTTGCATGTCGCCTGCCGAGGGGTTGGCTGGCTTGGATGTTGCTTGACGAAGACACGCGTCCGGGATCCGATGGTGGACGTGCCGTCCCTGGCGCGGCCCCGAGGGTCCTGTGAGGCGTCCCTCACAATCCGCATGGCGAGGGCCGGTCCCAGAGGTCGCTGGCTATGCGTGTCAAGTGCCCGAGGGTCTGGCCCAACGTGGCGTTTTGACGGTGCTCTGGGAAATGAACAGTGTCATCCTGGTTTCCCGTGCCGGGTGGCGTAGCACGTCACTGGTTCGGCTTTGTGTCCCATCAGTCGGATTGGGGAGACGATTCGGCAGTTCGATTTGACTGGGTGTAATCGATGGCACTGGCGCCTCGCCTGCCGTGCAATCGCATTGAATGCGGCGGTTTCCCTTCCTCCGGACGGAACCTCCCACGCCCGAGGGTCGGCGACCCTAGACGGGCTAGTTGGGCTGCCTCACCCGAGGATGGAGAGCTGGTCTCCCTCGGGCGAGGCGGAGTTTTTGCGCCCGAGGGTGGTGAGCTAGGCCACCCTCGGACGAAGCGGAGATTTCTCCCGGGGCTGGTGAGCTAGGCCAGCCTCGGACGAAACGGAGATGCGTGGTCGAGTCCGAGCCATGGTTTAGCTGCTGTCGACGTGGAACGTCATGGTTCGTTGTTTTGTAGAGGTCCTTGACCTTGTCCTTCGTGAGCGTAATAAGCTCTTTGCGTCGTGATGACTCCATTTGGGCCGCTTTGTGGGCCGTCCGTGGGCCGATTTCGTCGTCATGTGAGCGTCGTGGCCAATGGCCTGGTCCATCGTCCGTCGGGCCGTCCCTCCGTGCGGGATGATAGCAGGCTAGGTTTTACTGGGCCTTGGCAGGCCGGCAGATTCTCATAGTTTGGAGAATGTCTCGGGGCCCAATATTTAGGTCCCCCGACGGAGCCCCCGAGCGAGTGTGGACTCGCCCCGGGGGTTCCCGCCGTTCGCCGCCTTGTTGTTTCTCAGGGTGGTTCGTCTACAAGGGGTGCGCGCGAGCGCACCCGTTGGGTGTAGCCCCCGAGGCCTCGAATGGAATGGCGGATTCCTTCGAGGTCTTTTATATCTCGCACGCTGGCAAGACTGAAACAGCTCTTAAATTGCGCTTATTTGTGCGGAGTCTGTTCATTTTTGCGTGGGCAGCCCGAGGCCCGCGCTTATGTGCGCAAGGTCGACTCAGGCCTCCTCGACTTTGATTATACGCTCCTCTGTCGCCCTCCTGAAAGGGAGGAGGAGGGGAGACACGTCACAATGCCCTGTAAGCCGAATGTGTCGTGCTCCGGTGAGCGTTGTAGCGGGTCTGTTTAAGCGGGGTGCCCGTGCCCTTGCCGGAGCAAGGGTCGGCTATGTGATCCAGGATTCACCCCATGAGAACCTGCGGACCGCTTAGCAGATCCCGGGGTTTGGGCGGACCAACCCCCGAGGGCCTGTGGGCCTCCCACGGATGGGACATCTCTATAAGCAGCACCCGCGGGCCTTAAACACGTTCAGGAAATCCAGAGCCCCAGGGGGCCCGGGTATAGCTGGTTGTGCATTTCCCTCCTGTCCCTGGCTCGGGTTATCCTGAGGCGACTGTAGAAACCCCTGTGGGCCCAGCCTGGCAACCTCTGGAACGTAGGGTGTGTCAGCCCGAGGCTCGTTTGGTTTCCGCCGGGGGCGGGGAACCGTCAACGGACTGACTTTTTTGCCCCTCAGGGTCGGGCGCCTGCTGGATATGGGTGGCCGGACGGTTTTACCCCTGACTGGAAGACGAGGCGTCTAGTCGCCACGCCTGAGGTGGCGCGACTGTTGCAGCCTGATGGGACGCGGCCTTACGTCTTCTTGTCAGAGGCGGAGATCGAGGGCTCCGTCAAGGTGCATTAATGCGCCTGACGGTTCCACCGCGCGGCTTGGCCGTTGGATGAGCGGTTCTCGCTCCATCATGGGCCGTCCATTCCAGGAGTCGGTTCGATTGCCCAGGCCGGCGGTTTGCCTTCCCTTCCCTATAAATGTGGGGGTCGCCGCGCGGCGGCGGATAGTTGCTCCCTTGCGCCTCGCCATCGCCTTCTTGCCTTCTTGCTGCAGCAATCAGGAGATAGAGAGATAGTGTGGGAGAGATTAAGGGAGAGATTCACTTGCCTCGTGCTCGTGTGATCGGGGTTGCTAGCGGTTGCCACCCTTCGCCTCCCTTTTACCCATGGCGCAGTCGGGTAGCGGTGACGGCGTGAGGGAGGTGCTCGATGCCGAGCCGTGGCCGAGGTCGACAGCGACGGAGGAGAAACTCCAGCGTCTCGTCGATGAAGGGCTTCTTCGTCCCCGCACCGATGAAGCGCGGCCGGAGTGGATTGCTCCGGATTGGACTGAGGAGGAGCCTAACCCTCCTGATGGCTACGTGGTGAGCTTGATGGATCTTCACCGGCGCGGCTTCGGTATGCCGGCAGGCCGGTTCATTCGGGCGATCCTCCACTACTATGAAATCGAGCTTCATCATCTGCCCCCAAACTCGATCTCCCAGGCCGCCATCTTCGTCACCCTTTGTGAGGGATTCCTGGGGATCGAGCCGCATTGGGACCTCTGGTTGTGGTTCTTCAAGGCGGACCTTACCACCGCCTCGGTCGCGCAGGGCCAACCACGGAGGGCGCTACGCGTTGGAGGCTGTGCGCTCCAGGTCCGCTCGGAGCAGACGAGGCCGAACCGAGCTGATGGGTACATCGTATCCAAGCTCACCTCCTCCAACAAGGGGTGGCAAGATCGGTGGTTCTACCTCCGCAACGACGAGAACGCGCTTCCCGTGTACACCGGGCGTGTCCTCAAGCATCGCCCGCAGAAGTGGAACTGGGGTCCCCCCTCGGAGGATCATCATCGGTTGGAGGGCCTAAGGCAGGCGGTTCTGCGGCTCCGAGGGAAGGACGTGAATGCTGCTGCCGTGGTCGCCGCTTTCCATCGGCGTCGGGTGTTGCCGTTGATGGCTCGCCCTTTGCTCATGTGCCAGATGACCCCCGAGGCCGCCGGTCTTGGTGCGTGCCGGATGTCAGGCCTTCTGCTTTCCACCGATGGCCTGGCCAAGAGGGTGAGGGATGCGTTGGGGTCCAACACCCCGACACGTATCCCCGAGATCCCCATGCGCCCTGACCGAGGGTATATCTCCCTGGTAGGTGCTTCTTGACTTCGGTGTCCCTGTATTGCTTCAGCGCATTGTCGCCATGGCAGTTCTCACTCTTTCTCCCGGCAGGGCCGTCTGGATTACCGTGACTCCCCTCCGCCTGTGCCGGCATTGGATGCCGATCGCCGGGCGGCGAACCGTGCTCGGAACGAGCTACAGCGGGCGCTGGCGTTGAAGAAGGAGGAGAGGAAGAAGAGAAACGTGGCTCGCGAGAAGCGTCGGGCCGAGCAGCAAAGAGAGGCGGGCGAAGTCACGACACCTCGACCACCGAAGAGGACGAGGATCCGGAGGACCAGTTCTGCGTGAACTCGTCAGATGACGACGTGGCGGCTCGGATAGACCGAGCCATGGGGCTCCCGACGAAGTCGGGGCTTCGTTACGAGCCCGAGCCTGAGCCTGAGGCGTCGGGGACTGCTGACGCTGGTGCGCCCGAGGGCTCTTCCGGCCGAGTCCTCAGGACCATTGGCGTCGACCACGTAGGCACCTCGGCGTCACAGGGTGAGGCCCGAAGGGAGGAGTCGACACCTCCTGTCGCGGGTACCCCGGCGCCGCGAAGCACGGTTCTGGGGGTCGAGCCGGCGACCCCCCGTCCCGATCCAGCCCCCGTGCGTACGAACGTCGTGGGGGAGACGGCGCGCGCGTCGAGTGCGACGCCGAGGTCGCAGCCATCCCGAGCCTCGTCAACGCCGAGGGCGATCCCTCGGGCTTCGTGAGCTTCCTTTCGCCTTTCGCGATCTTGACCTTCTTCTGGTATATGATTGCTTTGTCCTGACACGTTCTTGACTTCAGGAAACGGGGGGCCGCCTCGTTGGCCCTGCACCCCAAGAAGGCCTTGAAGGCTAGCGTTTCAGCCTCGGCTGGGGCCCAGTGCCGGGGGTCGCCCGGCCAAGATATCGTGCTGCCCTCGTCGAGTCTTCTCGTGGCGCCAGCCCCCGAGCCCCAGGTGGGGTCGGACCCGAGCCGGGCTGCCGAGGCCACCCCCGAGGTGGTGCAGGCCCCTGGTGGCGATGGTGGGTCGGCTACTCAGCCGATGGTGGTCGATACGGAGGGCTCGGCTGTGGCCCATGACGCCAGCTCGGTGCCGGAGCAGATGGCGCCATTCGAAGGGGGTCGTGGCGCCGCCGCCCATCCCGAGGAGTCGGGCCCCTTCGTCCGGGAGTTCTCGCAAGAGGAGCTCTTTATGGCGGCGGAGACGCGCAAGTCCCCGCCTGTGCTGACCCTCGCCGATCCGGGGGTTCACGAGGCGTACAACCCCGACTTCCCGCTGCTCCACGTGTCCGGATTCGAGGCAGCCCTTGGCGAAGCGTCGTCTTCGGCCATGACGAGGACGGTGCCCGTGGTCAGTTCCGAGGGCCCCCTGGACTTCTACTGGTCTGGGTTCCCGGAGCTGCGGGAGTTGCCGGTGGAGGAGATGTATCCTTCTGAGCCGACCCGCTGGGGCGGTCCGCCTTTGACCCTGGGTGGCACGCCCGGGGGCCCGGCCGCCGCGGTGGTCGACGACCGCCCCGAGGTCCTGGAGTGGAGAACCCACGAGCAGATCCGTCAGTGGGCCGCCGAGGGCTTGGCGAGGATCGGGGACGTCATAACCGGCCGACTTGCAGAGGTCGACGCGGTAAGTGTCTTGATGGTTATCCCCTGCCGCATGTCTTCTATGCTTGTGTCTTGATGGGTAATGTCGTCGTTGCAGACTCTCCGTCGCTTCGCCCGGGAGAAGTCCGAGCTCCTTCGCCGGAACGTTCTGAACTGGAACGCCCTTGGTCAAACTCGGGTAAAGTTGATCGAGGCCCAGAGCGAGACCTCCCGGCTTGCTGCCCTTGCCGAGGAGAGGGAGTCCCAACGGCGGACCCTGGAGGCCGAGCTTGTCAAGGCCAGGTCCGAGGCCAGCAAGGTGGCAGCTGACATGGCTCAGATGAGCCATGATTTTGAAGAGGCTCGGATCCAGTCCCTCCAGGTCCTGAAGGAGGCCCATGACGAGCGGGACCGGTCCCGGGAGGAGGCGACGAAGCAGGCGGAAATGTGCGATGCCTTGAACACTCGCATCGGCGAGTTGGTGTCTGAGGGCGAGACCCTCAGGAAGGAGAAGGAGGAGATCCGCAAGTCGCTCGCGGATGAGCACGGCGTGATGCTGGGCTGGCAGCTGAAGTGCCAAGGTGCGTCTTCTTCCTTAGTGAGCTTTGTCTTCAGTCGTCTTGTCTTGCTAACTCGGTTGGAGCACCAATTTCCAGAAGCGGAGAAGGTCCGGACCGAGGCCGTGAACACCGCGGCCACGCTGGCGCAGGGGCTGGAGCAGGAGCAGAAGTCGTACCAGGAGCTGGAAGAGGCCTTGTCGGACTTCGTCCGCCGCTTTGGGGCGGACAACCTGGAGGTTGGCCCCTCAGCACGCAGCCGCCTGAGCGCCGTGGGTGGCTACCTCAGGTCCGAGCTCCGGAACGCCTTCCGGTCCGGCGTGCGGACATGTATGGCCGTTTTCTGCTCTCACTTCCCGATGGAGTCCAATGTGCTGGACGGTGTTGCGAAAGGCTTCTTCCTCGGTTCCGACGACGAGGAGGAAGTTGATCCCGCCGAGAGGGATGCTGCTGATGCCGCCAAGACTCAGACGTTGTACGACTTCGTGGACGGCGCTGCGACCCGGTTGGCCTCCCGCTTCGAGGATGAAGTGTGTCCCCCGTACTCCCCCATAGAGTCAACCTATGAGGCGGACACGGAGATGGTGGACGCCCAGTCCGAGGATGCGCCGGCGGGTCTGACGCCTCCCTCGGGGGAAGTAGTTGTCGAGGGTGTTGCTCGCGCCGAAGCTTCCTCGTCGGCCTGCCGTGAGGCGCAAGTGGGTGAAACCCATCCTGCCCCCTGACCTCTCCTTGTATGGAAAAATTGGAGCTTGTGAGATGGATGTATATAAACAACGGCGCCGCCCGAGGTCTATGGCCTTGGCGGGTGCATTTATGTTTATGTTGCGTTTCTCAAATTTGTTCGTTTATTGTGTGGCCGGGTCGCTTGCTTTCTCCGCTCGCGAAATGGTAACCGTGGACGCCACTGGGGCAGTCCATACGGATGCCACTAGGGGCGGTCCGTTTGCCTCGGTTACCTTGCTTTGGATTTGTGCGTGAGCGACCTTCGCAACTTAAACGATTGTTTAGAGAATGCGCAAGAAAAACTTTTTTCTTTCGAAAAAAAAGTTTTGAAAAAAGGAAGGGGAGGGGATCTCCCGAGGGGGGTCCTCCCGAGGGGGGTTCCCCATGTAGCCCCCGAGGGAGTTTTAGTCTTGTGCTGGACGAGGCTAAGACTCCCTTAAGGTTTACACGAGAAGCACTTTTTTCGTAAAAGATGTAGATCTTTTATTGAGTGAAAAAAAACACTGATGTTTGACTTCTAGTGCGGAATTTAAGGGTAGAAGCGACGTAGCTGTTCTATGTTCCAGGCGTTGGAGTAGACTTCACCCTTCTCGTTTTTCAGTTTGTAGGTCCCGGGCCTTAATATTTCGGCGATGAAATAAGGCCCTTCCCAGGGTGGCGTGAGTTTGTGACGCCCTTTGTTGTCTGTCTTCAGCCTGAGCACGGGGTCGTTGATTTGGAACTCCCGAGGCTTCAGCCGCTTGGCGTGATACTTGCGCAAAGCTTGTTGGTATCTTGCTGAGTGCAGGAGCGCAACGTCTCGGGCTTCATCTACTTGGTCGATGGAGTCTTGCCTCGCCTGCTGGTTGCCTTGCTCAGTGTAGGCTCGCAGCCTTGGGGACCCATATTCAATGTCTGTGGGCAAGACTGCCTCGGCCCCATAGACTAGAAAGAATGGGGTGAACCCCGTGGCTCGGCTTTTCGTTGTTCGAAGGCTCCATAGAACCGACGGCAGCTCTTGGTACCATCTTTTCCCGTATTGGTTTAGCCGATTGAAGATCCTCGGCTTGAGCCCTTGCAGGATCATGCCGTTGGCACGCTCCACTTGACCGTTGGTCTTCGGGTGTGCTACGGCCGAGGTATCCACTCGGACGCCATAGTCGTCGCAAAAGTCGAGGAACTTCTTCCCCACGAAGTTGGTTCCGTTGTCCGTGATGATGGAGTTCGGGACTCCGAAACGGGAGATGATATCCGTAAAGAATTTCACCGTTTCCCCTGTGTTAGGGTTCACCACGGGTCGAGCTTCGATCCATTTGGAGAACTTGTCAATGGCGACTAGGACGTGAGTGTGTCCTCCGGGCGCCCTTTTCAGGGGCCCAATCATGTCGAGTCCCCACACTGCAAATGGCCACGTAAGAGGTATGGTTTGCAGTGCTTGAGCTGGGAGGTGCGTCCTGCGCGCGTAGAATTGGCATTCTTTGCAGGCACGCACGACTTGGTTCGCGTCTCGCACCGCCGAGGGCCAGTAGAAGCCTTGCCTGAAGACTTTACCGACTAGAGTCCTCGGGGCGGCGTGATGGCCACACTCCCCTCGGTGAGTGTCCTCGAGCAGTTCTTGGCCTTCAGCCGAGGGTATGCATCGCATGTATACTCCCGAGGCTCCTCTCTTGTAGAGTTCCCCTTTCTCTCCAATCAGTGTGAAGGATTTCGCCCTTCGGGCTAACTGGCGAGCTTCGGTCTTATCCTCGGGTAGCTCTCCTCGGGTGAGGTGCTCCATCAGCGGTTTTCTCCAGTCAGGGACTGGGTCGACCGCCATTGCTTCGGGCGTGGCTTGCTGTGTGTTGCCCTCGTGAGCCCCCGAGGGTACCTCCGAGGGGGTGTACTTGACCGAGGGTTTATCGAGGTCTCGGGTGAGGACGTTCGGGGGAACGGTACCTCGGGTTGCTGCGACCTTGGCCAGTTCATCCGCGGCCTCGTTGTAGCGTCTCGGCGTATGCTTGTGTTCAAGCCCATGGAATTTTTCCTCCAATTTGCGCACTTCCCGACAATACGCCTCCATCTTCGGGTCGTGGCACGCCGAGGCCTTCATGACTTGGTCAATGACCAACTGCGAATCCCCCCTGGTTTCCAACCGTCGGATTCCGAGGTCCGCCGCGATCCGGAGACCGTTGACCAGCGCCTCGTATTCTGCGACGTTGTTGGAGGCAGGAAAATGCAGCCGGATGGCATACCTCGTGTGAATCCCGAAGGGTGAGATGAAGAGCAAACCAGCCCCCGCGCCTGCCTTCATCATGGATCCATCAAAGTACATGGTCCAGCACTCGGCTTGGATGGGCGCTGGGGGTAGCTGCGTGTCTGTCCACTCGGCCACAAAGTCGGCTAGGACTTGAGACTTGATCGCCTTGCGGGGCAGGAACGATATAGTTTCGCCCATGAGCTCCACCGCCCACTTCGCCACTCTCCCCGTGGCCTCTCGGTTTTGGAGGATCTCCCCGAGGGGGAACGAGGATACCACGGCAACTGGGTGCGCAAGGAAGTAGTGGCGAAGTTTCCTTCGTGCCAGTACGATGGCGTACAATAGCTTCTGCATCTGCGAATACCTTGTCTTGGTGTCGGAAAGGACTTCACTGATGAAGTAAACAGGGCGTTGAACTGGCAACGTGTGTCCCTCTTCCCGACGCTCAACTACGACCACCGCGCTGACTACCTGGGTAGTGGCTGTGACGTATAAGAGCAGGGTTTCTCCTGGGTTTGGCGGTACTAGGACCGGTGGGTTTGTTAGGAGCTTCTTGAGGTTGCCGAGGGCCTCTTCGGCCTCGGGGGTCCAGGCAAAGTGCTCGGACTTGCGCAGGAGCCGGTAGAGGGGCAGGCCCTTCTCCCCGAGGCGTGAGATGAACCTGCTTAATGAAGCCAGGCAGCCCATGACCTTCTGTACTCCCTTGAGATCTTGGATCGGACCCATCTTGGTGATTGCGTCAACCTTGGTCGGGTTTGCTTCGATGCCTCGTTGAGAGACGATAAAACCCAGCAGCATCCCTCGGGGGACCCCGAATACGCATTTTTCGGGGTTGAGTTTGACTCCCTTCTTGTTTAGGCACTCGAAGGTTTCCCCGAGGTCGCCCACGAGGTCCGACGTTTTCTTGGATTTGACCACTATGTCGTCGACGTAGGCCTCCACGATCCTTCCGATGAGTTCCCCGAAGATGATTTGCATGCACCGCTGGTATGTTGCCCCAGCGTTCCTCAGCCCGAAGGGCATGGTGAGGTAGCAATACATCCCGAAGGGTGTTATGAACGAGGTCGCGAGCTGGTCGGACTCTTTCATTTTGATCTGGTGATAACCGGAATACGCGTCAAGAAAGGACAACGTTTCACATCCCGCAGTGGAGTCGACAATTTGGTCGATTCGAGGCAAAGGAAAGGGAACTTTCGGACATGCTTTGTTGAGACTAGTGTAGTCCACACACATCCGCCATTTCCCATTCTTTTTCTCTACTAATACAGGATTAGCTAACCACTCGGGGTGGAATACTTCTTTTATGAATCCGGCCTCCAGTAGCTTGTGGATCTCCTCGCCGATGATCTTCCGCTTGGCGTCATCAAAACGGCGCAAGCGCTGCATGACTGGCTTTGAGCCCGGCCGGATGTCTAGGGAGTGCTCGGCGACATCCCTCGGTATGCCCGGCATGTCCGAGGGTCCCCACGCAAACGTCTTGGCATTCGCGCGGAGGAAGTCGACGAGCACGGCTTCCTATTTCGGATCCAGGTCCGAGCTGATGGTCAGCAGCTTCTCCTTCGGGTTCTTGGGATCGAGTGGGATCTTCTTGGTGCCCGAGGAGGGCTCGAAGCTCCCAGCGCGGCGCTTGGCCTCATGCTCGATCGTGATTTCGTCAAAGCTTCTCTTCGCAGATCGGCGATGAGTGCCTCGGCAATGGCGAGTGCCTCGGCATACTCCACGCTCTCCACGTCGCACTCGTATGCATGATGGTGTGAGGGGCCAGTCGTGATGACACCCTTCGGCCCCGGCATCTTGAGCTTGAGGTACGTGTAGTTCGGGACAGCCATGAACTTGGCGTAGCAGGGCCGCCCGAGGAGTGCGTGGTAGGTACCGCGGACCCCAAGGATCTCAAATGTGAGAGTCCCCCTGCACGAGTTCGAGGGGTCACCGAAGCAAACCGGTAAGTCGATCTGCCCGAGGGGCTTTAGCTGCTTGCCGGGGACGACGCCATTGAATGCCGGCCCTCCAGGGCGGATCTTGGACTTGTCTACCTCGAGGAGGTCGAGGGTTTCTTCGTAGATGAGGTTGAGGCTGCTCCCTCCGTCCATAAGGACTTTGGTGAGCCGAGTGTTGGCGATGATGGGATCCACCACCAGTGGATAAGCCCCCGGGTTCGGGATGTGCTGGGGGTGATCCGACTGGTCGAAGGTGATGGCCTGGTCCGACCACTTGCGCAGCTTCGGGGTTGCTGGCTCCGTGGCATAGACCTCCCGACGCTCCTTCTTGCGCTGTCGCACGGACATGTTGCTGGTGCTGCCGCCGAAGATCATGAAGCAGTTATTCACCTTCGGGAACTCCTCGTTGCCCTTGGCGCCACCCTCGGGAGCCTCTTCTTCTTCACCCTCGGGGATGGCCTTGAGTTTGGCGAAATGTTGGCGTACCCTCTTGCACTCCCCGAGGGTATGCTTGACCGGGTAGCTATGGTTCTGGCATGGCTTCTTGAGCATGTCATTGAAGGTTTCAGACGGGGATCAGCCCCTTGCGATCGACCGCAGCCACCATGTCTTCATCGTCCGCTTGGGCGGCGTGGCCCTTGCCCTTGCGGCTCTTATCTTTCTTCTTTTTCTTCTTGCCCTCCCGAGGTTGCGATCCCTCGGGCTCCTCTTCCTTGCGCTTTCCATTGCCAGAGCCCTGATTGAACAGAGCCCCGACAGCCTCCTCACCGTTGGCGAACTTGGTGGCGATGTCCATCAGCTCGTTTGCCTCGGTGGGAGTCCGGCGCCCCAGCTTCTTCACGAGGTCTCGGCAAGTGGTGCCGGCCAAGAAGGCCCCGATGACGTCCGAATCCGTCACATTAGGGAGCTCGGTCCGCTGCTTGGAGAAGCGCCGGATGTAGTCGCGCAGGGATTCGTCGGATTTTTGTCGGCAGTTTCGGAGATCCCACGAGTTACCCGGGCGTAGGTATGTGCCCTGGAAGTTACCGCGGAAGGTTCTCACCAAGTCCGCCCAGTTTGATATGAGGTTGGGTGGAAGGTGTTCCAGCCAAGCTCTGGCAGACTCGGAGAGGTACAGGGGCAAATTTCTGATTATCACTTTGTCATCGTGTGCCCCTGCGAACTGGCATGCCAGCCGATAGTCGTCCAGCCATACCTCGGGACGGGTCTCTCCTGTGTACTTCTCGAGATGGCTCGGGGGCCTGAAACGCGCAGGGAGTGGTGCCCTCCTGATGTCCCTGGTGAAGGCCTGAGGCCCGGGCGGATCAGGGGAGTACCCTCGGTCCTCTCGACCTGCCTGTGCGTTTCGTCCTGCTTGTCGTCCCCGAGGCGAGCCACCTTCGTGGCGAGCCCGCTGCCGTTCGATCTCGTCCCTGAGGTCAGGGGCGCCTCGGTTGCGGTCGCGGTGCGGGTCTTCTATGCGTTCCCAGACTGGGCGGTTGCAACGGTTGTCGTCGAGGCGCTCGACCGGTTTTGCCGGGGGCTCTGATCCGGGTGGACGGGCCCTGCCGACTTCGCCCAGAATTCCTCGCCGCCGTGGCGTCACGGCCCGATCCCGGGAAGCGGAACTGCCTGCACCGCTGCCTTGTCAAGGAGTTGACGGAGGCCTTCCCGTATGCGCCTACCCTCGGTAGTGGAGGGCTCGGGCATTTCTCGTACCAACATGGCGGCCGCCGCCACGTTGAGGCTGGCTCTGTTGAACGGGGCCGCTATGCCGGGGATTGGAGGCACTCCAGCCGGTCCGCCGTGTCCGCCGCCAATGTGAGCTTGAGGTGCCCTCGGGGCTTGCTCACGCTGAGCCTGCTCCCGCTGGATGTTTTGCTCCAGTCGCCGGAGTCGGGCAGATTCCGCCCGGATTCGTTCCTGCAAATCTCGTAGCTGGGCGTTTTGGCCGGCAGGTGCCGGCGCCGCTACCGGATAGACCGGGGCGGAAGCCGCCGGCGCTGGAGCTCGTCGTGGCGGTACGTCCGCGTCGTCTTCGCTGGAGACGTCAGTAAACTGGCCATCTTGTGGCGGGACCTCGATATTGAAGCATTCCCGCGTGGGGTCATAGTACTCGTCTTCATCGTCGGTGCATGGTGCGCCGAACGTCTGGAGGAGGTTTCGATTCTCCGGGCGGTAGAGCGAGTCCCTCAGCTCCCGGGACCAGGCCCCGATTGAACCCGGAGGGGGTGGTATGACGGGGTCGTCCCGCATCCTGTGGAGGATGCGCTCCTCCGAGTGAATGTCCAAGGGATAACGCTCCCGTGGAACGACGGGTGGTCTGGCTCGTGCTCTCCTGGCGAAGGCTTCCACTGAGGTTTCACGCCGGCGACGATTCACCGGGACTCCCTCCAGGATGTCCGGAACGGAGGCGTTTATCCGACGATTAGGGTTTCGGGGTACCCTGCCACGAGTGGGTGGCGGGTAAGGTATTTCCCGGGGCCTAGGGTTCCGGGGAGCCCTTCTGCGAGTCGGCGCCGGGGATACGTCGACGGATTCAGAATCCGTTGCTTGGACGCGCCTTGCGCGCTGATGGGTCCGCCTTGCCCGCCTTGCGCGGCGGCCGTGATGATGGGCTTGCCGCAGTGGCGATGCTGCCCTCCCTTCTACCGGTACGTCGGGTAGAAGGATCATCTCGTAGTTGTGGCCGAGCGCCACAAATGCCAGCGTTCCAAAGAACAGTGGTGTTCCGCGCGGGAGCTCGTGCTCCGGCGAGCAGGGTGGATACGAAGGCGAAAACGCCATGAGGGCTGATGGAGATGCAGATTGCACACGGCGCCCCCTACCTGGCGCGCCAACTGTCGGCGTTTCGAGGAACGGTGGGTGCCTCGGGTGCCGGCAATAAAGAATTTATAAGCCGTGTGCCCCCTCCCTCAATGGCGTAGCGCAAGATGGACACGGGACGCAGCGGTTTATCCTGGTTCAGGCCAACGGGGCCCTACGTCCAGCGGGGGGTGTGTCCTGCTCGTGTTACCTCGCGCTCAAAGGTGAGCCTGCAGTAGGGGTTACAGGCGGCCGCGGGGGAGAGACGCGGGTCTCAAGCCCCACGATCGTGGTTATGGTGGTGGTGGTGTGCGGTTTCCTCCGTGTGAACCGGAGTTGAGTCGAAAAGATCGAATCCCCTAATGGGGCATTACTCCCCCCTTTTATAGGAGAAGGAGAGAGATAATGTTTATACAGGTGGACGCCTAGGTGGCTAATTCCCGAGGCTGCACCGGTTGCATGTGCGCTGCCGAGGGGTTGGCTGGCTTGGATGTTGCTTGACGAAGACACGCGTCCGGATCCGATGGTGGACGTGCCGTCCCCTGGCGCGGCCCCGAGGGTCCTGTGAGGCGTCCCTCACAATCCGCATGGCGAGGGCCGGTCCCAGAGGTCGGCTGGCGCGCGTGTCGGGTGCCCGAGGGTCTGGCCCAACGTGGCGTTTTGACGGTGCTCGGGAAATGAACAGTGTCATCCCGGTTTTCGTGTCGCGGGTGGCGAAGCACGCCACCGTTCGGCTTTGTGTCCCATCACCGGATTGGGGAGACGATTCGTGATTCGATTTGGATCAGGTGTAATCGATGGCACCGGGCGCCTCGCCTGCCGTGTAATCGCATTGAATGCGGCGGTTTCCCTTCCTCCGGACGGAACCTCCCACGCCCGAGGGTCGGCGACCCTAGACGGGGGTTGGGCTGCCTCCCGAGGATGGAGAGCTGGTCTCCTCGGGCGAGGCGGAGTTTTTGCGCCCGAGGGTGGTGAGCCAGGCCACCCTCGGACGAAGCGAGATTTCTCCCGCTGGGTGAGCTAGGCCAGCCTCGGATCTAAACGGAGATGCGTGGTCGAGTCCGGAGCCATGGTTTAGGCTGCTTTGTCGACGTGGAACGCCATGGTTCGTTGTTTTGTAGAGGTCCTTGACCTTGTCCTTCGTGAGCGTAATAAGCTCTTTGCGTCGTGATGACTCCATTTGGGCCGCCAGGTGGGCGTCAGGCCGGGGCCGATTTCGCCGTCATGTGAGCTGCCGTGGCCAATGGCTGGTCCATCGTCCGTCGGGCCGTCCCTCCGCGGCTTGGGATGATAGCGGGGCTAGGTTTTCTTGGGCCTTGGCGGGCGGGCAGATTCTCATAGTTTGGAGAATGTCTCGGGGCCCAATATTTAGGTCCCCGACAATTAAACTGCGAGGAAAGCCTTCTTGGCGAGGTCGGTCAAGTCGTGCTTGGTTGATAACCATTGGAGCAAAGTGGGTGTAGCGGTTGCGTGGTCGAGTTTGTGTTGATTGAAGCGGACCGTCAACGCCGAGTTCTCCACCAATCGATTTACCACGTACCTCACGGAAGATCGGGCCAGACCCTATCACAGCGGTTTGGCATTTGGGCTTGGCATTCCATATTTATTCCAAAATCTATGAATTTTCCTCTCTAATGGTTTGGCATTTGGGTTGGCAAATTGTTGAGACTTGGCATTTGAGGGTCCAAACCGCGCATATTTGCCAAGTGAATCTCAACTTGGCAAAACTCCTCTCCTACGCGCGGCCTTTGCTTCTCTCCCGTGCATGCCGCATGCAGCCATCGATTTGGGTTTTGCCAAGTTAAAATGCCAAACCGTTGGAGATGTGGTTTGATTTAACTTGACAAACTTCTCACGGACTTGGCAAATTGCAACTTTTGCCAAACACAATTTGCCAAACCATGGAGATGCTCTAAGACCTCTGGACAAACTTTCAATCCTGGCCCTTGGTTCGTGGATCCGTTGGTTGTTGTTTGCCGGCCCAAAAAAAGGAAAGAAGTGTGCCATTATAGTCTAGATTGATCGTCCTTTTTGAGTATCGATCGCACATGGCGTGGGGTTAAGGCATGCTCGATTTTGTGTAGATGTCAACCAATGACATGCCCCATGGCGCTCAAGGCCTATGCACGACCTGTATGCACCCATTGTTGACACGGGGGCAGATGTCATCGGTTTGCAGACCTACTCTTGGTCGGGCGTGACCCTAACTATGCGCCATGTTCGAATCGACTCTTTAGTCGGTAGCCGCTAGATCTGGCTCAATGGGCGCACATTATTAGAATTGTCTAGACCCACCATCACATTCCACCTTAAATTACTAATCACCTTTCTCCCTTGTTAATTATAGGTCAAATTGATTGGCATGCAATCGGTTAGTTATCCATCAGCTCGGCTTGAGGCGAAGGCGAATATACAGGGGCTCCTTCTCTCCGCGATTCCAAATCCTCCTGGTGTGTGAGACCTGAGACGGATTTTTTTTGCGTCAACGCCGTTCCATGTGTTGGCATGACCCAAATTTATGTCAACACATTTTGGCGACTCCACGGGAAAAGAAAAATATCAATCGATTGCTATGTCCCGTCCTAATTCTCAAAAAGGTGAAGGCCACCTATCGACCTATAACACCTTAGTTTTTATTTTGGTAAGATTTTAAATTTCTATAAATTTGCTTGAATTAGTTAGCAAGTATGGAACCATTTCTAAAATACAAATTCTAGAATCATTCATAAACCATAGTGTTCTATGTGCAAAATGATTTTTAAAAGTGTTTTTATGAAAAACGCCTAGGTTTTGATCTGGTCTCAAATCGTTTTCTTGAAAACCCAATGTCCAATCTCCGACCCGAATCTTTGTTGCCCGCTATCTTTTCTCCTCAAGTAGAAAGAAACGCAATCGAGTTGCATGTCAAATCTTTAAAACCCTAAAGTACATTATCTTAAAGACGCTAGGCCGAAACACTACAAATGAAAGGTAAAAATAAAATATACGTTAGTCTAAATATGAAAATAAAATATAGATTAAGTATATTTGTCTTGTCAATGCCAAATATAGATTAGTCTAAACAAACGTGCTGTGGCAGTCCGGGTGTCCAGTCCGTTCGTAGTTTGTAGTTGTAGTTTTTTTATCGAAGTTTCTTTTTTTCCGTTCTGCCAGTGGAGGTTTAGTGAACGATTTCCCTGTAAGCTTTCGAAGCGTAAAGATAAGATGAAGATAGATTATTTTTTTATTAGAGATAGCACATTACACATCAGCCTAACCTTGATGCTGATGTCAAACCGCGCTTGCACGGGTGTGACGGGTACACGTACACGTCGAGGAGGCCGCCCATCATCGATTCCATCCGGTCAGCGCCCACGCGCGAGTCGGACTGGATGATTCTCCTAGTGTTTGTAGCTGCAGAGTTGGACTCTACTCCATGCTACTCTATTTATTCAGCTGGCATTTGCGCTGCAAAATCATGATCGGTTCTCTCGCTCCATCCTTCATCTTGTGTTGGAGGTCCCGGGGACAGGAACCACCGCGCGTGCAACATCAAGAGCAGGCTGAGCAGGCTTCGATGTTAACAGTACGTGACGTCACCTGCTGTCCATAATTTTTATAGTTACTTTGTCCAAGCATTCTTAGCAGCAAATCTTATGGATCGATCTGCCATTATTGGGTAGTGATAGTTTTTTTTTTTTTTTTGGTTATATATGCTCACTCTTAGTCAAGTGATTGCCAGACTTCTCCAAACTCAACCGCAACAAATCTCTCCTCGTTCCTTCTTCTTCAAAGTACTTACTTCCACCATATAAGAAGCAATGGTGCCTTCACAAATGAATCTCTTTGCTGTTCTCCTAGGCATCGTCCTCCTCCTACCCATCGTCATGGCAGCTCATGGTATGAACACATGAACTATATTTTTCAAGTGGTACTGATGCCGACATTTGATTAATATTTTGTGTTTCATGCGCCTTCAATAGTTGTTGCATAAATGTCCATTCCTGGAACCATGCAGAGTCGGCATCCATTGGGAAGGGCCATGTAGCCGGCACTTGAGCGGCAATTTTCAAGGGGTATGCATTTGGATCATAGACGACGATGACTGCGATGGAATATGCAGAGAAGAAAGCAACGACAATATTTGGCAGGTGTGAGGACTTCCAATGCTGGTGCTTCGTCATCGGATGCATCTCTAAGACTGAGGTTTTTGCTAGCGCTCCCATCCTGCAATGATACAATCACACCCAAAGATAGGCATATCACTGATGTTTGGTGCCACAAGTTTGCAATGCCATAATAACTCTACCCTCTCCTTGTGAAACTCGTTTAATTGAGTCTTTGGACTTTGTACTCCTTTTTGTACCACATACCATGCACCGGCTTGCCGGCATCAATGGAATTTATTTAGGTTGGGCGCTCAACCCTCTGGTGCAGTCTTAAAAAAAGATACAACCACACCCCTCCCCCACCCACTAAACTATGAAGGAATATGGATACGCTACGCTAGTCAGAAAACAAAAAAATTCTACCCATAAACCAGGAACTACTCCTAGTTGTAGATCACGAGATTACCACTAGACGCGCAGGTGCTGGGGAAGTGTCTTCTCTTGACGTAGATGTGCTCGTCGCAACAGTGTCGTGCAATTGCTCACGTTCGTCCTTCACGTGCGGTTCGTCCTTGTGCTCCAGATGCGGCACCTCCGATGTATGCACACGTATTGGCGGAAGCGTCGCGCCTCCGGACTGCTAGATAGGTCCATGAGGAGCAATAAGATAGGGCGTGCGGGCGGCTGCCAAAGTGGCGTGTGTTCAACCATAGCCCCGCGCCCACTCTCTCTTATATAGGTGTTCCTAACATGCACCCGAGTTAGAGGCTCATTAGTAACCCTAAGCCTTATCTCATTGGATCACATCCGAATTAGGCTTCCTTCTCCTTAATCGTGTGACCCTATAGGCTCACGCACACATAGACATGGTCCGAGTACTCCTACTCGACCAATAGTTGACAGTTGCCTCTAGCAAGACGTGTCAACTCCTATGCGTCTTGCCAATGGTCATATCGCACGAACCACCACAAACTCGAGATATTTGTTATTTCCTTTGCCTCACGATATTGATCCACCCGGTGGGTTAACACTTAACCCAAGCACGACCATGCATTTCTTGATCAAATCATTCAAGTGGTCCAGAGATATCTCTCTCACATAGAGAGGGGCAAATTCCACCTTGATTGACTATGCCTCATAGCATGCTTCCAGACAAACCCGAAAACCATCTTTATTATGACTACCCAGTTACAGAGTAGCGTTTGATAGTTCCTGAGTAGGTTGTTTCACATCTTGAGTACATACGACAATCTCAGGTCTAAGGACATAATGTACATGATGTGTATAGAGATAATAATAATTAACATTTCATGTTGGGTCAATCCAGCCCCATGTCATACATGTGCCCACACTATTAGTTCGACATCTCCATGTCCATGACTTGTGAAACATAGTCATCAACCAATACATGTGTTGATCTAATATTCATGTGTGTTCTCACATGAACTCCGACCATGGACAATTATAGAGTAACCATACAAGTAAAAGAGTTTCACAAATAATTCATATAATTGCCAATCGATACAAGTTGTCTTTAATGAATATTCATGAACACATAATATATCATCGATACAAGACAATACAATCATCTCTATGATTATCTCTAGGGCATATTCCCCACAAACAATGATTCCATCCTTCTTGTCCCTCATCTAATAATACTATATAACATTGTATACTCAGTGTTTGTACCGGTTGCTTACTTGTGTTGTGTCGTGGACTTGCGGGTCAAAATAAATTTGTATTTTCTTGTGCAAATAATGTTGATGATCAAAATTAGCATGTCAAGATAAAAATGAAGTATCTCTCCAAATGCAAATTGGATTTATCCATTGCATACATGTCAAGCTATTGAAATGCACATATAGATCGCTCAGGTTAGACTTGGATAAGAGAGTTACACTAATTATGAAATATGTAATCATGGGAAAACCGCATGTTCTGGTTTTATTTTCATAATCTGCTCTGAGCCTCTTATGAGGGTATCTCGTCATGTATATGAATTATACATGAGGAAAGACCTTCCAAGCCTAAAAGTAGTAAGCGCCACGGCCAATTAATGGTAACCAACCGATCAAAGAGACACCTACACTATCCTTTTACATTTTCGTTTGCCCTACATTCTTCCTAGACCCTAAATTATGTTCACCCTTAGTCTCGCCAGCGTTTGAAGGCACCCTAGGTGTCCTGTCAATCCTAGAGCAATCCAAGGTGTTTCTGGCACGTTGGTGGTCCCTCATAGGTGAGTGTTCACTGGTATTTGCGGGGCTCTCCAATGAAATGAGACCATATGTTTTTAAAACTGTATCTTCTAGTTTTATTCGGCAGTGGTGCTAGGTACGCCCTTGCATGTTGTATGTTGGAGTATCCCATGGGTTGGCATGACCTAAATGTTTGTGGCTCCGGGGAAGAAAAATGTCAATCGCCCCTATGACAGGTTCTAATTCTCAAAAAGCAAAGTTTATTTCTTAACACCCTAGTTTTATTTTTGGTACGATTTTGAATTTTTTATAAATTTGTTTGAATTAATTAGCAAGTGTGCAACCTTTATGTTGGTCCTTCTCAAAAAGGATGGACCTCGGGTTGCCGAACACACCAAGCGAGAAAGGCAAACGTAGGTGAACGGGAATTAATGCTGGTTTTATTAATTTTTCCGTCCGTCTTACAGTAACCTGTACGAGGGTATTTATAGAGGACCGTAAGCTTTTTACATGACCATCCTACCCTCCCACCCACTCAGCATCTTGGCATATCCTTTCCTGGCTTGAGGGTATCCTGGTCTTTTGCACGCCCAGGCTCAACCACTCCGCACAGGATTCACTGGTTGCCTTCAAAAGCCTGACCTGCAAAATCAATCCAAACAAACTTGCCCTGTCTTCGGATTGACCGTCCCTATCAGCCCTGCACCTTCCAAAATAAATGCATTCTTCGCTAGCCTGGATTGGCGACCGAGGACCTTTTCAGCCTCCCGACAACGTTCTCAGCCCCCAAGCCGGCGCTCCAGGCTGCCTTTGGTGTCCCGAAGATATCTATGAGTGTTCGAATATATCATCGGGCGCCCTAGGACAGCGCCGGTCCCTGGACCGAGCCGGAGCCTCAAGGTGTTCTTGGAGACCCAATAATATCTTCAGACGCCCGAATATGTCTTGGATGTCCGAAGGAGGCGCCGCCCTCCGGACCGAAGTCGGAGCCCCAAGGTGCCTTTGGAGACCCGATGACCTCCTTCGGTACCTAAATATATCTTCGGATGCCCGAGGATAACCTCGGCCTTTGATCCGAGACCAAAAGAAGCCTTTGGTTGCCCGAATATATCTACGCAGGTGGCTTCTCTTCAATCTCTAGGGTAACCATTAACTTGAGCAGAGCAATCTTCCTGTGTACGATAGTTCCCGGCATGTGACCAACATGCACTACCTACCATGCCATGGTTGCCTACACATGTAATTTAACAATATTAGGTTGAAAGTGCCATGTTATTCAGAAGTGTTGTAGACTTAAAGCAAACTTGAAGACTTATATTTAAATATTCAAACTGGATTTTGAACACCACAAACCCATTTATTTCAATCACACTTGAAATGTAAATGACCATAATGTTTTAAGGTAATTTGTTCATCATAGATAAAAAAACATTTGCTACTAAGGATTTTAAACTGTTTGAAAACAAAATCTAAATAACAAAGGGAACAATAGATTGTAGTTGTCATCACAAGCATTTCAACGAACACCTAAAGTGCAGTGATGGACACACTCACCGAGCCTTCAGGCGGTCCGCAAGAAGCTCCTTTGGGCCTCAACGGTGTGAGATGCAGGAGTCGACGGAGGATGAAGAGGGCGAAGACAACATGTTGCTCCAGCAGATTTGAGCAAGATGAGGTCGGTGTAGGTACGACATCAGGCGTTGAAGAAGAGGACGGCGCTGCGCGGGGTGGCAGCGCTCCTTCATCGGTGTGGAGGAAGACCAAGCAGGCAAGGCAAAGCTAGGACAACGGTGAATTAGTTCTCATTCTCATAGGAAAAACTCAAACACCTAAAGGGATAATTACTACTCACCATGGAGGGACGCAAGACGCCGGTGTGGTATTGGGGACTCCATGAGGTGACGAGTGGTGGAATGCAGCGTGTGGGAGAACATCATCATGTGCCATTACGTCAGAGATGAAGGAGAGGATGGTTGAGCAACAAACAGTGACGTATGGGGCGTGAGACGGTGCCATGGGAGCTAGTGGTGCTCCGCCAGCGACGCTGGTGGGGAACGAATAGCGCGGGGTTCAAATGACTTGGGAAAATTTCTATCTCGGTCGGATCGGAGCATGGAAACTAACACATCTACGTATCCACGGGTGGGATTAGGACTTATCCTCACCTATTATACAGTAGGAACAACATGTATATGGAATTCATGGTTGCTAAAGGATGTAGGACTGTCAGTGGATGTACACAGGCCGAAGAAGTAAGCGTGGTATGACTGCCACCTAGCTTCTACCTTCTGTCGCTCCACAACTGTTTCCGACTTAGCATGTGATAGGTACTCTTGTGAGTATGATAGCAAAGGGTTTCATTTTGTGGTTTTCCTATATCAAGTAATCATGTCTAACACTCGCAACCTTGTCTCCTTTGCGCAGCTTGGATCGGAATCAGCCGCCTCCAGGTGCTGACCAAGTCTTCCCGTCCTCAGCAACTCAAGTATCCACCTTTTTTGAGGGAGTCAGTGGGGAACCCCTTGAGGGAGTTAGTGGGGGAACCCCCACCACCCTGATCTCTTTTTTTCATTGAGTAAAGGAAAACGTAAACAAGTTTACATGTGCACAAGCGATGCAAGAGAAAGAGATTTCAAAGCTCGAAACAAAAAATACAACTCTCAATTAAGGTATCCACCTTCCCACCTCTCGGATGAACGTAGCTTTCTTTTTAATTTAGTTGATGATGTGGTGAGACTTGTGGACTTGATGGTACATTTGATGCACTTTTGGTGATGTGGTGATGCACTTTTTCTAAATATGTGATATATATGTGTTCTGGATGTGTTATATGCGTTGGATGTGTCAAATAATGATGAATGTGATATATATGTGTTCTGTGATTGAATGGATGTGATATATGTGATATATATGTCTGTTTATCGAGGTGGAAACCAAAAATAAAATTAAAATGGGTTTGTTTTTGGTCTTTTTGCGAAATGAGTTGACTTGGCGCTCGGCAACCTGGCTGTTTTGCCGAGTGTCAGGTGACTAGGCTCTCGGCAAAGCTTTTGGGAAAAAAAAAAAGAAAATAATCTTTGCTGAGCGCTGGCAGGCGGGGGTGGACAACGCCAGTACAAAGGACTAGTTTCCTGTAGTGGTGGACAACGCCAGTACAAAGATACTCCAGATGCAGTGCCTGAATAGTTGAATTGTTTGGTCCTTGTACAATATGCACGCTCAGCCTCATATCATATTGTCATATTGTCCATGTACGTTTTCGTAGGCAGACCAGGGGCGATGGTGGATCCAAAGCAATGTATATTGTACTAGTAGCATAGCAACCCCCGTCGCCAAGCAGGAAGCAGATGCACCTCTCTCTCATCTGGCACCCAGCAGAAGCGATATATTAGTTGCAAACAGGCAAGACAATATGCCTGACGTGGCAAATGATGCATACAACAACAACTTCAGTCAGTCTTCTTACGGCGCGTGCACACGTACGGGTTCACGCGGTACACGTCGAGGCCTAGCTAGTGTTTGCCGCCGCATTATTGGTGGAGCATACTCCGTACTACTCTATTTATTCATCTCTGCCATTTAATCTGCATCATCATAGTCGATTCTCTTGCTCTCTCCTTCTTCTTTTTTGGGAGGTCTGAGGGACACGGACGACCGTTGCATGCAGCATCGAGAGCAGGCATCGACGTTAATAGTACGTCTGTTGTCCATATATTTTGCAGTTGTTTTCTTCTAGCATTCTTAGTAGCTAATCTGATGGATCTATCGTTATATATACTTACTCTATTAGTTAAGTGATTGCCAGGACTTCTCAAAACTCGATCGCAACAAATCTGCTCAGACAGTGTACCTCAACGTATGTACTAACATCATAAGAAGCAATGACATCTTCACAAATGAATCTCTCTGTTGTTCTCCTAATCGTCGTCTTCATATCCATCGTCATTGCATCTCGTGGTATGTACGCGTGCACATTCATGAACTACATGTTGCAAGCGGTCATGTCATTTGATTCATCTTTATTGCTAAAAGTTGTTTGATGTGCTTTTCGACATTTGTTGCATAATTGTCCATTATGCCTGGATGTGAACCATGCAGAGTCGGCGGCCGTTGGGAAATCTTTTTTTGTGCCGCACACCTAAGTGGCAATTACAAAGGATTATGCCTTATGTTGATAGATGACGACACCTGCAATGGTGTTTGTGTCGAGGAAAAGCAGCACCAACTTTAATGGCTATTGTAACCTTTTTTCAATGCTGGTGCCAAATCAAATGCACATCTGAGACTGAGCTTGTTGCAAGCGCTCCGATCCAACAGTGATACAATGTGCCTAAACATATATTGATCCGATCCATCCCAACCCTCGTATAATAATAATAATAATATATGACATTATATACTTGGTGTATCAATCAGCTACTTTTTTTGTTGCGTCGTGGACTAGCAGCAAAAATAAATTTGTATTTTTGTGCAAACATTGTTGTTGATAATTAGCACACTTTTCCTAGACTATAGTTGCCTGGAAAAAAAAAAAAAAAGACTAGGCGACAGGGCACAGAACATCATGTATATGTTAGCGAATATCAAATAAACATCGTAGAACATCGCTTCTATACTACCACGAACATTACGGCTTTTTTCTCTATGTTTGAGCTTATATAGGTTGCCATTGTCTTTTGTCCTTCCATAATAAAAAAATTGTCTATTTGTCATCTATGATTGTGCTTATATAGATAGAAATTGCCATTTGTTCTTCCATGGTAAAATAAAATTGTAACTTGTTGATTTTGTGTTTGTACTTGTGTTCTGTGCCGACGTGCGTAATGTTCGCATAGTATAGAATTGATGTCCTGCAATTTTTTTTTTTGTGATGTTCTCCTAATATATATGTGATGTTCTATGCCCCGTCGCCTGGGAAAAATCTATATTCCCAAGTGACTGGGATATAGAAAATTCTAATTAGCATGTTATGAAAAAAGGAGCACCTCTCGCCAAATGCAAATAGGATTTCTCCATTGGGTAAGAGAGTTAGGCTAATTACGCTCCACTTAGTAAGCTTATTTTTCTGTGTTTATCATATTGCTAAAAGAATCTGGAACGATAATAGTCTAACTTTTTAGAAGACGCCCCTAGGAACATCGACGGAGAGCATATAGATAGCCAATTGCTAGTTAGCACTGACTTAATCAAAACTAGTCTTCAACCCATAAAGAGGACCTTGCCCTTCCAACTGCATTTTCTAAAAAAAAAAATCTCTATTACCAAATCCTTAGTAGAGAGCTTGCGATGATACATATAGGAATACCTAAGTATCGAAAAGGAAAGCTTTCGGTTGTGCTACCAAATAGTTGAGCACTACGCTAAAATCAAAATATTTCGATCCCTTGTCATGAAAAACGCTCTCGCCTTCAGCTGTATACGCGCTTTTGATCCCATCAACAAGTGATGGGGAGCGCTCATCTGGACGTGGACAGTGAGTTAGCGATGATAAGGAAAAACAAATGTCTGTCCGCACCCGCAAACGACAGGCGGCGTGTCGGTCACAGCGTGGAGATGATGCCGCCCCAGCGGCCGCCGCCTTGTCGCTGTGCACACCGCGCCACGCCCACCGCCACATACCGTTGATTGGAGCCTGATCGTGCCACTAAACTGCGAGCGCACGGGTACACATCGGTTGATGTAAGCCCTCTAGAATATAACTCTCTTTTTTAATCATGCCAAAGCGGGAAGCGGATATTTCATTAAGAAGAAAGAGTTTTACAGACAAATACGAGGTAATACCATGATTACCAGAAACACACCTAACACTACTGGAAACAAGCATTAATGATTACTAGTCTAATGCCCGTGCTAACGCTACGGTAGCATATAACTATGCAGATAACCAAAAGGCATATATGTCAAGTTATTAAGCACCACTTAAATATATTCATGATTCATGCAAATTAAATGAGACACATTTATGATTCACATAAGAAAAAAAAATACTAAAATGGAATTCCATCTTACCCTATCAAAATATGAATAATGAATTTTTCAACATCTATAGCCAATTAGATCTTCAAGTTCCCTACATTCAGAAACCACCCTCAGAGCTGCCAATCAACTTGTGCATGATCTTCTCGATATCCCATGTATATTTATATGTTTAGCCACAACAGACTTTAAGAACAGGTGGTGGAAACTGCAGAAGAAGGCAACCGACACAGAGATCAGTTCCATCATGCATGCATCATGCAAGCACCTTAAGTCAAGTTGGTGCAGGAAAAACAGATCATCGGCAATTCGTCATAGTGCAAGCAAGTAAATACAAGATGGATGCGGAGCACCTTGTTGGTCGCGTTCATCTTGATCCGGTGGGACGGGTTTTTTCAACACCCTGCCTCAGTGCCTTCAGCTCCGGAAGGTCCCCGGCAAGCGAGGAGTTCGCGTGGGCGTTCACGTGTAGTTCACCTGCAGCAGCGCATGCATATCACTCGGTGGATGGATCCGATCACCACACAGCTTTTCACGACATGCAACGCGCTGCTCAGGTACTCCACGAAACCACCGAGGCATACGGGTGCAATGGGGGCCTCCGCGCCGCCGGCAACCATGACGTCGGCGGCGCTGTGGAGGCAGTGGTTGGACGTGGCGCGCAGGCCGTGGAGTTGGAGTAGTTGGGGGCCAAGGAAGCTGATCCCGGCATCGATCGAAACCAGCGCCGACGGTGCTTCGAACGGGATGGTGCAGGGGAGACTGCCCCTCGGCCCCTTTCTCACGAGGTCCTCCGCCCGGCCGAGGACCCTGTCGTGCCGCCGATGCCGGATTCCACGACGATGCGTTCCTTGTCGATCTGCATGCCCCTGCGATGGTCAGTTGGTACGAGTAGAGTAGATGCGACCGACAAAGTTGTGGGAGAGCCACGGCAGACGACGCTCAATGATCGGCTCGTTAAGCGCGTGATTGGCGACGTGAAGCACGTGAGTAAGGGATTTCGTCGGGCGGGAGAGGATGACGAGAGGTTGACACAACCAATCCTGACCCTTGATTATGAGTGAGTAAAGAGAGAGAAAACTGAGATTAAATCTGGAGTGTCTATTTTGAATGATGTTATTTTCCTGGGTACAATTGTTGTGTGGACGAAATAGTGCCTCCTCTGTTGGGGACAATTTCTGGTGTGGACGTAGAAAAGAAAACTTGGTGCATTAGTAGGGTAGACATTGCTAAAATAATTTGCGACACAGCAACAAGAGAAGCAACAGCAGCTATGTTGCTGCGAGCACCACACCGAGTTGCCTGAAACCGGCCGACACCCAGCCCTGCGCCTCCTCAAATATGAGGTCTCGCATTTGCACCAGCAACATGGAGACTCTGTTGAAAATCCTTGCATTACGTTCCTTCCATAACAACCAACCTACTAAGAAGAAGAAAATGTCAAAGCCTTTCTTGAATGCCTTCGGGATCAGCTTCCTCTGCTGCGAAGCCACCAAGACATGGTGTTTTCTTCAAACGGCGTGATAGTGGTCTGAAGGTGCAGCTGGACTAGACAGAGCTGCCAGACTTAGATGCTAAAACAATAACCCAAGATTATGTGATCCATCATCTCTCCCGCCTGGTCGCAAAGTACACAGGTGTTGTTGTCCTGCAAGCCATGTCTAAACATGCGATTGGTCGTCCAGCACCGACCATGCATGGTTAACCAAAACAAAAGAAGAACACTCTCGGCGGTGCCGCGGTCTTCCATAGTTGTTTGGCTCCAAGCAATGGCAAAGAGCCAAGGAACATCGCGCCATATGCTGAAGCTGACGAGTAAGCATGATCAGTAGCCAGGGTCCAGGTGAAGGTACGGTGTCAGGGTGCGGCGTAAGTTGAACCTCGTCAAGGAGGTCACAAAGCTGCGCAAACTCGACCAGCAGAGCCATGGTCGTTGGCCCAGAGATATGCCTGATCCAAGCATCGTCATGTAGCGCCGACCACCGGGCCGTCTTTTTCTTCCTCTTGTCGATGGCCGCAAAGACCGAATGTGCCAATGACCTGATGGAAGCTCAGTTTAGCCAGTTATCGTTTCAGAAGAAGGTGGACTCACCGTTCCCGAGTGAGATCGCGGTGGCCGCATTGAAAAGTGCCAAGGCTATGCGCTCCTGAGAGACTGGAGGGTGGCCGCTCAGCCTGTGCTTCCAAATCCAGCGCACCCGCAACGTCACACCCGCACGCCGCAGGTCCGAAATGCCCAAACCGCCAAGCTCCTTAGGGCGGCACATCTTGCAGTGGCCACCCGCAACCGAGTCCGAGCACGCCCAGATAAAGGACCTCCGGAGCTTGTCAATGGCGTCAATTGCCCGTGGGGACAGAGACAGCGCAATAGCTGTGTGGATGGGGACAGCCGAGAGTGTCGCTTCTACAAGAGCCATCCGACCGGCCGTGTTGAGAAAGTTACCCTTCCAACCTTGGATCCGCGCAGCCCACCCGATCGATCAATGGCTGCTCATCACACTGGCGTTGCTGAAGAACAGAGAGCGGAATGCCAAGATATTTGCATGGGAAGCCCTGTACTCGGTAGTGTAGCGGTCCTTGGACACGCTCCATGTCCCCCTCGGAACAATGCATGGGCGTGGCCACGCTTTTCTCCAGATTGCAGAAAAAGCCCGATGCTAGGCCGAAAACATCAAGAGCCCCTTTGATCACACACAAACTGAGGTCATCATTCGTCGGGAAGATGAGAAAATCAACTGCATAAAGGCTCACTCCATTAGCCTCCAAGCCAGGCACGTGGGCGTGACGATGTCGTGCAGCTCCAGCCACCGTAAAAGGTGATTAAGGATTTCCATGACCAAGACGAAAATCATCGGCGACAACAGGTCCCCCTGCCGTGGCCCTCTAGCCTAGCATATGGGGCATCCTAGGGTGCCATTGAGCAGGATCTTAGTGCTGGAGGTGGATAGAACGGTGGAGATCCAATCCCTCCAACGGTGACCAAACCCAAAGTGGCGCAGCTATGGGCGCATCCTTTCGACGTAATCCAGATTCACAAGTCGATGAGGTACCAGAGGAAGAATGCAGAGCCAGCTCTATATATATATATATGTCAATCTGACCAAAATTGTAGACTTCAAAACCAGAAAATTGGAGCGCCAACACTTCATCTTCAAATGGCACTGTTATTGTCTAAGATTTACGGCATCCCGAAGGAGGAGAGGAATGCAGGGCAAATCTGGTAGCCCAGCCAATTAATACTTTTAAAGGTTAGTAAGAACGCCTCCTTGTGTGGAAACAGCCGCTACTAAGTGGGACCACCCACTGCCACACGATGTGGCAACGCAAATTTGTTGGCCACCACCTTCCACGTCAGACTCATCACCAACTCCATGGGCGCCTCACGGTGCGTGGTCGCGGCTAGCGTGCGGTTCCACCAAACCGTCATCCTCTATTACCAAGCAGATGTGAGGCATCCAATCGCCGCGCCAACGCCCTCATTCGATCACCTTTTCCCGTTGTGTGATATTGAAACATTAATCTCAACTAGGCCTCCACCTTCCTAGCCACGTCGTCGTCGGATGGCTGCAGTAGACGGGTTGGGCATTAGCTTTTAAAATGATGCCTCCGCAGGATCAGCCGCAGCATCATGCCGTGTGAGATACAATCGGATCGGAGTAGGTAGAAAGGAAGGGGGAGGAACTACGATGTATATTGCGAGAGGAAAGTTTAACAATGAATTCAAAATGCTGTTACAATTTCTTCCATACCCTCTCGCTCTCACAGGAGCTCAATACTTATACGACTCCTACTCTGCCGCCATTGGGACCCCCGACCCGGGGTTGGGCCGACGCCGCGGCGCTTGGGCCTCATCCGATGTCTTGGCCCATGGACGCGTCGATCTCCCTCTTCGGGTTCTTCCCGGTGGTCGTCAGGGACGGGCACGTTGCTGACATCCTCCCGCCCTTGACAGACGGCATGTCCCCATGCCGGCGCACGAGGAAACCGGTCACGAAGAGCCTCCAGGTTCTCCCGTGTGGCCGATCAGAGTGCATCCGGGACCACCGATGAGTCCTTGCTCGACGGGGTTGTCACGAGAAGTCCAGGGCGCTACAAAAAATCTTGACAGAACACGAAATTCCACCGAGTGGAGAAGGTAATGCAAAGGGCTACAACCCGATTACCGGAGAACGCCTTCGTGGAAACGTGGAACACCGGATGGACCGAAGAGCTTGGGGGCTGGTCCAACTTGTAAGCGACATCACCAATTCGTTGGAGAATCTTGAAGGGACCAAAGAACTTGAAAGCGAGCTTATGACAAGCACGACGAGCAACCGAGGACTGGACGTAAGGCTGGAGCTTCAGGAACACGAGGTCGCCCACCTGGAAGGAGCGTTCTGACCTGTGCTTGTCTGCCTGACGTTTCATGCGATCTTGTGCTCGGAGCAGATGTTGACGTATCAGATCATGTGCTAATGCTCGTTGCTCCAACCAATCAGAGAGCTCAGGTAATGCTTGAAGAAGCGGAGAAATATCCGGTCCCAAATGCCTCGGAGGGACCCCATACAAGTACCTCAAAAGGAGTACGGCCCAGCGATGAATGATATGATGAGTTGTACCAAAACTCAGCGGCCGACAACCAAAGCGACCAGCGTCGTGGACACGCATGGACAAAAGCAGCGAAGATAGGTCTCCATGCATTGATTCACCCGCCGGCCGACCATCCGACTTCGGGGTGATAAGATGAACTGCGACGCAATTGGACTCCGCCAAACTCAAACAGAGCTTCCCAAAAATTGCAAGTGAACACCCTGTCACGGTCTGAAACTATGGACAAAGGCAATCCATGAAGACGATATACCTCATCAAAGAAGGCTCGGGCCACTGATGATGCTGTAAAAGGATGCCCCAATGGAATAAAGTGCGCGTACTTGGAGAATTTGTCAACCACAACCATAATACAGTTGAAAGATTTGGACTGCGGGAGGCCTTCGACGAAATCCATGGTGACCAGTTCCCAGGAAGCATTAGGCACCGGCAGCGGCTGCAATAGGCCAGGGTACTTGGCCCGGTCGGGCTTAGCCTGGCAACAGATATGACAATGTTGCACATAGTGAGTAATATCAGCACGCATAGCTGGCCAGTAGAAGAGTTGCTTAATCTTGTGAATTGTAGCCGGTGCTCCTGAATGTCCCCCAACCGGGCTGTCATGCAGGCTGCAATGACTCTTGCTTGCAGCTCCTTGTTTGATCCGAGCCAAATCTTACGCTTGTAAAGAATCGGACCATTCTTCTGGAATGGGGAGGAGTCGACTGTGCGAGCCAACTTGGCAAGCAATGCTTGTGCATCCGGATCAACAGCGTACCAACGAGTCAAATCTTGTAGCCATTCATGAGTGGGTGAACTAATAGCCAAGGACTCGTCCTGATAGCCACGGCGAGATAAGGCATCGGCAGCACCATTGTCCACACCCTTGCGATACAAGATCTTGTAACGTAATCCCAAAAGCTTGGTAAAGAGCTTCTGCTGCCAAGGGGTATGTAACCATTGTTCATTCAGATGGACTAAGCTCGTTGATCGGTGTGGATATAAAACACATTCTGTAAAAGATAGTGGCGCCATCGATCAACAGCCATAACCACCGCCAAGTACTCCTTCTCATAGGTAGATAGACCACGATTGCGAACACCCGAGCCTTGCTAATGAACGCCAATGGGTGGCCATTTTGAGTCAAAAACAGCTCCCACCCCGGTGCCCGAGGCATCAGTCTCTATGTGGAATGGAATGGTGAAGTCGGGGATAGCCAGGATCGGTGCTGTACTCATGGCGGACTTGAGTGTTTCAAATGCCCCTTGGTGTACAGAAGTCCGGATGAAGAGGGAGTCCTTTTTCAGCAGCTTTGTCAAAGGTTTTGCAATGATGCCAAAGTGACGAACGAACTTTCGGTAATACCCCGCCAACCCAAGGAATCCCTCGGCTCCTTCGCAGATTGGGGAACGGGCCAGTTCACCACAAAAGCTTGTACTTTGGCAGGATCAGTAGCTACACCATTCTCACTCAGAATATGTCCCAAATACGATATAGAGCGCTGAGCAAAAGTACACTTAGACATCTTCAGCTTCCATGAATCAGCATGCAACCACTGGAAGACAGAAGACAAGTGCTGAATGTGTTCTTCGTAGGAACGGCTGTAGACCAAGATATCGTCGAAGAAGACTATCACAAAACGACGAAGGCCAGGTGCCAATGTTGAATTCATGGCCCCCTGAAACGTACCGGGCGCGCCAGTCAAACCAAAAGCCATAACGCGGAACTCATATTGGCCCAGATGCGTCTGAAACGCAGTCTTGAACTCATCTCCTGACTCAAGCAAAATCTGGTGAAATCCCGAGCGGAGGTCAAGGGTGGAGAACCAGGAAGCACCGGCCAACTCATCCACCAGCTGATCAAATACCGACACCGGAAACTTGGATTTAGCAGTCAATGCATTCAGCTGTCTAAAATCAACACAGAAACGGTAGGAGTTGTCCTTTTTAACCATCAACACCGGGGAAGAGAAAGGACTAGAACTGGGTGAATGATGCCCCTGCTTCAAAGATATCGTTGACCTGATGCTCGATCTCATCCTTCGGGCCGGGGGAGGGTAACGATAGGGCCTCATAAAAACCGGCCGGGCACCGGGGATCAAGGGAACCGATGGTTGCAAGCCCGAGAGGGTGGCGTTCAAGAGGGAGCTTCAAACAATGGACCAAACTCAGATATGAGCGATTGAATCTCGGATGGCAATGTCTGCGAAGAAGACTCCACCGCCAACCGATCAAGAAGGCTGAATACTTGCACATAGAGATGAGACAGGGGAGGATTCCCGAATGCCCCCAAGTAATGCAAAGACCACCTCAGTAGGGAATCTGCAGCCACTTGGAATGTCAATCCACCCACATTGGGCTATGCAACTCCAGCCAATCCATCCCAACAATAGCATCATATGCTTGCAACGGCAGAACACGAAAGTCAGAAGAGAAATGATATTGGTCTACAGACCACTGCAACTACCGAACAATCCCTGCACTCGGAAGACGAGCGCCACCAGCAATCATCACTTGACTTGCTGAAGGAAACACCGGCACCTCAGGTAGATGACTGACAAGAGTCTCACTGATAAATGAAGACGAGCTACCCGAATCAAGCAGAATAGTAGCAGGGCAACCAGCAATTGAACCCTGGAAACGAATAGCTCGGCCAGAAGAAACACCCTGAATAGCGGCTTTAGAAATAGCCATGAAAACCCGTTCCTCGGACTGATCAGGCAATTCAGAAATCTGCAGAACACCGCCAACGTCCTCATCATCGCACTGAATCCCGCATATCCGACACCGCCAATGAATCTCAGGCAGGCACTGATGATCCCGGCTCCACTTGCCAGCACACTTGAAGTAGAGCCCCTGGGCACGGCGAGAGGCTTTGACAGCCGGTGTAGTCTGGCTGCCGATGGCCCAAGAGCCGAGCTCGACGCCCGAGCGTAAAGACGAAGATGCACGAAGTCTTGTCTTGACGGGGCACCGATGGCAGCGAGGACGTAACCCACCGGCTGCTCGACGACGACCAATCACCGAACGGCCGGAACGCGTTGTCACGGCCATCTCCTCTGAACAATGCAAGGGAAGCGGCAGCATCCAATGTTTGTGGCTTAGGCATGCTAACAGATGCACGGAGATCGGGACGCAAGCCTTCAATGAAGCGTAAGGTAAATGACAGCTCGTCGTGTGTGGGAGAGTAAACTTTGAGCTGGTCACGAAGCTCAAGATAGCGAGACAGTAATCGGTGACCGTGGATGTCATAGTGATGTGGAATAGTTGTCGAATCGAGCCTCATGGCGGTCTCTCGCCGAATCGGTCATGCATATAATTGCAGAAGGTGGACCAATCGAGGGTTGGGACAAGGTGTTCGATCGACTGGAACCACAAGGAGGCGGGGCCATCAAAGTGCATTTCGGCCACCTCAATCCATAGCGATTCCTCCACGAAGTACATTTTGAAGTACTTCTCAGCACGAGTGCGCCAACGGCGTGGGTTATCGCCATCGAACCGTGGAAATGGGACCTTAGGTAGGCGGCCTTTTGGGGAGCTGGAGTATGTGTCGAGGAATTGCGGCCATAATTGTCGTAGGGACCTGGGTGTGGAGGACGAGTGGGATGGTGATGTGGACGATAGTACTCAGAATATGGCTGATACCCAAAGTTGGCGGATCGGATCTAGGCGGGAAGTGGGCGATGAATGGGGGCTGGTGGAAACTGCGGTGGGTGAAGGAAGGCCGGTGGACGTGGCGGAGGTGGAGGTGGTGGTGGAAAACGAGGACGGCGGATGGGCAGGTGGTGGCAAATCGAAAGGGGAATGAAAGGCAAACGACGAACACGACGAACTGATGGGATCCGGAACGTTGGTGGGGGATGGAGGCATACCGGTGGTGTCTCGGGGATCCGTGTTGTAACAACCCCGATCCCTTTCGCGGGCGCCCATGGGGCTGGTCGACGGGAGTGACTGCGCTTACGCGGCCGCCCTGGGTAGAAGCGTAGAGGCCGTCCGAAGGAAGCGACCGAGTGTCGAACACCGGCCGGCGTGGTTGTCTTCCGGGACCTTGATTTGCGCGACGAACGCGTCGTGAGAGGAGGTCGCCGACGCCCGGGCTTCCACGCGTTGAAATCAGCCACGGTCTCGAGCGAAGTCGCCGACGCGCGGGTCGTGGAGCTCGGTGGCGGAAGCCGCCGCAGTAGCCCGGATCTCCGCCAAGCGGTGGACGTAGTAGGCGTCCCGGTTGGCGAAGTCCTTCTCCGGGCCGACAGAGGCGCCTGGTGACCTCAGCGCTTGTGTGGATCGGGCGCAGCTCTCGGTCGTCGGCCGGGCGAGTCAAGTCATCGGCGGCGTGCGGGACGTCTCGAGGGCGACGAGGCGGCGGTCGGTGTCGGGCGAACGCCGGTGGAAATCCGCTCCCGGTCGTCGAAGCGCCTGCTCGCTCATCATCGAACTTGCCGCTAAGCTTCGCCAATTGCCGAGAACGAGCTTGAAATTGGGATCCATGGCACCCAAATTCGCTGGAATCGGGTGTAGTGAGGGTGAGGGGTGGGGAAGGAATCCAGGATGGGGCTAGTCTGATACCAATTGTGAGATACAATCGGATCGGAGTAGGTAGAAAGGAAGGGGGAGGAACTACGATGTATATTGCAGAGGAAAGTTTAACAATGAATTCAAAATGCGGTTACAATTTCTTCCATACCCTCTCGCTCTCACAGGAGCTCAATACTTATACGACTCCTACTCTGCCTGCCATTCGGGACCCCTGACCCTGGGGTTGGGCTGGACGGCGCTTGGGCCTCATCCTGATGTCTTGGCCCATGGACGCGTCAGTCTCCTCTTCGGTTCTTCCTGGTGGTCGTCAGGGACGGGCACGTTGCTGACATGCCCGGCAGCGGTACCGCCAGGCAGGGCTACCAGATTTGCCCCGCGTGCAAGCCACTAGACCTGCCAGCTGCCCCGTGCCACTCGTACGAGCTTGCTCGGCGCCACCCGCGGTGGCGCTCGCCGCTCCTTCCCCATCGCACACACTACCGCCCGCCCTGGTTGTACCTGACAAGTGAGCACAGGCCACGTCCATGGGCCGACCGTCGTTGCAAAGGGTGCACAGGGTACGAGTTCACTGTTGCTTAGGTAGTGGCTCCTGGCTGAGTGTTGCACGCCACTAGAGCCCTGCAAGAGCATGTGAGACGGCCCGGCTGAACGCCACTGCAGGCGCGAGTAGGAGTAAGTCCCGATGACCCCACGTTCGCCAGATCGAGCCACGGGAGGGCTGGAATGCCAGATCCATCGCCCCACGCCAGAGAAAGGCCACCGCCGCCCTCTGGTTTTGAGCAACGGCAGAGCTGCCCGATGCCGTCGAAAATCATCAGAGTGGCCCTGTTCGTTTCAACTTACCAGTTCAGCTTATCAGCCATTGCTCTTTGGTTATAGGACCTGAATGACGCGGGCGTGGTGGAAGACGATAGTACAAAAGTACTCCAAATCCAGTGCCTGAATGAATAGTTGAATTGCTTACAATGCTCGCTCAGCCTTCCGCTCATTGTCGTGTCCGTTCGATCTTCTTGGCAGATCGGGTACGGTGGTGGATCCAAAGCAATGCATTGTTGTACAAGTAGCATAGCATCCCACGTCGTCAGTACGAGCGGGCAAGCGCCAAGCAGGAAGCGACCACGCTGCTGATGCCAAACCGTGCGTGCGCACCAGCGCACGGGTACACGTACGTACACGTCCAGGCCTAGTGTTTGCCATTGCAGACTACTCTATTTATTCACCTGCCATTTAATCTGCATCATCACGATCCGTTCTCTCGCACCATCTTCTTTTGGGAGGTGTTGGGGACAGGGTCAACCGTTGCGTACAACCTCGAGAGCAGGCATGCATCGCTGTTAACTGTAGGTCACCTGTCACCGGGTGTCCATAAATTTTGGAGTTGTTTTCTTCCAGCATTCTTAGCAGCTAATCCGATGGATCTGTCGTTGGGTAGTGATAGTTTTTTTCTTAATTTTTGAAAAAAAGTATATATGCTCACTACTCTTAGTCATTGGCAGACTCCTCCAAACTCGATCGCAACTTCACCGTACATACTAACTTCCATCAAATAAGAAGCAATGACACCTTCACAAATGAATCTCTCCGTTGCTCTCCTAATCATCGTCCTTGTACCCGTCGTTATGGCAGCTCGTGGTATGTACACACATGCAATAACCACATGTTGCACGCGGTGATGTCATTTGATAAATCTTTTGCTAAAAGTTGTTTGCTGCGCCTTTTAACATTTTGTTGCATAAATGTCCATTATGCTTATATCTCAACCATGCAGAGTCAGCCTCCGTTGGAAAAGGTATTTGCCCCGAACACCAGAGCGGCAATTATAAAGGGATATGCTTTGGACCGTCAGATGAAGAAGCCTGCAATCAAGTACTCCCTCCGTCCCTTTTTAGATGTCGCTATGGGTGCGCGTCAGATCAAACTTTCTCAACTTTGACGCGTTTGTAAAAAAATACGTACAACATTTATATCTCCAAATAAATTTATTAAAAAACTAGACTTAAAGATCTTTCCGATGATACTAATTACTTTGTATAAATATTTATATATTTTAATATATAATTGCCGGTAGTTTGAAAACGTTGACTTCTCGGGAAGCGAGAATGACATCTATTTAGGGACGGAGGGAGTATGTGTCGATGAAAGCAGCGACAACTTTTTTAGGCTTCTGTAACCTTTTTCAATGCTGGTGCCAAAGCAATTGCTAGGTCCGATTTAGCAGTGATACAATGATCCCTGCTTAAATACATATTGATTTGATACTTCCGAGCCATTGTCTAATAATAATATATGACATTGTATACTTGGTGTACCAACTAGCAGCTTATCTATGTGTCTAGGATATCGGGTCAAAATAAATATGTATTTTCTTATGCAAATATTGTTGATGATCAAAATTGGCATGTTAGAAAAAAAAGGGGCACCTCTCGCCAAATGCAAATTGGATTTCTCCATTGCATAAGAGAGTTAGGGTAATTTTGAAATCTGTACCAAGATGAAAACCGAACATCACAGTTTTTTAAAATCGGATCTGAGCCGATTATGAGCACATCTCTTGACGTATTTGAATTCTTCAGGAGGCAAGTCCTTCCCATGCTAAAAGTACTAAAGGGCCACTGTTGATTATCCAATCGATCAAAATCACATCTATATTATCCTTTTATCCTTTTTTCTTTGCCCTACTTTCCCAAACACTAAATTATGTTCCCCTTTTGTCTTGACGGCATTTGAAGGTGCTCTAGGTGGCCTACCAACCCTAAAGCGATACAAGGTGCTCTTTCCACAATGGGGACCCTCCTAGGTGAGCATTCAATGGTCTTTGTCGACTCTCCAACGAAATCGAACCATATGGTTTTAAAACCAGAGCTTCTAGTTTCACGCGGCAACGCTGCAAATTACACCCTTGCATACTACATATTCGTCCATCTCATGTGTTGGCATGACCCAAATTTATGTGAAGCACATTTTGGCAACTCCACAGGGGAAGAAAAATATCAATCGATTGCTAGCTATATGTCCAGTTCTAATTCTCAAAAATGTGGTCACCTATCGAACTATAATAACACCCTAGTTTTATTTTGGTAGGATTTTAATTTTTCTATGAATTTTCTTGAATTAGTTAGCAAGTACAGAACCATTTCTAAAATACAAATTATAGAATCATCGTAAACCATTGTGCTCTATGTGCAAAATGTTTTAAAAGCGTTTATAAAAAACGCCTAGGTTTTAATCTGATCTCAAATCGTTTTCTTTGAAAACCCAATGTCCAATCTCCAACCCGAATCTTTGTTGCCCGCTATCTTTCTCCTCAAGTAGAAAGAAGCGCAATCAAGTTGCATGTCAAATCTTTAAAACCCTACTAGTACATTATCTTAAAGCCACTAGGCCGAAACACTACATGACAAGTAAACACAAATGAAAGGTAAAACTAAAATATACGTTGGTCTAAACATGAAAATAAAATAAGGTTAAGTATATTTGCCTTGTCAATGCCAAATATAGAATAGTCTAAACAAACGTGCTGCGGCAGTCCGGACGTCCAGTCCGTTCGTAGTTGTAGTTTTTTAATTTTAATCTGAGTTCCTTTTTCCGTTCTGCTAGTGGAGGTTTTGTGGACGATTTCCCGGTAAGCTTTTTTTAAGCATAAAGATAAGAAGATAGATAATTCTTAGCCTGACCTTGATGTTGATGTCAAACCGCGCCGCACCGAACAGCGACTACCGTCTTCGGCTGACCTTGATGCTGATGTCAAACCGCGCTTGCACGGGTGACGGGTACATCGTATACGTACACGTCGAGGCCGCCCATCGATTCCATCCTGATAGCGCCCATATATGCGGGTCGGACTGGATCATTCTCCTAGTGTTTGCAGCTGCAAAGTTGGCCTCTACCCGGTGCAACTCTACTTATTCACCTGGCATTTGCGCTGCATCATCATGATCGGTTCTCTCGATCCATCCTTCATCTTGTGTTGGAGGTCCCGGGGACAGGGACCACCGCATCAAGAGCAGCAGGCTTCGGTGTTAACAGTACGTGACGTCACCTGTTGTCTATAATTTTGTTAGTTATCTTTTTTTCCAAGCAATTCTTATATTAGCAGCAAATCTTATGGATCGATCTGCCATTATTGGGTAGTGATTATTTTTTCTTTTTTGTTATATATGCTCACTCTTAGTCAAGTGATTGCCATACTTCTCCAAACTCAACCGCAACAAATCTCTCCTCGCTACTTCTTCAAAATACTTACTTCCACCATATAAGAAGCAATGGTACCTTCACAAATGAATCTCTCTACTGTCCTCCTAGTCGTCGTCGTCCTCCTACCCGTCATCATGGAAGCTCGTGGTATGAACACATGAACTATATTTTTCATGCGCCTTCAATGATCATTGCATAAGTGTCCATACCCTGGATGTGAACCATGCAGAGTCGGCATCCATTGGGGAAGAGTCATGTAGCTGGCACTTGAGTGGCAATTTTAAAGGGGTATGCTTTTGGTACATACATGACGACGACTGCAATAGAATATGCAAAGAAGAAAGCAACGACAATAATTTTTGGCAGGTGTGAGGACTTTCAATGCTGGTGCTACGTCGGATGCACCTGACTGAGATTTTTGCTAGCGCTCTGATCCAGCAATGAAACAATCACACCCAAGATAGGCATGTCACTGAGGTTTGGTGCCACAAGTTTGTAATGCCATAACAACTCTACCCTCTCCTTGTGAAACTTGTTTAATTGAGTCTTTGTACTTTGTACTCCTTTCCATACCACATACCATGCACCGGCTTGCCGACATCACCCTTCACCCCCACCCCCTTAAACAATGATTCCATCCTTCTTGTCCCTCGTCTCAAAATACTATATAACATTGTATACTCAGTGTTCATACTAGTTGCTTACTTGTGTTGTGTCGTGGACTTGCGGATCAAAATAAATTTGTATTTTCTTGTGCAAATGTTGTTGACGATCAAAATTGGCATGTCAAGATAAAAGTGGAGCATCTCTCCAAATGCAAATTGGATTTATCCATTGCGTAGCTCATGTCAAGCCATCAAAATGCACATATAGATGGCTCAGTTTAGTCTTGGATAGGAGAGTTACACTAATTATGAAAATGTAATCATGGGAAAACCGCATATTCTGGTTTTATTTTCATAATCTGATCCGAGCCTCTTATGAGGGCATCTCGTGATGTATTTGAATTCTACACGAGGAAAAAGACCTTCCAAGCCTAAAAGTAGTAAGGGCCACAGCCAATTAATGGTATCCAACCGATCATAGAGACATCTACACTATCCTTTTACATTTTCGTTTGCCCTACATTCTTCCCAAACCCTAAATTTGTGTTCACCCTTCGTCTCACCAGCGTTTGAAGGCACCCTAGGTGTCCTGCCAATCCCAGAGCAATACAAGGTGTTTCTGCCACATTGGGGGTCCCTCATAGGTGAGTGTTCACTGGTCTTTGCGGGGTTCTCCAATGAAACGAGACCATATGTTTGTTTGTTTGTTTTTTTCTGAAAAAAACGAGCTTTTACAGAGAGACCATATGTTTTTAAAACTAGATCTTCTAGTTTTATTCGGCAGTGCTGCTAGGTACGCCCTTGCGTGTTGTATGTTGGACTATCCCATGGGTTGGCATGACCTAAATATTTGTGGCTCTGAGGCTATCTCCAACAGCTTACCCATCCCACTCCCCAACACCAAAATGCATCTCGCACGGCTGAAAATCAGCCTCCAACAACGCATGCGATTGAAGCACGCAAAATGCAGCGGAAGAGAGAGGGAAGCCAAATATGCGGCTTCTCTCTCCTCATACCCAAACCCTGGCACCGACGGCATGGTGGACCCGTATGAGGCGAGGCGGGGGGCGGCGTGGCGTGGCTGCCGGTGAGCGGCTTGGTGGGCGTGCCTGCGGCGAGCGGCGAAGATGCGGGCGGCCAGGATCTGCTCGCGCCTGCAGCGAGGGCAGGGCTTCGCGGAGGGCCACCGGCGGCATCGATTCATCGGGAGGGAGAGACAGGAGCACGGCCAGCGTCGGAGCACGCCGTCGTGCTGCGTCGGGCGGGGCACGGTTGTCGTGCCTCGCCGGGTCGCGCCGGGAGCATGGCTGGCGGCGGGGGGGGGGCACGGCAGCAGCACCGCTGCAACCGCGCCGGGAGCCGGGTTCGGCGTCGGGCGAGCATGGCCTCCCGCGCCGTCGCCAGTTCGGGCGCCGGTGGGCAACGGCGGGGCTCGGGCGGAGCTTCGACGCCGCCGGGAATGGCAGGGCTCATCCTCTCCAACAATCAAATCTCATGTGCTCGCCGCGCTAGACGGATGCGAGCTCGCCGTCGGCGTGGGCGGCGCCGGCGGGGCGGTGGCGGTGGAGAGGATGAGGACGAGGTGGGACGTGCCCGTGGTGTCCTCCGGTACGAAGCTAGCGCGCGAGCCTGGCTGCCGAGGCAGCTTCAGGATTTGGTTCGCGTCGTGTTCCAGAGCGGCTCACTTCCATGGCCGCCGACAGATTTCCTGCGCGAGGAAGATGACAACCCGTGATTGGGGCTTGCCCTTTGCGTTCTCCGTTGGAGAAACAATATATTAGATGCTCTACCATTTCACTGTCGCGACGCTTTAAACTGCCGAAATACATCTCATTTTTGGGTGTGCTGTTGGAGTCAGTCTAAGGGAAGAAAAATGTCAATCGTTCCTATGTCAGGTTCTAATTCTCAGAAAGCAAAGTTTATTTCTCAACACCATAGTTTTAATTTTTGGTACGATTTTGAAATTTTTATAAATTTGTTTGAATTAATTAGCACGTGTGCAATCATTAGAAAATAAAGTTTGTTTTCTAATCCCCACACGACATATTCATGTTTTTATATCCATCCATATATATCCATCGATCGTCCGTTACGTCTCTCTCATCTGCCGGGCGTGGACTGAACCCGCAAACGACCCGCGGCGTGTAACAAATCTTTCTCGATCTACATTTCTGTTGCTCCGAATTAGGATTTTGGCCGAGGACGGCGCTCTGGGAAGCAGAGGCGAGGCAACCTTGCGCAAGTTGCGTGCGGTGAAGCGCCTGAGCCTCCCACCGGTAGACGTGCCGCGCGTTCCGTTGCCCATCGTGGCATGAGGCCTGTCTGGCTCTTGGGCTTGATAGCATAGCGATGCTCCGCGTTGGGTTACCCAGCTAGGCGGCATGCTCGCAGGAACCGCCGGTGGGGTTCCCACGGCCTCCAGTCCAGACTCAGACTCATGGCCATGTTGCGGTCGAGGACATCAGTTGCACGTACGTACGCCTGCAAGGTCGGGCCGTGGCACTGGGCTATGGCATCAAGAACACGCGCAGGTAACCCGGTCGCGACGGCCGTGAGCGAACCGGCCATCTCTGCCTCCATCAGCATGGGGTCAGTGTCACGGTGTTGCCCGCCCTTGATGGATGACCGGCAGCTCAACTACACAAGGAGGCTATCATCCTTGAACTCCCATGGCGCTTCACTGCATTGCACCGCGATTTCTGTTCTTGTGCTTTGAGTCTTGGCACCGGCGCTCCAGCCTCCTGGCGAGCGGTCTTCGGTCTCCAAACACTACGGTGGTCCGTCTGAAATTTGCGCTCCCCCATCTTCTGCTTTTGACGTCGCAGTTTGCGCTCGCGGTGACGTTGCGGTGCTCCGAATGGGGCGCGCATGCCGTTGGGATCCGGTGCAGACGTACGTCGTGTGAAGCACGCGGCCGCCGCCCCCATCCCGATAGCGCCGCCTGACAGGCCGGCCAAATTGCGACCACTGTCACCGTTGGTGAAGGTGAACGACCCGCCTGCTGAAGGTGTTCCTTGTCGGCGCTGTTGTCAAACAGACACTACAGGAAACTGGATCGTCGCCGACCGTATTCGCGTTTCGCCGACCGCCTGCAGAGTTGGCGGTCGGCGAAGAACTCGCCGACCGCCGCGCTTGGCAAAGTTTCACGGTCGGCGAAGTGATCTTCGCCGACCGAGCAACGCTTGGCAAAGCGCCCTCTTTGCCGACCGCCGGCGGTCGGCGAAGAAAACCGGTCGCCGTTTCCAACGGTACCGTAACGGAAAACTGGCGCGCGCGATTTTCGCCGCCGACCGCCCACCGCGGCGGCGGTCGGCGAAGATCAACATCTTCCGACGACCGCCCCTACGTCCGGTGGTCGGCGTTTTTTTTTAAAAAAATATAAAACGCTGCCCGCCACGCCACGTGGCACACAAAAAGCGCCGAGGGCTGGATCTTCGCCGACCGCCCAGCATCTGGCGGTCGGCGACTTTTTCGCCGACCGCCGCACCTCTGGCGGTCGGCGAAGATTGCCTTCGCCGAGCACCTTTTTCGGTCTTTCGGCGAAGTATAAATTTTTTTTTTTTTGAATTTGCTATCACAACTTTTTGTGTGTCTTAGCTACAGTATATTTAGTACATTGTTCAAGTTTGGGATTTTTTAAAACTTTTTTACTATATTTTATGGGTTTTCATGTTATATTTGAATTTCTTTCGAAAACTAAAATTTGAACCGCAAGTGATTCAAATAATGGGTGTAAATAATTCAAAAAATGATAAACATGATTGTGAGTCCATATTGAGTCCTCATCCATGGCCAGGCACCGAAATTCAAATATCTTGTGCGCGAAACACGTCGACTCACTTGCGGATCGATCGTTTTAAAATTCTATAAAATTCAAACGGAGTTGAAAAATCATGAAACTTGACGAGTTGTCCTTATATCACATGTGTACACTATGAAAAAAGTTTGAGTCGATTTCGCGGACGTTTGCATCTCGGGTGGCACTTACGGAGACATCTCTAGCATGTGATAACGAAACTCTAGTTGAGATGTCTAGGTTTCAGAGTCCAGGGATGCAAACTTGCATGAAACCTTTTCAAATTTTTTCCACAGCTTAAACATGCAATATAACGATGCCTCGTCAAATTTCATGAATTTCCGACTTCGTTTTCTTTTTTAGAATTTTAAAATGAATCGCGCCAAGACGGTAATCGGAATGTTCGCATATAAGATATTTTGATTTTCTCACGTGTCCATAGATGAGGGCTCAAAATATACTAACAAACAAGAATATTATTTTTTTCTATCACATAACTCCTTTTTCTAAGTACCTCCGTAGTTCAAATTTTAGGTGGGAAAAAATATTCGAGTAAAAGAAGAAAACTATTTAAAAATAGTAAAACGTGCGGAAAATGTCCCAATTTTTGATATGTTCTTGTAAACACTCTAACTAAGGTACGTAAAAATTTTGAAGTCAAAATTCAAAAAAAAAAAAAAAAATTTGCCGAGAGCAAAACATTGCTTTCGGCGAAGGCCACTTCGCCGACCGCCGCACGAGAGGGGCGGTCGGCGAAGGCAATTTTTTTTAAAAAAACCAAAATCGTCGCCGACCGCCCGGTGAACGCGCCCGGCCGCCGTGTCGAGGCGGTCGGCGACGTTGTTTCCGCCGTTCCGCCGTCTGCGCCCGAAAAAAGTCGCCGACCGCCGGATCGGGGGGCGGTCGGCGGTTCAGCCTGCTCGCCGACCGCCCAGATCCGCGGCGGTCAAAAAATAAAAATAAAAAGAAAACGTTATCCACACCCCACCTCCCTCACTCACTCACTCACTCACTCACACACACACACGAGCCCGAGCCCCCGCCCGCGCCACCGGCCCGTCCGCCTCCCGCCGCCGGCCGCCGGAGCCGCCGGCCGCCGATCCCCCGCCCTCCCCTCGACCGCGCCCCCATCCCGCCCTCCCTCGACCGCCCCGCCCGCCGCGCGCCCGCCCGCCCGCCACCCAAGGCCGCCCGCGCCCTTGACGGCCGCCAGTCGGCCGGTCGGCTGTGCCCCGACCGGCCCGCCTGCCCAGTTGGAAGGAAGGGGGGGGAGGAGGGAAGGAAGGAGGAGGGAGGGAGGAGGAGGGAGGGAGGGAGGGAGGAAGAGAAGGAGGAGAAGGAGGGAAGAGAAGGAGGAGGAGGTCGTCGACGCCGACCGTGCTCCGCCGTTGTCCGCGTGGTCGACCCTTCCGCGCCATCCTCGCCATACCGCCGCCGCCGTCCTCACCTCGACCACCCACCCCGGCCACCGACCGCACAAAGGTATGGCATGAAGCAATTAGTAGCTAGTGGTAGTAGTTGATATGTGGATATGGATATGGATATGTTAGTGGATGCCCTAGTTGAGAATGTGGATATGGATGTGGATATGGATATGGATATGTGGATGTTGGCCATCGTGCCATGTTTTTTTCAGGTATCGAAAAGCCTCCCGTGTGGGAGGTTCTCGCCAAAATTTCAATTTATCTCATTTTTTTTCTTTCGCGTAAAAGAGCCCGCCGAAGTGGTGGAGCGCCCCCCGATCTCCTTCCTCTGCGTTGCGGGTGTGACTGCACCGCTTCGCCTCCCCCTCCACCCTAGGTATGAATATCTCCCCGCCCAGCCGCATGGTCGTATGTCGCGTAACCTAGTTAGGCGTCTCCGTCCGAAAGAGATACGGTTGGAGGTATGCATTTCTTTGCATATCTACGACCGTATCTGCTTCGGATTGTCCATATTTTTGGACAGCCCACGGATGCGTAGATGGGTCGATTTCCATGTCCCGTTTCGGTCGGCGCGAGTTTCGGCATCACCTCCCCACCGTTCTCGGATGCACACTCTCCCTTCCGGGACGTGTATCGAGAACAGCGGGAGGTGCTGCCGAATTTCGCCTCGGCCGGATCGGAGCATGGAAACCGACCGATCTACGCATCCGCTGGTGGGATTAGGACCTATCCTGGCCTATTAGAGAGTAGGAACGCCATGTAGATCGAACTCATGGTTGGAATTCGTGGTTGCTAAAGGATGGACCGCCACGGTGGATGTACGACGGTTGAGAAGTAAGCGTGATTTTGACGAAGAATGGATGGACAAGACCAATGAGTTCTTGGAAATGGTATGGGGCAACGCCGTGCTCGTGGTCATTTGCTAGTTTGGTGTCCCCGCAGTAAATGTGACAACACGAGAAGAGTCACCGAAAAGGATATGCACCGTCATCTACTAGATTTTGGATTCACCAAGAACTATACCGTGCGGGTATACCATGGTGAAGCACAACGTATGAGAGAGGAGGAGGTGAGAGCACGCCTCAACGATTGTGATGGTGATGCCGGGGTTGTAGATATGTTAGATGATGTCCACCAAGGACTTTTCAACGGCACGTGACAAGGAGGCGATGGAGAAGGAGGCAAAGAATTTCTATGAAATGTTGGACTCGGGCGCGAAACCCCTTCATGAGAACACAACGGTTTCGCAAACTGGATGGCATTTGTCGCTTATTAGGGCTGAAGTCTGAATTGAACATCGGTCGAAAGGGGCTTCGATAAGATGTTGTCCATTGTTGGCACCCCCGCTTCCAAAGGGCCATAACCTACCATCGAGCATGTATGACTCCCAAAACTCTTTTACGCACTTAAGATGCCGTATGAGCAGATACATGCTTGCGAGAATGGGTGTGTCCTATTTAGGAAAGAGCACGCCGATGCAAAGCACTGTCCAAAGTGCAAAGCCTCTAGGTACGAAGAGGTCCCAACTGGAGATGGTCAGATGAAGCAGAGTAAAGTCGCCAAAAAAATTCTACGGTACCTACCGTTTGTACCGAGGATTCAACGACAATATATGACCGAGGAATCCGCTAAACAGATGACGTGGCACAAAAATGGCAAGCGATACACTCCAGACAAGATGATACATCCATCAGATGGTGAAGCATGGCAATACTTTGATGGAAAACATCCTGAGAAAGCAATGGAGGCGCGTAATGGAGGACCGAAAGCAAAACTTTGCGATAGACCAAATCAAGAGATGAGGCCTCCCCCAGCGGCGCAAGAGATGGCGAAGGCCCAATGTTGATTTCGTCTTGTCTAGCCAAAACGAAAAGGAGGTACTTAAATGGATGAAGACCCCGAGGTTTCCGTGATGGGTATGCACATAATGTGAAGAGGGGAGTCAATTTAACTACTATGCGAGTCAATGGGATGAAGAGTCATGACTATCACGTATGGATTGAGCGGCCCTTCCCACGATGGTTCGGACGCTTTGTCCCCGAGAATGTATGGCTAGTGCCGGCAGAGTTGAGTTATTTCTTCCGCCACCGTGTGTGCAAAGGCGATCTCTCGACCGTTTGTAGACGGTTGGAAAAGGCAGCACCGTGTTACTCAGAAGTTGGAGAAAATCTTCCCACCCGGCTTCTTCTTGTCGATGCAAAGATATGATTGTGCACCTCCCGTGACGAGGTACGTATGGGGGGCCCGGTGCAGTACCATTGGTGCTACCCAATCGAGAGAACTCTAAAGAGTGTACGCAGAAAATGTAGAAATAAAGCCGAATCGAGCCGTCGCCGTTGCGAGGCATAGGTTGTGGAGGAGGTGTCAAACTTCACGAAAAGTACTATACAGAGAACATTCCTAGCGTGCATGATCAAATCCCCGTTACAATCTTTGACGAAAATCAGTCGAAGCTCGGCCTTTTCCAAGGTCAATACGGAAGCGCGGTGCATCTACCATTAAGCGGTTGAGCAACAAAGAGTGGCACAAATATCATGCTATATGTCTTGACGAACTCACCCGAGGTGGATCCGTACAAACGTGAATTCATTCGTGAGACTTGGTCTTTATCAAGGGATGCAGAGCCACACGAAATTGATACTCTTCTTTCACAAGGTGCTGGACCACAGAGAACCGATTTCATTTCGTGGTTCAAGAGAAGGGCCCAAACCGACGCTTCTATTCGTGGCGAGCTAATTGCTGTGCAAACGGCCGTGATTTGAGGGTTAGGTCATTTAGCGCTTATGATGTGAATGGATATCGTTTCCACACGACAAGCTACGAACGGGGGCGACCCAACCGGTACCACAAACAAAGCGGCGTGCTAACAAATCGATAATAATGGGAATGAATACCATGGCGAGTCGAAGAAATATACGAGCTTTCATTTTATGGGGCACCGCGATCTTAAACCCGTGATATTCAAATGTCATTGGTTCGACCCCTGAATGTACTAAACGCATAATCGGCAATTGGGCTAGTCGGTTCGACCAGATTCCGTGTATCCACGATCCGATATATACATTGTGGCTCAACAGGCCGTGCAGGTTTATTACCTGCCATATGCCTGCCAAAACAAAGATTATCTTAAGGGTTTGGAGGTTGTGCAGAAGGTAGCGCCACATGGTAAACTACCCGCCCCAAATGATGAAGATTATAACTTGATCAACCCAATCACATATGAGGGAGAGTTCTATCAAGAAGAGGGTCTGCCAGGAGTTTTTGTGATAGACCTATTTGGAGATATAGGAATGGAAGTAGACGATGAAACGTCTGAGGATGACGATGACGGCGTTGAGGTGTTCGACTTGAAGGACATAGCTATGCTAGACAGATTGAGCACGGTCAATGAAGGCAAAAATCCAAGTTCAGATTCTCTTAGTGATTTTGACAATGTTGACAACGATGACGAAGCGGAGAAACGCTCCAAATGGACGATGATCCCGATTACTTCTAATACATGTAATACTATGTTATTTTGTTTTTACTGTAATTATGTCTTATTTATTTATATTTTGATTACAATGCATGTAAATCTAATTATGCCTTGTTTATGTTTTGATTACGTGTGATCGGACAAAGATGGCAGGAGGTCGTGGAGGTCGTGGAGGTCGTGGAGGTCGACGACCCCGAGAGGTCGCCCCGTGCCTTGACCAGGATTTACAACCGCACGAAGACAAGGCCTGACGGAGGAGGCGGAGAGTTCACAGAGGCGCCTCCTCGTGTCGAGGCCTCGGCTCCCACGCCTGTGAGGAGGTGGAGGAGGAGGACGACGAGGAGGAGCTGGTGGCGCCTTCGCCCGGCAGGGGTGCCCAAGCAGGACCCACCGCGCGGGGGACGACGACGCCGCCGACGCCGGGGTCACCGACGGGCGGGGGAGGACGCGTCTGGTGGCTCCAACCCCTCCGGTGGGGGTTCGGACTCGGCGGCAAAGAAGGGCTGCGAAGGTCTGCGAGGCCCCTCACGACTCCCTCGGGCTCCGCTCCAAAGACAACCGCCACATGTGATTCGCCCCCAAGGGACAAAGTAAGTAGATTTAGATGCGTACCTCATTGTCTTCATTATGCCTACTTCATGTCTTCATTATGCCTACTTTGAGTGAAACTAATATCGTGTCTTCATTATGCAGGAGCTGGATCGTTGTGTCGGGCGGTGACTCACGCAAGCCCGCCGGCATCATCGGATTGCTGTGCAGGCAGCACTACCCCGGCGTCGCCACGCATTGCCACGGGCATACAGGGCCGGCCGCCTGCTGGGCAGCCTACTACCAAGGAGAAGACTCGGACTACACCCACAAGGCAGAGCGGGTGCTCACAGAGTTTTGGGTAACTCGACCTCGCGCACAAAGCCTTTTCTGAATACATCGCATTCTTGAAACCATGAATTTGATATTGTATTTGTATGCAGAACTTCTTCAAATGCGAGGAAGGACAGGAGGAGCGAGCTGCAAGGGTGCTTGAGAACGCCTGCAAAAAACGCGTCACCGATATGCTTTCGGATGCAAAGCCCCAGGCCATCATAAACTACTATGCAACGGTGCTGGGTCAGAAAATATCAAAGGAGGATGCAAGGACTAAGATGTTGACCCGCGAACAGTTCTTGGAGGTACATGAACAACACTACGCGGTGCTTGTTTTGAGATAGTTAATGTGATCTTCTAATCTGACATATTTTCATGACATGTAGATGAGGCCGACTTGGTTACGCGTCCATGGGGATTGCTGGGATCAGCTCGTGGACAAGTGGTTCACGGAGGAGTGGCAAAAGGTGCACGACGATGCCCGGGAAAAACGTTTGGTGATGCAAGGTCCATCACACCACCAAGGCAGTCGGAGCTGTGCGGAGTACAAAGAATTATGGGTAAGCGCGTTTCTTTGTTTCTCTTCCTTTGTTTCTCACAGCTCATTAATCCTCTTCCTTTGTTTCTCTGACCTGAAGACACATCCAGGCCGCACTGCGACCGGGACCGTAGCAGGCCTTACGCATGGCGCACAAGAAGAGGGCCGCCTCTGATGTTTCCTATGACGTCAATGACCCGGCAGAGGCGTACAGCAACTCCAGTGTGGGCCAACGGATCGTTGAGTACACGGCGGCGACTCGGCAGAAATATGGGGAGGACTACGATCCGGGCGCCCATGACATTGATACGGACATCGCCATGGCGACTTTTTTGGAGGCAAGAAGCACGGGAGGGGTTGGGCGTCGCCCGGCGGCATCGCCGACAGCTTTCGCATGAGACTCTCCGACGTCCGAGCACGGAGGGCGGACACGGACCCCGCCCGATACGGCCCAGAGCGGCGTGGCACAGGGGCCGTGTCGGTGGTGCCTTGAGGCGGAGGCCCAAAGAGCTCGCCCAGCAGCTAGCGGAGGAAAGGACGCGCGCCGTCGGGAGGTGGAGGCCCAGCAGGCGGCAATGGCGGCCAAGTTCGAGGAGCTTACTAGGTTCCTTTCCACGACTGGTGGATTGGCTCTGCCACCTGGGCTCCTAGGTCCGGTCGTTCCACAGCCGCTGTTTCAGCCCGTTCTGGGTACTCCTGTGAGTATGATAGCAAAGAGCTTCGATTTTCGTTTCAAATAATCATGTCTAACACCTGCAACATTGTCTTCTTTTGCTAAAGGCTTCCACACCCAGGATCGGCGGGGTCGAATCAGCCCTTTGCAGGTGCTCAGGTGTTGAGCAAGGCTTCCCCCCCCCGAACCATCAAGTTCCGCCTTTTCCCAACCTTTCCGCCACCCACGCATGAACTTGTGAGACTCCCCGCGACTTGTCTAGATCATTTGTGGACTTGTTTATCTTGTGAGACTCGATGTTGGACTTGTGGACATGTTGTTGGACGTGTGCAACTTATTTATGTGATATATCGTTGTGTTTCATGTGCCGGAGGTGTGCAATGCGATATATATATGTTATGTGATTGAATGGATGTGAGATATATTATATATGTGTTTGTTTGTCAAGGGGAAAGCGAAAACAAAAAAAAAAATTTTTTCGGGGCTTCGCCCGATCGCTTTTGCAAAAAACGGTCGGCGGAAGGAGGCTTCGCCGACCGTTTTTGGCCCGGCGGTCGGCGAAGCTGGGAGGGAAAATGGCCCGGTTTCGCCCCTTTCCCAGCTTCGCCGACCGTTTTCGCCGGGCGGTCGGCGAAGTTTTTAAAAAAAAATTTGTTCTTCGCCGACCGTTTTTCGCGGGCGGTCGGCGAAGAAATTGTTTAAAAAAATGGAAAACACCTTTGCCGACCGCCCATACAGGAGGACGGTCGGCGAAGGAATTATGAAAAAAAAAGTATAAAACCTTCGCCGACCGTCCACTGACAAGGCGGTCGGCGAAGAGGGAAAAATGGAAAAATCTTCGCCGACCGCCCCAGACACGGCGGTCGGCGAAGAGTGCGTAACGCCGCCCCTTCGGGGCTCCGTTAGCGGCAACTTTTCTTCGCCGACCGTCGTTTTTGGTGGTCGGGAAGCCTTCGCCGACGGGCGGAATTTTGGGCGGTCGGCGAATCGCCATCGCCGACCAAAAATTTGACGACCGCTCTTCGCCGACCGCGGCGGTCGGCGAAGGCTTCGCCGACCGTTTTTTGGCCTTCGCCGACCGTTTGCGGCGGTCGGCGAAGTCCCTGTTTCCTGTAGTGAGAGAGTCCTGCCGACCGGATACTTTTTACAAGTTTTTATAACTAAATTTAAATCATGTCTCACACAGTATATTTTTGTTTGTGTAGCACCAGTGGGCGGCGTCAAATGACCCACATCCGGAAGTACGTCAATATGTGCCAGCGGGAGATTCTCCGGCTCCACAGTTTCCACCTTTCGCGTGGGGAGCGCCTTCTGGATCCGTGCCGTGAGTTGTGCTTATGGTGGACTTGTGCCCCAAATAGTAGTGGACTTTCATGACTTGTGACATATTAGTGTATTGTGAGACTTTTGTGACTTTGTGAGACTTTACTGTGGCGTGTTCTACTATGTGGATTTATGTGGATGGTTGTGATGACATTTGTGATATTATTGTCATAGGGTAAATTTTTCCTACACCCTAAGAGTAACTACACCCACCTCCTCCCATAGTTTGTTCCCCGCCCGTCGGCCACGTCGTGGGTGCAGCAGTATTAGCGGGTCTAGGAACTATCGGATTCACAAAAGCGCATGGACGGATAATTAACCGGGTAAACCGAGTTACGGTGGTTGGCTATATATCCGCGGGGACGTTGGATCTCTTTTGAAGTCGCGAGCGTCCGCAATGATGTACGGCGGCGGCGGCGCGTGCTGCTTCTTCAATTCGCTGCTATGAGATTTTTTATCCCGCTGGTATGTTGCGGCGCGTGCTGCTTCTTCAATTCGCTGCTATGACATTTTTTTGTGATTGATATGTTTATTCTAATCTGTTCTTTTTGCAGTAGCAGATCGACGTACCTTTTCTAATCTAATCTCTTTCGCAGTAGCAGATCGACGGTACGTTGTTGCTACCCCCGACGGTGCCGCGACGGCTTCGTCTCAGCAAGGGCACTGTTTCTGCTCCTTCCACTCATAGTGACTGCTCGACGATGGGCTGAGTATATACGATATACGTAGGTCGGCTGTCTCGCATCTCTCCTGGACGGTCGGCCATGGCTCCTTCCAAGATCCGCTAGTGGCTCTCCTAGCGGCGGCTGCGGCAAGCTCTCCCTACTTCCACTAGCGGCGGCAACGGCAAGCCTCGACCACCGGCAGCATCACCCAGGGGCGGCGGCACGGTCGGACGTCGAACAGTCTGGTGATGATCTCGATCCAAATATTTTCAACCGAGTAGTGCGTGCGTCCATCCTCGTCAAGTTAATCGACACAACTCCCCTACTCATCTCCAACCCGTCACGCAGTTCATCCAGAAGTAAATGCAATGACTAGGTGATGTCCTTTGCCTCCGAAAGTTCTCAAACCACTCCTATGAATTATGTGGCCATTGCCTACTCTGGTCCTTACGTATCACAGTATATCCAAATACTCTTTTCTGAAGCTGCCAACTTGTACCAGAAGTTCAACAGCAGATCGAGACAGGAGGAATGGCGGCTGCAATTTCATGGTTCTGTTCTCCGGATGAGAGTATCATCTGATACTTTTTAGACTAGAGTATCCATGGATACTTTTTCAGATTAGATTGGATCTAACATGACTTAATGATTTTTTGATGTCATGGTACAATATATTGATAGAGATTTCTCTTTTAGAAAGTGGTAAGAAAATGTAACCCTTCTTAAAAGAAGTATGCACACATACTCTTATAAAAAAAGTATGAATACATCCTTTCATGAAAAAAGTATGTACAAATACTCCATTTAAAAAAAGTATGTGTATATAGTTATATACTCTTCTCAAATTAGTATGTATATATACACGCTCCCATTCAAAAAGTATGTGTATATACTTCTTCGTAAAAAAATAAAGTATCGTATGTGTACATACTCTTTATATATGCACTCAAATTCAAAAAGTATGTGTATATACTCTTCTCAAATTAGTATGTATATATACACGCTCTCATTCAAAAAGTATGTGTATATATTTCCATTCAAAAAGTATGCATATATACTACTTGTACGTTCTTAAAAAAAGTATGTGTATATACTCCTTTGAAAATTATATACGTTCGTGTGAATACTTACCAATCGCCACAGGTACATACTCTATTAAAAAGCTTCGGTATATACACATACGCTACATACTATATTATCTCTATTAAAAAACAAAGTAACTACGGCATGCGCCAAGTGCAAATAATCCTGTGAATGGCGTCAACGCACCCTCCACATTGCTATCGAACCCGTTAGCTATAGAGTCGGCCTGTTAACAAGGTGCCGGCGGCACTGGCTCTTCGTGGCGTGTGTACTTGCAGGTGGGTGTAGTTACTCCTGGGTGTATAGAAAGTGCACCCTAGTGTCATATATATATATCTACACATATATATTTGTGTGATTATAAACTGTTATTTGTGTAAATAAAACTGCTATATATGTGCTTAAAAAAAAATCTTCAGCCGAATGTTATGGTCAGCAAAGAGAGTTTTTAAAAAAAATACAGGTTTGCTTCTTTGTCGAGTGCACATGCAACAACACTCGGCAAAGATTAATTAATAAATAAATAAATAAAGGTTTCTTTTGTCGTGTGCCCATGCAGTGGCACTCGGCAAAGATTTTTATAAAAAAAACTCAGTTTTCTTTGCCGAGTGTTCACGTATGGCACTCGCTAAAGATTTTTTTAAAAAAATACAGTTTTCTTTGCCGAGTGTCCATGTTTGGCACTCAGCAAAGGCTCGAAAAAAACGCACCACCGTCACTTGCTTTTTTTGTACACCGTGTGTCGTTGACACTCGCCTAAGATTAAAAACACTCGGCTTAGGTACTCTATGCCGAGAGAATGCTGCCGTATGCGTTATGCCGGCATATCCTAAGCCGGGTGTTTTTCGGCCTAAAACCGAGTGCCCCAGGCACACGGCTTAGAGGGCGGATCCGGTAGTGCACGTTTGTCAGCTCGGACCGCGGGAGGACCGGAATTCAGGATGTATCACCGCACACCAGAGAAGGCCGCTGCCGCCTGGCTTTGATCGAGCAACGGAGAGAGATGGCCCTCCGCCGCCATGCTAAGAGTACGTCCAACCGGGCTTCCAGCCTGCTGCTTCAGCGCCGTAGAGGAAGCAGGGACGAGCAATATACAGGTGGCGGCGACGATGGGATCGGGCGTGCCGCTCGATCCGGCCTTGGACGACTCGGGCGTGGTGGATCCGTGGATGACGCCAGTACAAAGATACTCCAAATGAAGTTCCGGAATAGTTTAGTTGTTAGGTTCTTGTACAGTATGCTCGCTCAGACTCATCTCTTCCTAGGCAAACCAGGGACGGTGGTGGATCCAAAGCAATGCATTGTACTAGCAGCATAGCAGCCCCCGTCGCCAAGCAGGATCAGATATACGTACATAGTTGCAAATAGGCAAGACAGTCTGCCTGACGTGGCAAATAATGCATGCAACAACAACAATAGTACGTCAGTCCTGACGGCGCACTCGCACGTACGTGCACACGTCGAGGCTTAGTGTTTGCGGCAGCATTATTGGAGCATAGTAGCATGTCATTTATTCATTTGCCATTTAATCTGCATCATCATAGTCGATTCTCTCGCTCGCTCCACCATCTTTTGGGAGGTCTGAGGGATACGGACGACCGTCACATGCAGCATCGAGAGCAGGCATCATCGTTAACAGTACGTCACCTACCTGTTGTCCATAAATTTTGGAGTTGTTTTCTTCTAGCATTCTTAACAGCCAATCTGATGGATCTATTGTTGTTATATAAAGCTAGACTTCACAAAACTTGATCTGCTCGTGCAGTGTTCCTCAACGTATGTACTAACTTTCCATCAAATAAGAAGCAATGAAACCTTCACAAATGAATCTCTCTATTGTTCTCCTAATTGTCGTCTTCATACCCGTCGCCATGGCAGCTCGTGGTACGTACACATGCACATTCATGAACTACATGTTGCAAGCAGTTATGTCATTTGATTCTCTTTTATTGCTAAAAGTTGTTTGATACACCTTTCAACATTTGTTGCATAACTGTCCATTATGCCTGGATGTGAACCCTGCAGAGTCGGCGTCCGTTGGGAATTCATTTTGTGTCTCACACCTTAGTCGCACTTACAAAGGGTTATGCCTTTGGTTGGTAGATGACGACGAATGCAATCTTGAGTGCGTCACCGAAAGCATCGGCAATTTTGACGGCTACTGTAGCGGTTTTCAGTGCTGGTGCCAAATCAATTGCACCTCTGAGACAGAGGTTGTTGTTAGCGCTCCGATCCAACAGTGACACAATGATCCCTGGCTAAACATATAATGATCCGATCCTTCTCAGCCCGTATACTCGGTGTACCAACCAGCTGTTGTTTTCTTATCTTGTGTCGTGGACTAGCGGGTCAAAATAAATTTGTATTTTCTTGTTCAAATATTGTTAATGATTAGAATTGGCATGTTAAGGAAAAAGGAGCCACCTCTTGCCAAATGGAAATTGGATTTCTCCATTCCGTAGTTCATGTTGAACTAACAAAATGCACATATAGACCGCTCAATTTAGACTAGGGTAAAACGGTTAGGCTAATTACGTTCCACTTAGTGAGCCTATATTCTCTTCCTGTATTTATAATATTGCCAAAAGAATCTCGAACGATAATAGTCTAATATCTTTTGGAAGACACCCGTAATCTAAACTAGTCTTCAACGGTTCAACCAATAGAGAGGACTTAGCCCTTCCAACTGCTTTTTTTTTTTTTTTTTTTGAATTTCCTCTATTACCAACCAATCCTTCTTAGAGAGCTTGCGATGATGCATAGGAATGCCTAAGTATCGAAAACGAAAACCTCCGAGAGAGTTGGTGGGTTAGCGTTTTGAGCAACACTTATATACTTTGATCGAATTATGGGCTGAGATGGACTTCTGTTGGGCCTCAGTAATATTAACCATGGCAGGAATTACAAGCAGACCGTCGGTTAATAGGCCTATTTACGTACCATGGCAGGCTTCTTTATAATAACCATCACGGTTAATGGATTTATATATATGTATCGCTAAAATGGGTTATAACGTTGCAAAACTTCCCAGGCAAGATCGGAAAGTTCCCAGGAAAGTACCTTGGGCTGCCTCTACACACGCGAAAACTACGGAGGATAGAAATTCAACCATTAATCGACAAAGTTGCAGCTCGGTTACCGGGCTGGAAAGGGAGGCTTCTAAATACAGCAGGCCGAGTGACGCTGGTCAAAACTGTACTCTCGGCACAACCGGCGTATCATTTGACAATATTCCCGGAACATAAGTGGTTGATTAAACAGGTAGATATATTTAGAAGGAGCTTCATTTGGCGAGGTGAAACGCCGGACAAGGTATATGGGGGTCACTCCCTACTGAATTGGCCAACTACATGCCGACCAAAAAACAAGGGTGGATTGGGCGTACTGGATCTTGAACGGTTTGCCAGGGCTCTTAGGCTAAGATGGCTCTGGAATCAATGGAAGCATCAAGATAGGGCCTGGATTGAGCTCGACCTGCCTTGTGATGAAAGGGACAGAGACTTATTTGCAGCATCCACAATCGTAACAATAGGGAACGGGGAAACAGCTACCTTCTGGACGACTTCATGGCTGGACGGGACAACGGCTAAAGCTATAGCACCGAGGTTATTCGAGAAAACAAGAAGAAAGAAGATAACAGTGTCCCAGGCGTTGAGGGATAACCGGTGGGTTTCACACATTGCCCCGTTGGATAACCCGGAGGACCTGCATGAGTACATAAACCTTTGGGAGAAGGTCTCTGGAGTACAGCTGGATTCGAGCATCGAGGACTCAATCACCTGGAGATGGACAAAGGACGGGGAATATTCATCACAAAGTGCCTATCGTATTCAGTTTGAAGGGACCTACAGCAAACTAAAGATATCACCCATTTGGAAAGCAAGAACTGAAGCAAAGTGCAAGTTTTTCGCGTGGACCTTACTGCACAACAAGATTCTGACAGCGGACAACCTAGCAAAACGGAACTGCCAACACGATCCGATCTGCAAACTTTTGCGTCGGCGCCGAAACTCGGGTCACCTCTGTAAAGATTGTGTGTTCACTCAACAAGTTTGGGATACCCTAAAAGGTTGGTTGAATCTCTCGGTACTGGACACGATAAACAGCACGGGTTCGATCCACAAGTGGTGGCGAAGATGCCGAGCGAAATTCGGCAAACCTCAAAAGAAGACGATCGACGGCATTTTGATCTATTTCTGGTGGAACATTTGGAAGGAAAGAAACCGGAGAGTTTTTCAACACAAGACGTTGCAGCCAGATCAGGTAGCTATGCTGTGCAAGGATGATATTCTGCGGTGCCACCATGCAACAAGACATGATACAGGCCAAACGGGACAAGATCAATAGATTTTACCTAAAGTCGTCTAGTAGCTTAGTGTTGGGAAGTAGGGGTTATGGTTCAACAGTGCTGGTAGATACTGGAAGGGAGTGGGCTGGGTTCCTGGGAGCTTGCTCTTGGTAGGATTGTGCAGGTCGTGTTCTGGTTTTCTTAGAAGTTTGCAAGCACCCAGGGACAGCTGTAATGTTTCTATCTTTGTTTTGCTCTTTTTTCGTCTAATATAATCCCGGCAAAAGTTTTTTGCCGCCTTTCTAAAAAAAAAATGGGTTATAACAACCAACCGGGCAATACTAAATTTAAGTTGTGGTACGGTGTGATTGTCTGCCTCCGGAGCCCTACAAGTGCGCGAGAGCTGGCATGGGGGGTCTGTCGAACCGGTGGCGGATCCATGGGGCAGGCAGCTAGGGGCTGCAGCCCCCCCAATGCCCATCCTGCCTCCGCCCCTGTGCTGACCTCCATCATATCGTAGGCGCGGGATAAGAGTCCTATTGACCCCCCCACGTTCGTCGGTTCGGACCGCGGGAGGACGGAATTCGGATGTATCACCCCACACCGGAGAAGGCCGCTGCCGCCTGCTTTCGGCTTTGAGCAACGGGGGGAGAGATGGCCCCTCTGCCATCATGCTAAGAGTCCAACGGGCTTGCAGCCTCCTACTTCAATGCGGTAGAGGAAGCAGGAGAAGGGGAGTAGGTGGTGGCGGACGATGGGATCGGGCGTGCGGCTCGGGGAATAAATTGGGTGTTGGAGGTCCTCACCGTGAGGACCTCCTCCCATTTGATGCATGTGTCCATGTTTCTCTCCTATTATTATTTCATTGTTGACGCTATAGAACATGACATTACTTAAATCCCTCTTAGAACTTAGCGTCGGTAGGCCCTCGAGGCCGTGGAGCAAAGACATAGCAAAGATCTTGCGATATAAGACGTTTAATGTTTATTTGGATTAGCAGATATTACATTTTTTAACTTGACAAAGTAATGAAATAATGATGGGAGAGAAACATGGGAGGAGGTCCTCATGGTGAGGACCTCCACCACCCAAGTCGGTTCCGGCTCGGGAATAAATTGGGTGCAGATATTATATTTTTAACTTAAAAAGCAATGAGATAATGATGGGAGAGAAACATGGGAGGAGGTCCTCACGGTGAGGACCTCCACCACCCATTCGGTTCCTGCTGCTCGATCCGCCCACTTGGACGACTCGGGCGTGGTGGATGACGCCAGTTCAAAGGTACTCCAAGTCTCCAAATGCAGTTTCTGAATAGTTGAATTGTTTGGTTCTTGTACAACATGCTCGCTCAGCCTCATCTCATTTGTCCACGTACGTTTTCCTAGGCAAACCAGGGACGGTGGTGGATCCAAAGCAATGCATTGTATTAGTAGCAAAGCAACCCCCGTTGCGAAGCAGGAAGCAGATATACGTACATAGTTGCAAATAGGCAAGACAATCTACGCGACGTGGCAAATAATGCATGCAACAACAACTACAGTATCGTACGTCAGTCCTGACGCTAGCTCGCACGTACGTGCACACGTCGAGGCCTAGTGTTTGCCGCAGCATTATTCGAGCATAGTACCATATGTCATTTACTCATCTGCCATTTAATATGCATCATCATAGTCGATTCTCTCTCGCTCTCTCCAGACTTCACAAAACTCGATCTGCTCGTGCATTGTTCCTCAATGTATGTACTATCTTCCATCAAATAATAAGAAGCAATGAAACCATCACAAATGAATCTCTCTGTTGTTCTCCTAATTGTCGTCTTCGTACCCGTCGCCATGGCAGCTCGTGGTATGTACACGTGCACATTCATGAACTACATGTTGCAAGCAGTGATGTCGTTTGATTCATCTTTTATTGCTAAAAGTTATTTCACCTTTCAACATTTGTTGCATAACTGTCCATTATGTCTGGATGAGAACCATGTAGAGTCGGAGTCCATTGGGAATTCATTTTGTGCCACACACCTGAGTGGCACTTTCAAAGGGATATGCCTTTGGTTCCTAGATGACGCCAACTGCAATCTCGCTTGCGTCGAGGAAAGCACCGGCAATTTTGATGGCATTTGTGAACTTTTTCAATGCTGGTGCCAAATCAATTGCGCCTTTGAGACTAAGGTTGTTGTTAGCGCTCCGATCCAACAGTGATACAATGATCCCTGCCTAAATATATAATGATCCGATCCTGCTCAACCCGTATACTTGGTGTACCAACCAGCTGTTTTCTTATCTTGTGTCATGGACTAGCGGGTCAAAATAAATTTGTATTTTCTTATCCAGTATTGTTAATGATTAGAATTGGCATGTTGAGAAAAAGGAGCACCTCTTGCCAAATGCAATTGGATTTCTCCATTCCATAGCTCATGCAAGTTGAACTAGCAAAATGCACATATAGACCGCTCAATTTAGACTAGGGATAAAACTGTTATATTAGGCCTATATTTATTCCTGTATTTGACCGCTCAATTATGTTCCACTTAGTGAGCCTATATTTCTTCCTGTATTTGACATAGGCAAAAGAATCTCGAACGATAATAACTTTTGGAAGACACCCCTAATCTAAACTAGTCTTCAACGGTTCAACCAATAGAGAGGACTTAGCCCTTCCAACTGCTTTTTTTCTCTATTACCAACCAATCCTTATTAGAGAGAGCTTACGATGATGCATAGGAATGCCTAAGTATCGAAAACGAAACCTTTCAGTTGTGCAACCAAATAGTTGAGCACTACGCTAAAATCAAAATATTTCGATCCCTTGTCATGCAAAACGCGCTCGTCCTTCTCCTCTATACGGGCTTTGATCTCATCAACAAGTGACGGGGAGCTCTGAATCAGCTGCATGTACCCCTCCGTCAAGACCACCTTCTTGAAGTTCTTGTCGTCGATGAAGAACTCAAGGCACTTGTTCTTGAGCTCCGGGCAGCCGTGCACCTCGGCACAGATCAGGATCGCACCGACGTTGTCCACCGACAGCATGTCACGCAGCCTCTGTGCTCACACGACCTTGAGCATGTCCACCGCGTACCGGTCTGCCACCGTGAGCAACGTCAGGAAGAAGTTCGCCCGACGGCGAGCCTCGCCCGTCGAGCTCCGTGGGCAGTGTGTCGGTGTACATGAACCGCAGCATGGCCCCGAACGTCTCGGCTCCATGTCGCTAAGCGTGACGGTCGGCGTGGTGGCCTCCGCCATGGAGCCAAGGAGCCCCGCCTTGAGAACCGGCGCGCGCGCCGCGAGCACGGCTCGGTGTGCACGGAACGTCTCGCCGCCCGACCTCGAACGCGCGACGTCCGAACCGTCGCCGCTCTCCAGTAGGGCGGCCGAGGCTGGTCGCGACGTCGGGCGGCGGCGGCGCGGGCGCAGGCCCGGCGCCGGCTCCGTGCAGGACGATGACCCCCGCACACACAATCGTGACGCCACCGTCGGACGACGACTCCAGCTCCAGGTCCCTCCGCCGGGCGAAGTATGTCCACCCCCCGGCGCTGAAACCCTCCGGCGGGTGCGCGTGGACGACGACTCCAGCTCCAGGTCCCTCCGCCGGGCGAAGTATGTCCACCCCCACGCGCTGAAACCCTCCGGCGGGTGCGCGTGCGCGCACGGTTCTGCAGCACCCGTCGCCGCGCAGGATGAAGACGTCGAAGACGGCCGTCACGTTGGTGACTGACTGGGTGACGAGCTCCAGAAACAGTGACAGGTAGTCGCCGCTGTCATCTTTGTTATTGCCTCGCGGGTAGCATCTGAACCGCCAGAGGTAGCCGCCGGCGGCGAAGTTCGGAGAGTAGATGGCGTCGCCGATGGGTGGGAGGTCCTTGGGTTGCGAGTAGTCGATCTTGAGCTCGAGAAATCTGGAGCCCAACATCTTGTTGCCAAATTTGCGTACGCTGCTCGCTGCATTGGTTTGATGCCCGGAGAGTGTATATATTACGTAATCCTACTTAGGATCAAACTGACCGCTTGAACGTTCCGGATTAGGAACCTGCTGCATGTAGTGAACTCGGAGTCTCGAACGTCTTTTTTTTTTTTTTTTTTTGAAAAACATCGCCTAACAGCTGCGTTCTAAACACCGTCGTGGTGACCACGCCGGCCAGGTGCGCGGGGAACGTCGCGCCGTCGACCGCAAACACAGTAATATCACAAGTTCTAGTCTTACTTCCACCACCAAGTGGATCGATGATATATATATGCTGCACCACTTTATTATCTCATCACAGATCAATAACTTGCAACTGAATTTGTTCTACATCCAGAAATCACCGGCACCTTTTCACGCCAATAATGTTCATGCTGATTGAAAGACTATTGTGTGCCAATGCCCGGCCACAAAAAATCGTTGGATTTTTGGCCCACATGCACAAGTGTCACATCGACACCGATCCAACACTACCGGAATCTACGCCTTTCCGTGAGGGGAAAGTTTGTCTTTCCCGTGAGCACGCAGTGAAGCTCACGGGAAAGGCAAAACACACGGAAAATATCCTTTCCTGTGAGGTCCAGCTCGCGGCAAAGGCCCCACCTCCTTTCCCGTGAGGTAGAGCTCACGGGAAAGGGAACCGCCCACCGTCAGCGCTCCGTCACACCTTTTCTGTCTGCCCTCCGTCCAGCTTACGGGAAAGGCTTTCCCGTGAGCTATGGCAGGTCTCGGAAAAGTGGATCCCATTTCCGACAATCACTTGTAGTATATACAGTTTAGTATGCAGAGGCCTCAAAACGCTTGGAATTCACAAAATGTAGATGGAGAGAATATTTGGATGCCTGCCAAGCACTCCAGCAGCATGCAAAAATCTTTAACATAATACATCATTTTGATGTAATCATTCTACAAGTTTACAGAATAATATATATAAGATAAGATGCATTTTAAAATTTCAAGCTATGATTCAGGGGCATACAAGAAGCAGCATATATATAGAAAACTAAACTGTTCCAGGAATAAAGAGACAACTCCAGATCTCAAATAGCAAAGCATATGGTTTATAATTGTGTGTCACGAAGCACTGAAATTAAGTGGATATACTTCATGCACTTCACATAACAATGGAGAAGGCAGATATTCGAGCACTACTTCGTCATAACAATATAACATAGAGATAGATGTTTGTTCATGAATCACCGTCATTCATCTATGGCTGGATTAGCCTTGCTTTGATCTCCTCGATAACTGACGGGAAGCCCTGCATCAGGCGCAAGTATCCCTCCGTCAGCACTGCAATCTTGAGGTTCTTCTCCACCACAAAGAAGTCGATGCACCTCTTCTTCAGCTCCGGGCAGTTGTGCATCTCAGCGCAGACCAACATCGCCGCTACAGTCTCCGGCGAGACACGGTCCCAGAGCTTCTGCGCACACACGAGCTTCAGCCTGTCGAGTTGGTACATGTCTGCCGCCGCAAGCAAGTGCTGGAGCAAGTCAGTGGCCGAAGAGCTCTCAAGATCTTTGTCTTCTTGGGGCAGTGTGTCGGTGTACAAGAACCGCAGCAGGATCCGGAAAGCTGCTGGCTGGACGTCCGGCAGTGTGATGCAGTCCATCTTGGCGTCCGCCATGGAACCGAAGAGCTGCGCCTTGAACACCGGCGAGCGGGCGGCGAGGATGGCCCGGTGCGCGCGGAATGTCTCGCCACCGACGGAGAAGGAGACGTCCGAGCCGTCGCCGCCGGTGGAGTGCAGCAGGTGGCCGAGATGATTCCCCAGATCGGAGGGAGGCACAGGTATACGGCTGCTGTTGAGATCTATCAGTCCGCATACAAATGTCACGCATCCATTGACGAGGTAGCAATCCGATTCGAGCTCGCTGCGCTTCATAAACCTATGGCACCCAATCCATGTCATATCTGTGCCAGATTTAGTTTTACCAGTGATGATTTTGCTTGAAGATTTTGCATGAGTCAATATAATGATGGTGCCCCGTCTCTTCCCATCAAAAAGGTATGAAAGAGTACTGTGTTGATGCCGACGTGTCCAGAATTGGTCAGGGTCACTGCGAACAGGGAGAGGTACTCGCCACCAATGTCGTCGCCGTACCCGTACAGCAGGTGACCAACCCCACCACCACGAGGGAAGCAAACTATACCCCAGCGGCGTCCTCCGGCGAACAACATATCATCATCTCTGTTACCGCCGACGGGTATGCCGATGGGCATGTTCTTGGTGGCTGAGTAATCGAGTTTGAACTCAATGAAACTGGTGCCCAACATAGTGGCTTACAGATATGGAGGGAAGATGTGGTTCGGGGCTCAACGTTGAGAAGAGTACGCGTGTGTGTATATATACGCCTTGTCGCACACGAGGAACGAAGCGACAAGAAAGGAAGGCGAGGGAGCTCGATCGTAGCGTTTGTTTGACAACCTCTGGTCTCGAGTGGAGACGCTCGCTGCCGCTTCGTTTCAGCTACCGGCCACCATATGTTCACACACCACGCCCTCGCATGATCAATCTTTTGCCAGGAACTCAGGAAGGACCTGCTTTGGATTCTCCCCGGTGCTGCTGCTGCACGTGCAAGTAGTACTACTTCCGTTTCTATATTTTTAATGGAAATGGGATCGTTCGGAAAATACGGGTAAAAACGGAATCAGAATATGCAAAAGTACGAAAAACAACCAATACGAACGTTGAGCCGGAAAAATAACGCGATTAAATATTTTTAAGTATACATGAACAAAGTCATAAAATAATGTACACGTACGAAGTTATTAGTCCAACATTCACTGGTATGCATGTTAACATGCATAATTAGTGATTAGTATGTCTATGAACATATAAAATTTTAGACACATCTTGTATGTAGTTTAAAAAAACAGGATGAAAAATGGAATAAATTACTCCCTCTGTTCCAAATTACTCGAGAAAATTACGGGTAATAATAATCAAGCAAGCCCAGATAGGACTCTTTGTTTCCGGCAAGACTGTCACAATCAGGCTGGCAGGTGCTCCCTCCACATCTTTTTACTAGGCATGAGACCATTTTTTCAAATCCACCAGAATAGCAGGCGGATTGGGTAATCAAGAGGTTATTTCAATTACTCGTATTAAAGACGAAGCGCTGCATGCATTAGTAATGTAGTCTCGGCCACTGACTGCAGTTTCACGCATGGAGTTAAAACGTCCTAGAAACCATGCCAGCCGTTAATCCCTGCATATGCATCTTTTAGTCTACTCTTAAATGTTTGTCTTGGTATCTGGTATTGTGGCTCTCACGTCTGATAAAAAGATTTGGAGGGAGTAGGTTTTCTCCCCACTCTCTAAGAGCAAGTATTATAATACAGCCAGCAAGTCGGCTGTAAGAATCCTTACTGACCTTCTCCCACCCCACCCATACAATAGTTATCTCTTCCCAATTAATACATGGCCCACTTGTCTATCTCACATGGTTTCTTGGTTCTTGTGTCCAAGCCGGCTGTAAGCTTACAGCCGGCTTCTCCTCTCTCTCCTCCCTTCTCTCCTCCACGTCAGGATTTAGTCGGCTTACAGCCATCCATAATACTTGCTCTAAGTTGTGACCCAATAATGTTAGGAAATTTAGACATTTTTCTCCTCCCTCCTCTGCACCGGTGCGTTAGTTTTTTTTTTTTTTTTGAAAAAAAACATAGCCGCTGAGCTACGCTCGAACACGAAGTGGTGACCACGGGCAGGTGCGTTGGGAGCGTCGGCGCGCATGGACCGCGAACGTGACGTCGGCGATGGCAACGGGGTTGTCGTCATCACATCGGACGATGATGCCACCACGGGGGAAGAAGATGACGCGACCGTCGCCCGCCATGTACCTGTCAAATTGGATCCACCACCGCCACGTGCAGAAGCCCTCGGTGCCCACCACCCAAAGGCCTACCTCCTCCGTCCCAAATTAAGAGAGTGTTTGGCGGGGCTCTTCACTAGAGGAGCCGGAGCTGTTTTGGAGAAGCTTCGAAATTGGGGCTCCTTCAAAACGGCTCCGGCTTCTCATTTTTCACTAAAAACGGCTTGGCGGCTCCTCCTCCCGGACTATTTGGCGGGGCTCCGGAGGAGCCGAGCCGAGCCAAGAAGAAGCCCCGCCAAACAGGCCCTAAATATCGTTTTTGGGTGTTCGTACCACAAGTTTGACTTAGTTTCTAGAAAATACGCACAAGATTTGTATCTCCAAATAAATTTGTTAAAAAACTAGACTTAACCATCTTTCGATGATACTAATTACTTAGCATAAATGTTTATATATTTTAATATATAATTGCCGGTAATTATTTCTTAGGAAGCGAGAACGGCGATTATTTTGCGACGGAGGGAGCACGTGCCCCAGCCCAACACCACTACGGATGCTATCGGGCGTGCCGATAGGTCCGTGGAACGTCGCCCCAAACGCGGTACATGGCGTCCCAGCGGCGTCGGCACCAATGTCGAGCACATCGCTGCGACAGGGGCTGTCGCCCGTCATAACGGACGATGAAGCCACACGTGAGGCCGTCACCCGCCACGCCCTAATACCCAATTTATTTTCCATGACGGGCATTAGGCGTGCACACCTGCCCCATCACGGTTAATATTTTTTTTTTCATGCGGGGCAAAAGTGTGCGCCCTTTGTTAATCCAGCGGAAAAACAAAAAAAAAATGCGAGACCACCGGTTGGGTTTAGGCTGTCTGCGGCGCATTATCATCGCCGCTACATCATCTCGTTGCCGCCCGATGGCGATTTGCTCGCGGATCCGGCCGCCCCGATCGCCGCCTAGCGCCGGAGAGGATAGGGGCGGATCCAGCCCCGACCGCTGCCGCGCGTTGAAGGGGGCGTGGATCCCAACCGCAGCACACCGCCGGAGTGGAAGTGGGGCGTGGATCCACAGCGCCCCCGCCGCCGCCCGCCGTAGAGGAAGGAGCGCGCGGATCCGCCGCCCACCGCCCGAATAAGGGGGGTGCCATCGGCGCCCCTGGGCGCCCGACCGCCGGGGTGAAAGGGGCGCGCTGATCTAGCGCCCCAACCGCCGCCCGCTGCCGGACCGAATTCGGATGTATCACCCCACACCGAAGAAGGCCGTTGCTTTTCGGCTTTGAGCAACGGGAGAGAGATGGCCCCTCCGCCATCATGCTAAGAGTCCAACCGGCCTGCAGCCTCCTACTTCAACACGGTAGAGGAAGCGAGGGACAAGGAGTAGGTGGTGGCGGACGATGGGATCGGGGCGTGCAGCTCGGGGAATAAATTGGGTGTTGCAGGTCCTCACCGTGAGGACCTCCTCCCATTTGATGCATGTGTCCATGTTTCTCTCCTATTATTATTTCATTGCTTTGTCAAGTTAAAAAATGTAATGACACGCTATAGAACATGACGACATTACTGAAATCCCCTCTCAAAACTTAGCGCCCGGTAGGCCCTCGAGGCCGTGGAGCAAAGACATAGCTGAGATCCTGCGATATAAGACGTTTAATGTTTATTTGGTTTAGCAGATATTACATTTTTAACTTGACAAAGCAATGAAATAATGATGGGAGAGAAACAAGGGAGGAGGACCTCCACCACCCAGCCAATTCAGTTCCGGCTCGGGAATAAATTGGGTGCAGATATTACATTTTTTAATTTGACAAAGCAATGAAATAATGATGGAAGAGAAACATGGGAGGAGGACCTCCACCACCCAATTCGGTTCCTGCTGCTCGATCCGCCCAGTTGGACGACTCGGGCATGGTGGATGACGCCGGTACAAAGGTACTCTAAATGCAGTTTCTGAATAGTTGAATTGTTTAGTTCTTGTACAATATTCTCGCTCAGCCTCATCTCATTTGTCCGCGTACGTTTTCCTAGGCAAACCAGGGACAGTGGTGGATCCAAAGCAATGCATCGTACTAGTAGCATAGCAACCCCCGTTGCCAAGCAGGAAGCAGATAATCTACCTGACGTGGCAAATAATGCATGCAACAACAACTACAGTACGTCAGTCCTGACGCTAGCTCGCACGTACGAGGACACGTCGAGGCTTAGTGTTTGCCGCAGCATTATTGGAGCATATTAGCATATGTCATTTACTCATCTGCCATTTAATCTGCATCATCATAATCTGATGGATCTATTGTTGTTATATATGCCAGACTTCACAAAACTCGATCTGCTCGTGCATTGTTCCTCAACGTATGTACTAACTTCCATCAAATAATTAAGAAGCAATGAAACCCTCACAAATGAATCTCTATGTTGTTCTCCTAATTGTCGTCTTCGTACCCGTCGCTATGGCAGCTCGTGGTATGTACATTCATGAACTACGTGTTGTAAGCAGTGATGTCATTTGATTCATCTTTTATTGCTAAAAGTTGTTTCACCTTTCAACATTTGTTGCATAACTGTCCATTATGTCTGGATGAGAACCATGCAGAGTCGGCGTCCGTTGGGAATTCATTTTGTGCCACACACCTGAGTGGCACTTACGAAGGGTTATGCCTTTGGCTCGCAGATGACACCGCTTGCAATGACGCTTGCGTCAAGGAAAGCACCGACAATTTTAACGGCTACTGTGCATCTTTTAAATGCTGGTGCCAAATCAAGTGCACCTCGGAGACTGAGGTTGTTGTTAGCGCTCCAATCCAACAGTGACACAATGATCCCTGCCTAAATATATAATGATCCGATCCTTCTCAGCCCGTATACTCGGTGTACCAACCAGCTGTTTTCTTATGTTGTGTCGTGGACTAGCAGGTCAAAATAAATTTGTATTTTCTTGTCTAAATATTGTTAATGATTAGAATTGGCATGTTAAGAAAAAAAAGGAGCACCTCTTGCCAAATGCAAATTGGATTTCTCCATTCCGTAGCTCATGCATGTTGAACTAACAAAATACACATAGAGACCGCTCAATTTAGACTAGGATAAAACGGTGGTTAGGCTAATTACGTTCCACTTAGTGAGCCTAAATTTTTTTCCTGTATTTATCATATTGGCAAAAGAATCTCGATCGATAATAACTTTTGGAAGACACCCCTAATCTAAACTAGTCTTCAACGGTTCAACCAATAGAGAGGACTTTGCCCTTCCAACTGCTTTTTTTTTTTTGATTTTTTCTCTATTACCAGCCAATCCTTATTAGAGAGAGCTTACGATGATGCATAGGAATGCCTAAGTATCGAAAAAACGAAACCTTTCAGTTGTGCAACCAAATAGTTGAGCACTACGCTAAAATCAAAATATTGCGATCCCTTGTCATGCAAAACGCGCTCGTCCTTCTCCTCTATACGGGCTTTGATCTCATCAACAAGTGACGGGGAGCTCTGAATCAGCTGCATGTACCCCTCCGTCAAGACCACCCTTCTTGAAGTTCTTGTCGTCGATGAAGAACTAAAGGCACTTGTTCTTGAGCTCCGGGCAGCCGTGCACCTCGGCACAGATCAGGATCGCACCGATCGACGTTGTCCACCGATAGCATGTCACGCAGCCTCTGTGCACACACGACCTTGAGCATGTCCACCGCGTACCGGTCTGCCGCCGTGAGCAACGTCAGAGAAAGAAGTTCGCCGACGGTGAGCCCTCGCGGCGAAAACACAGGTTTTCCCTCCAGTGCTAATCCATCTACAACTTCAGTGCACTTGTCCTCTGAATCGGATACTCTTTGTTCTTAGTCGTGCGTAATTTTTGATAGATATTAATGCCCCATATGAACTCTGCTTTCAAATGGTTTGTTCCTTGCAGAGTTCATCGTTCCATTGTCCAACATTTTGTGATGCACTTTCTCTGGATTAGCTTGACTGGAGTTCCATCCTTTGATTGAGCTTCAGGCAAAACTTGCAGCTCTGTATTCTAATTGTTAAGGGTACCCTTTAATCAATAGAATCATTATGTCAATTTAGAGGACAAGTTTAGTGACATATTGTTTTTTAGTAAGGATATGTTTCTGTGCAATGCTGAGTCAATGTTGCTATGATTCTAAATCTTTTTAGATATTATAATTCTTTTGGTCAAAATTCTACTTATTTTCTACTTGGGACATCTCAAAATTAATGTTATATCAGCCATATGTCATGAACATCAGATTTTTCTGTAAGTCTGTGCATAATTCACTTAAGCAGTTAAGCCTACATTATTTAGAAAGTATGGAATGTTGAAGTTTTTTCCTCGCTTTTCTTGATAATATCCAGTTAATGAATTCTTTGATTCTTAATAATTTCAGACCACTCTTCAGCAGATCTCTGAAGCTTGCGCAGGTGCGTAATGTTGGACACTATGATATAGCATCTTTCAAGTTCTTGATATATGATCAATCCTATGAAAAGCTCAAGGATCAGTGACAGGCTTAGCTCTTTTAATATTGATGCCCATTCTCTGATTATTCCTACTTACTGAATGTGTATGTGTTTGACCTTGTAACTGAATGTATAAGTAATGCCTCATCATTTGGTAAACACATATAACCTTCACAAGAGACATATATATACTCTGTTTATTTTCTATTCATTGTATAATTTAGCATGCTCCATACATATCTTTACTCTCCCTCTCCCAAGACTCGTCATACGAAAATCATACTGCTGGATCTGCCTTCTGAAAACCCAAACAGAGCAGATTACTTGCGATTCATAAGGAAGACCCTTATTAGGAAGTAAATTAGGATTGCTTGTGAAAGGATTTCAATCTATAAGGAATCCTTGAGATAGATTACTTGCGATACAAGTCCCACTAGTCGGCTATATAAATAGAGGATTGTAATCTGTCAAGGGGTAACAAGCAATAAAGAAATATATTTGGCTTTCCAGCACTTGGCTCTTCCCTCCCCGCTCTCACCTTGGCGCTACCGCCCGCCCGGCTGCGCCGCCGCCGTGCCGCCCCAAAGGCGCGGCGCCGCCGCCCCTCGCCACCGCCCTGTCGTCGCCCATCCTCTTACTCCCTTCCCCAATTCCCCAATCGACGTGTCAATTCCGGCCCAATATAGCGGAATCTGACATATTGTTTAGGCTATTAATAATCTGTAGCGCTGGCGCTCGGACGTCTGATGGAAAAATTTCCATCGGACGCCTCGGCCCGGCCCACCTCTGCCCCCCGTCGAGCATCCCAGAAAAGCGCCAGCCCCTCTCCTCTTTTTCTCTGCCCGGCCCTCTCCTCCACACTCGCCCTCCTCCCCACGACCGCTGCTTGTGCGCGCAGGTGCGTCACAGCCGGCCAGCGAGGAAGTCGTCGTGGAGGCTGCGCTGCAGGGCCAGGCCGCCCTCGCGACTATCTTCATGGGCTCCGTCGACCCCGCCCATGCAGTCTCGGCGCCGGCATGGGGTCGCCGCGCACGGGTGCGGGAGCGCCGCTGCCTCCGTACGCGCCCTGCTCCCAATCGCGCTCCGTCAGCCAAGCCCAGCAACAAGGACGGGGGGAGAGCTCGGCGCGGCCTCCCAATTGCGCTCGACGCGTACCAGGGGCTGAGCTCCCTCCACGGGCGGGGGCTCCTCCCACGGTCGGCACCAGTTCGCCGCGGTGGCTCCATAGTCCCCTGGATGAAACAAAAACCGAAAAAACTATTGAAACATTGAAACAATCGAGAGAAACCTAGTGAAACAAATGGGGAAAAACTATTGAAACATCGAAAAGACCCTATATGAAACAGTGGGGAAACAAAACAAAAACAACAAAAAGCATATGAACTAAAACACCTGATGTGGTTGAAACAAAAAGAATAATAAATAAAAAAAAACCAGAAACAAAGATAAAAAATGATCTTTGAAATTGCCCCATGATCTGAAACAAATTGAGAAATATAATGAAACAACAGGAACAAACCAATTGAAACAAAAAGAGAAATTTGAAACATAAGAAGAAACAAAACTGGAACAAATGATTTGATATAAAAGAAACATAAAAAGAAAATCGCTGAAACATAAAATAAATTTGGTTCGCTGAAACATGAAGAACATTGATTTGAAACAAAAGAAAAGGTTCACTGAAACAAGATGAATAAGATCAATGAAACATGGGCGGGGAGGAGGGGAGAGAGCATGCCTACCTCGGGAGATCCACCGTCACCGCCATTGCTCTCCGGTCTAGGATGGTGCGAGGAGAGAGAGAGAGGAGGAGGAGGCGCTCTCCTCAGTGGAACCCTAGCTCACCACCCCGGAGGACCAGGATGTCGGGATCCACGGTGAGAAACACCGGCGCCCCCCCTCTTGGATCCCGCTTTTCCGACGAATCCGCAGTCACCACGGCCGGGATCTAGCAGATCCATGGCCGTCGTCGTCGGATCTCGCGGATCCAAAAGCCGCTAGCGCCGGATACCGCGGCGGCGGCCACCGCCATGGAGAGCGAAGGGAGTGAAGAGGAGAGGGAGGGCCGTGCCGCCATGGGGGGAGAGAGGAGGGGGAGGAGCGCGGGAGGTCAGAGAAGCTCGCCGTCGTTGTGAGGAGCAAGGAAGAGGAAGGAGGGAGGGAGGACGAGCTCGCCGCGTGAGAGACGAAGAGAGCGAGAGCCAGAGAAACGAGAGAGAGAGAGAGGGGGAGGGAGGGAGGACGAGCTCGCCGCGTGGGAGGAGGGGGCTACTGGCGCGCACATGCGGTAGACGGTGGAGCTGGGCCGGGCCGCGACGCGTGTCCCAATAGATTAGGACGGTCTAATGGAAGCATTACCGATTAATAATTGATTTGGATGGATCCCAAATCCTAAATCCCGTTGACCCATAGAATGGATTTTAATAATTTCATTCATATTGGTTATCTTTCATCCGTCAGGACTCAGGATGGCCTTGCAAAAAGGATCGATGTAGTCAGTTACTGATTGTTCGTCCGTCAGTGTTGATGCAGAGGGGCAACAATATTATCTTTGGAATATTTGAGGTCAATTCTTTACCTCCAGATTTATTTATTACTTATTTGGCCTACATGTGAGTATTCCTGTAATTGTGGGCAGATCATGAATATTTTCTGGTGTGTGCAGGTTATTTCCATGTGGTAGCAATCCTGCGACAATTGCTAGGAGTAGCACAGATTATTTCCATGTGGTAGCTGCACCAATTGCAAGGAGTAGCAGACCTATAGCAATTGTATGGAGTAGCAGATCTGTAGTAAAGCACAAGGATTCAGTAAATGTTCTTACTTTTCGTGCAATTTTTTTTACTTGGTTAAATTAGAAATCAATATTGAGATTGTTGGTATAAATCTAATGCCATTTGCTTGCATTGTCAATTGTGCATCATGTTATGAAATTATCAAAAAAAAAAAAAAATTGTAGTTGTCTTGTTAAATTCTGGATATTCCCTTGTGATTATTGTGAGTGTTATATCTTTTTTGAACTTGTGCGCTGAATTGTGTCTGTGGTTCTATGATGTACAACTATGAGTGATGAGATGACTGATGAACAGATCTGACAAGGTCGTCAGCCTCTTTCGGGAGCTAATGTTGTTCCGATTGGCATCAGCAAGGCTGCTGATAAGCACTCTGCTGAGAGACCTTCTGTTTTCAGCCGCCTTGACTTTCGGTCTTGGATGCCTCCTTCCCCTCCGGTTGGCTATGGCCGTCGCCGGCAGCTCCGGCATCCTCCTTCCGGTGGCCTGCCATTGATGCGGCCCTGTGCTCGATGCCTACTTCTTGGCCACGCGCGTGCTAGCTGCCCTTGGCCAATTAGATGCCGCGCGTGCTATGTCTCGGGTCACGTTGCTGCGACATGCAAAGGGGGAGCAGTTAATGGTAAATTAGCCGTTAATCCGGCTGTCAATTGGTTCCGTTCAGCAGCGCCCTCGGGCCCCTCAAATGTGCCGGTGTTTAATTCCTTCAGCGAGATGGCTGCGGCTCTTCGGCCTCCCCCGCTACGGATCCCGGTGAGGCCTCTTGGGCTGCCCCTGCTACTAGTCCCAATGAGTTTCGGCCTTGGGCCGGGGAGACGTCGGCTTCCCCGATGGGCCTTTTGAATGAGCCGGTGCAACATATAAATGTTGATCCTCTGAGCTGGTCCTTATCCACCGTCACTCTCCCCTGCTCCGTACCCCCCACTGCGTCCCCCCGAATTCCACATAGAAAAAACCCCACTCCACTGCTACAGTGAAACGCCGCTCCGGCGATCGACGACATCGTGCTACCTGCTATCGCTGGTGAGCAGGTGGCGGACATGGCCTTCGGCGGGTTGATCCTCGTCCATTCGTCCAGCGCCCGCGATGGATTGGCGGGGATATCGTTAACCGGCCGACAATGGTGCGGACGGTGGCATCGAGGAGGTCCACTCCGAACAATGAAGAACTGGTTAGAAACAACGATCTTGCTATTGTCTACTTCAATCCGCTTCTGGTAATGTCCTGAACGGAGTTGTTGATGGGATTGTGAGGGACTTTTGCCATGCTAGAAGAATAGCCATCCAGGATGTGTTGCCGTGCAGTTTACGCCAAGCTTATGTCAGGTTTGAGCGACAGTTTGACAGAGATGCAATAATCGATGAGGGGCCGATTCCATTCCACAACATCTATCTCACCTTTGTCTGGCACAACCAAGGTAGGAACTGGAGAGGTGTCCAGTTCAACCAGGAGTGCTGGATCATGATGCTCAACTTCCCACGGATTTCGGGAAGAAGAGGTTCTATCGGGGATGCCATCGGTTCTTTTGGAAAATTTTTGTATGGATATGAAGATGAGAACATGCTGACCAGGGTTATCATTCGTGCACGTGTTCTTGATATTTTGTCCATCCCCCACTTTATAGTTTTCTCTGATGCTCCTGGGTTTCAAGGCGAATCTTGGACAGTGCAGTGCGAGATCTTGCAGCACAACTTTTTAGGTGGGGTGCCACCAGAAGAAGACCCGGTACCTGATTTGCCGATTGAGGAAGGGGACCCCTTTGCCTTCTTTGGTCTTGGGCGACTGGGGCCGGTCTTTGTGGAAAATGACAATGTGGCCGGGAGGTCGTGTATCTGAACGAGGAGCGGGACCAAGCCGGGATGTCGGATCAAGATCAGGGAGCACAAGAAGATGTCAATGTTGAGGCTGAAAATAATATGGATGAGCAGAACCAGAACCAGGATCGGAATGTTCGGAATCAAGAGCGGGGAGGGACAGCACACGAGGCGGGATGGGCACCATGGCCCGAACCGCGGGGTGGGATGGCCCAAGATCCGAATATTGCTCCCAATCGGATGATGGAGATTGATCTCAACATCCCCTGGAAATGTTAATGAGGAAGATGCAGGAAGTCATCCTTAACCCTGTGGTCCCCCTCCCCACATGGGACTTTATTGAGCTCAATGATCTGTTGGCAGGAAATGACATTGCTAATAACTTACTTGTTAATGAGATACTTGGTATGCTTCCTAAAGAACAGGCCCTGTTTAATCTTGCTAATGCTGAAATGCAAGTTCTCCACTTGCCTGCTAATTTAATCAATGTGATGGTGGATGAGATAGATCCAGATGAGCTTATGGATGCCAATGAGGAGCTTGATGCTAATATTGATGAGTTCTTTGCTCACATGGAGAATGAGGGACCTGACCGGGAGAATGGTGATCCAATGCCTCCTGCTAATAATGAAGCTCTGAATGTTGGAATGGCTCTGCTTCCTTCTTTTGGGCCCGATCCCGCCTACACGGATTGGCAAAGGCGCCAAAATCTTTGAGGCAACAAGATTATGGGGCTGCCTTTTTCGAGCCAGGTAAGCCAAATTGCACCCAAGTCAGTATTCCTTCCTCGCTTGGGCCAACTTCTTCACCTTTCTTCCGATGATGCCGGATAAGTTTGCTTGGGCTAAGGAGTTCCTCTCTTCCAAAGCTATTGGTTGCCTTGATGATGGAAAAGGGGTTGTGGACTTTTCGGTGCCAATGGACTGCCCCTATTTGGTAAGAACGGCTCTAACTGGGCCGATCCTCGGTCTTTTTTGATGGTCGTACACCATCTTCAGTTGTCATTACTGAGATTGCAGAATCGGCCCCCGCTCATCTTTGAGTTGCCTATTCACGAAACTGCGGATGATGCTCGATTTGTACACTGGCAAGACTGATGAGTCAGTTGCTCCTACTCATGTGACGAAGGGGAGTCAAGAAACTTCGGGAGAAGATATTTGTGATGGTAACTTATCTCGAACCCACCGAACAGCTATCTGGTTCCACAGAGCAATTCTCTTTGTCAATAACCTTAATCTTTGTCACCCCTTTATGTCTGAATTCAGAGCTTCCAGTTGATGTGCCTAAAAGTCCTGAGGCTGCTACTCACAGTGATGACAGCACCCCAAAGCAGCTACTTCAACTAAGAAAGGAAAACGTGCTCCTCTTTGTGTTACTGAGGTAAGAAGAAGTGCTAGATTCCAATCTGCTTGCAAAGGTGCCAGGCCTTCTAGCTGTTCAGATAAAAGATGTACTTTCTGCTCACCCACGCCCCCAACTCTTTCTCCTAATCTCATTCAGAAATTGGGTGTGCAGTGTGGAATGGATGCTGACTCTTTAAAGGAAGAGGTCCTCAAGACAACTCACAAGGGCAAACCTGGTGGGAAAGAAAAGAAAGGCACCTACTAGACCTAAAGTGCTGCTCGACGGAAGGAGGATGAGGCGAGATGATGAGGAGCTTGGGGGAAGATCCTGAGGACTCCAGGAAGGAGAAACCAGAGGATATGGCCTGATCCATTTTTCTCCTTGCCTTTTGTGGTTGTAAACACTACTAGTCTGTGTTTCTAGATAGACCTTCTTTTGTCTGTGATATATGGATTCCAATAGATCTACTGTCAGATGTTGGAAAATTTTGTCTGGAATGTTAGAGGTTTGAACTCTAGTTGGAAGTGGGCTGATATTAAGAACAAAATTGCCCGATCCGGGTTTTGTGATATAGTTTGCATTCAAGAGACTAAGAAAGAATTGTTTGATCTTCAGTTTATCAAGCTCATCTGTCCAGCTGCCTTTGACTCTTTTGAGTTCCTCCCCTCGGCGGGAGCCTCTGGGGGAATTTTAATTGCCTGGAAAAGTGCTTTTTTTAGTGGGACTAAAATTTTTTCCAATCTCTTACGTGTTGCTATGGAGTTCACCTTGGCCCACAACAATACCTCGTGGATTCTTACCTGTGTGTATGGTCCTTGCACTCCGGATGGTAAAGTGGCTTTTCTCAACTGGTTGAAAAACATCCAGATGCCAGACAATGTTGACTGGCTGCTTCTTGGAGATTTTAATCTTATTAGAAAGCCTGAAGACAGGAACAAGCCTGGTGGTAATCTAAACGAAATGATGCTCTTTAATGATGTCATTAGTTCTCTTGGGCTTAATGAAATTGTACTGCAGGGGAGAAAGTTTACTTGGTCTAACATGCAACTGCCCTCTCCCTTGCTGGAGAAGATTGATTGGGTTTTCACATCTGCCAGTTGGGCCATCTCCTTCCCTGACACCTCTGCTAAAGCTCTTGACCTGAGTCCTTCTGATCACTGCCCTTGTGTTGTTTCTATCTCCTCTACGATTCCCAAGAGCAAGGTGTTTAGGTTTGGGAACTTTTGGATGTATAATGATCAATTCATGGATGTGGTCTCGGATATTTTGGAATGCTCCCACAGCCTCTTCTGATAGTGTGAAGATTCTTACAGCTAAACTGAAAAGGCTGAGGAACGATTTGAGAAATTGGCATGGTTCCAAAATAAACCTGAAAAGTCTCATTATGCTTTCTAGGAATGTCCTTCTGTTCTTGGAAGTAATTGGGGACTACAGGGATCTTAGTGTTGAAGAATGGAACTTCAAATCTTTGCTTACTAATCATCTGCTCAAGCTGTTGGAACAGCAAAAAGTTTATTGGCAACAGAGAGGTAGCATTAATTGGGTTAAATTTGGGGATGCAGGGACAAAGTTTTTTCATGCTAATGCTACCATCATCCACAGAATTAATTTAATCTACGAATTTTGGAATCGGGAATGGTGACACCCTCAGCTCACACAAGGAGAAGGAGGCCTTGATTTGGCATGACTTCAAAATCAGGCTTGGTTCCTCTGAGTTTGACTCCTTCAACATTGACCCTGGCTTTTTCCTTCAGAGAATTGATCTGCCGAGCTCTCTTGAGGACCCTTTCACCACTGAAGAAATTGATTGCATTGTAAGGAATCTTCCCGGGGACAAGTCCCCAGGGCCAGATGGTTTCAACAATGAATTTCTCAAAAGTGTTGGCCAATTGTCAAGCGGGATTTTTTTACAATATGTGCAATGACTTCTTCCATGGGGTATCTGTCTCTAAGTATTAATACCTCCTATATCACTCGATCCCCAAGATTGAGAATCCCGGAAGAGTGAATGATTTTAGGCCAATCTCACTGTTAAACTCCTCAGTGAAACTTGTTACAAAGATCCTGGCCAACAGATTGCAACCCTGTGTCACCTCTTTGATCCACAAAAACCAGTATGGGTTTATTAAAAGGAGAACTATTCAAGATTGTTTATCTTGGTCATATGAGTATTTACACTTATGCCACCACTCCAGGAAAGAAATTGTTATCATCAAACTTGATTTTGAGAAGGCCTTTGACAAAATTGAGCACCAGGCTATGCTTACCATCATGGAGGCCAAGGGCTTTGGGCAGAGATGGCTCCAGTGGATGAGATCTATCTTCTCTTCTGGGACTTCCTCAGTCCTTCTTAATGGTGCTCCTGGAAAGACCATTCATTGTAAAAGAGGTGTCAGACAGGAAGATCCCCTCTCCCCCTTGCTGTTTGTCCTGGCTGCTGATTTTCTTCAGTCCATGATTAATAAGGCCAGAGAAATGGGTCTGCTCAGCTTGCCTATCCCTCTAAATTGCTCTACTGATTTTCCTGTGGTGCAATATGCAGATGATACCCTGATAATTGTGGAAGGTGATGTAAGACAGTTGTTCTTTTTGAAGTCTCTCCTCAACAGTTTCTCTCTGGCCACTGGCTTAAAAGTGAACTTCGGCAGATCCATGATGATCCCCATCAATATTGCTGATAAAAAGTTCAATCTGCTGGCTGCTACTTTTGGATGTTCTAAAGGGAGTCTGCCTTTCACCTACCTAGGACTTCCTCTCTCAATTGATAGGCCGAGAACCATTGATTTTATGCCTCTGGTCCTAAAATGTGAAAGAAGAATGGAAGGAATCTCTACCTTTCTTAACCAGGTGGGTCATTTGGAGTTGACTAATGCTGTCTTCTCAGCTTTGCCAACATTCTTCATGTGCTCTCTGGTTCTCCCTAAGGGGATCATTAAGCAGGTAAATAAAGAAAGAAGACACTGCCTTTGGAGAGGGGTTGTTTCTAATGGAAATAAGCCTCCTAAAGCTGCCTGGGAAATGACCTGTGTTCCCAAATCTGAGGGTGGATTGGGTGTCATTGATCTTGAGAAACAGAACAAGGCTTTACTCATGAAAAATCTGCACAAGTTTTTCAACAAAGAGGACATTCCCTGGGTGCACCTGGTTTGGGAAAAACATTATAGAAATGATAAGCTCCCTAGTCACATCAGAAAAGGGTCCTTTTGGTGGAGGGACATCCTTAAACCGCTTCCTCGAGTTTAAAAGCTTGGCCGGACTTTGTTGGCAACCGTGGAGATTCGGGTCTTATTCGGCATGACAATTGGAATGGTCGCCCTCTTGCTCTTGCCTGGTCCCTGAACTTTTTTCTTTTGCTAGCAACAAGCTTGCTAGCCTGAAGAAAGCCTCTCAGGCTCAAGACTTTGAAGATTTATTTCAGCTGCCCCTCTCGGAAATGGCTCTTGAGCAGTTTTGAACATTAAGAGCTTTTTGGACTCCAAAGTTTTGACCGATTCCAAAGATGTTTGGGTTTATCGTTGGGGAAACTCTAATTTCTCCTCCTCGAAGATTTATAGACAGATGGTTGGCAATCTTAATGCCCACTACTCCTTCAGATGGCTGGAAGAGTGAGTGTCAGCCAAAGCACAAAGTGTTTTTGGTTACTCATGAAGGACGGTGAGCACCGGGAATATTTTGAAGCGCAAAGGAATGCAGCTTGATGATTATAGTTGTGTTTTTTTTGCAATAGTTTGGCTGAGGAAACCGTGAATCATCTCTTCCTTGACTGTCCCTTCTCAGCGATGTGTTGGAATTGGTTACAAATTCAGATACCGAATGCTTCGCATTTCGAGTTTAACTCGCCCATTTCGAGTTCGAGTTCCACTCACCCTTCTTCATGAACGCCGTTGTGCTCTTCTCGTTGGGCCATTTGGATGGTGCGCAATGGACTCATTTTCAATGGAATACAGCCATCCTTGACAGAATGTCAGAGAATCTTTGTGAAAGAGATTTCTCTCTTAAAACACAGGATCAAACCCTCCAAACTTCACCAGTTTCAGCAATGGAGCCAAAGCATTATTCAACTAGATGTTTAATTTACCTCTTTTTTGTCTCATTCTTCGTTTCTTAAACTTGCTTTGTAATTCTGGATTCGCTGTCTTTTTGTTATTTTAATAAATTACTGTAGGGGCCCCGGCCCCTCCAGTTAAAAAAAAAAAAAACAGATCCGACAAGGTAAGGGTATCTGTTTCTTCAAGTATATACAGTTTCTTGTCTATATTTTGGCATTGTTTGATTCAGACCATCAATAGGAGATGCGTATTAGGCAAGACATGTGGACCTTATTTTTCTGTAATGTTAATATACACATATGTCTAACGCATCCTGCATGCTTATGCTAAACAAGGTAGACTCTTGGACTGCTTGACTGCTTGGTCTAATTTGAGAAAACTTCAAGTTGAAAAATTTAGAGCATCTCCATCAGTTTCATGATTTTTATGTGGCTTTATTGGTTGTAATTTAGCTTAGCTTCCTTTTTGTCAGGGTTGTCGTTGTCATGTAGACAAGGTTATGAATGAAACTTCAGTTCTGGAAGAGCTGCCTAGGAACAGGTATACACATTGGCTCAGTTATTTTCCTTCACTGAGATTTATAAATTCATTGGCACCAACTCTTGAAGATCTGCCTAGGATCAGGTTACAGCTCTTCCTTCAATCCTTCCCCTGTTCATCCAGGCTGAGGGTAGAATGATACAAAAAGGACGAGATTGAGAACGGTCACCCTTTCTAGAATCAAAGACGCCCCTCAAGGATATTGCAGTTCCTCCTCTTTTTTTCTTCTTTTTTGCAGAACTGGTTTGGCGTTGCGCTGCTACCAGTATGTTTTGTCAGCTCTTTGCATAGATTTGCAGTCAGTTGGTGCGGACGTTGTATGAATATTTGATTGTAGTTTTGGGTGGATTTGATCAACAGTAGAGATTATTAGATGCCCTAAATGGTTATTATGAGAACTTTGGTAAAAGATGTTGAACAAATATTATGAGAACACATCCCTGATTTATATCTGCAATGACTTTTTGCAAAAAAAAAAAAAAGGTGCATTTTGCATCCAGCAATTTGGGCAGGGACGTCTGATGCATCGGAGTGAGACCACTGTGGTGGGATTGGGAAATCGAGCTGCGAGACGTGAATTTGGGCATCAATCTGGTAGCATATTCGAGCTCGTCGAGATGGACACGCTGATGTCGTCATGTCCAATCCTCCTTGAGGAAAAGCCCATAAAATAGAGTTTGCGAGCCTGCGATATCAATGATTGAATGTGTTACTTTCACAAAATTTGTTTGGATTAAATGTCACTCTAATATCATTGTTTAATTTCATAGTATTGTATTGTTATTTTAACATGCGATCCATTTGTTTTATATAAAATTTAGTTATCACGTAGCAACGCACGGGCATTTAACTATGAATGAAAATATACAGAGTGATACTTTAATATATTCTTTGTTATATTTATATTTCACGAACATTATCGTGGAACATGTTTATTTTACTTGAATATTCTATTTAAGTTTGTATATGCATCCCCTTGTCACTCTAGGTGTTCGGTATTACCGAACCGATCTATTTGGTTCCTCAGTACAAATTCAGCAACCATATACTAGCAACCAATGACGATAATCATGTCTTGGCTCCACCCCTTTCCTTGGTCTTTTCTAATCTAAAAAAAGGAAACAATAATTACCGTGACCATCTTAATTTCACCCACTTTGTGTTTTAAGATTAAAAATATCATTTTAATGTCATTATTTAATTTTATATAATATTGTTATCTTATCATGCGATTTGTGTGTTTGTACTACAAATATTAAGTTATCCCGTAGCAACGTACCAGATCTGTGGCTTTTGGATATCAAGAATCTTCAATTATTAGGCAAGAAGTAGTCGCAATATTACTTTAATATTATTGTTTAATTTCATAGTATTGTTATCTTATCATGCGATCAATGTTTTTATATAAAATTTAGTTATTCCGTAGCAACGCACGGGCGTTTAACTAGTATATATATAATATATACTTACACGTCAGTCTGATGACCATGCTTATGTCAAACCGCGCCCGCATGTGCATGGGTACACGTACATGATGAGGCAACCACCCATTGATGCCATAATGTCCGCGCCGCATGTGCCACACTAGTAACGAAATGATTTTACGTGATGGCTGATTTTTTTTCCGTGGACGGGCACAAAATTTGCCGGGCCACGGTTACCGCTCCGCCACTTCTAGTTTTTTTTTTCCCGTGGCGGGCATTTTTTACTCGTCACGGAAAATCGATTTTACGTGGCGGGCATTTAAGCAGCGCCCGCCACGTAAAAATACGCTATTTTGCGTGGCGGGCGCGTTAAGGTGCCCGCCACGTAAAATCGATTTTCCGTGGCGGGCAAATTAATAGGCCCGTCACGAAAAGGTGAGGCCCATCTGGCCCAAAGCGAGGCCCGGTCGTCTTTATACATGTATAAATAGCTGGAGCTAGGGTTTGGGAGCAAGGCTCTCAACCGCACTCAGCCGCCCGACTCCCGTCCCGATTCTCATTCTCTCGCAAGTCGCAACTGCCCGCTCTCTCTCATCCTCTCGGTCACATGCGGCTCTCTCATCCTCTCTCGTCCGCGCGACTCCTCCCGTCTCCTTCTCTCACTCTCAACTGCATGTGATCCCTCTTCTCTCATCCTCTCTCAACCGCACACTCCCCTCCCGGTCTCCTTCTCTCTCTGCATCCGGCGGTGGTGGCGTTGTCCACAACGGCGGAGGCCGGCCGAGATCCGCGGTGAAGGGCGGCGCCATCACCTCCTCCGGCATGGAACAGAGCCCTCTCCGCCCGGCGGTCAAGGGAGGCGCCACCACCTCCTCAGGTATGACTCTCGGCCTCTCTCTTCTTTGGCAGATCCGTGGCGGATCTCATCCCTCACCTTCCCTCTCTTACGGATCAGCTCGGTGGCGGCGGAGTACGTGGATCCATGGCGGATTTGTCGGCTACGAGCTCCTCCCTCGGTGGTGGATCCGGGGATGGATCGAACGGATCCGCGATGGATCGACGACGGCGTCACTACAACCCTAGATGGATCGAACGGATCCCGCGGCGAACCGCGATCCTCGCGGCTCGCCGGCTCTCCTCCGGCAGCGCCGCCCTCTCTCTCCCGCAGATCCGCGCGACGCCGGCACCACTCCTTCCTCCGGCGGCCGAGCGACGACGGCGGCCGAGCGGGGCTACCTAGATGGTTTGACGGGCCCATGGATGGGTTTGAAGGGCCCATGGATGGGCTTGGCGGGCTCGTCCGCAGTTTTGTGCTTTTTTTATTTTTTTCGAACCATTTACCGCGGGCGGGCGTCCTTATGTGCCCGCCACGGGACTCGATTTCATGTGACGGGCACTGTAGCCCGCCACGCAAAAAGGTCGCGATTTACCGTGACCTTACGTTAGTGACGGGCTACAAGTGCCCGCCACGCAAAATCTAAAATGCCCGTCACCAAAAAGATTTTGGTTACTAGTGCTAGCCGGACCGGATTATTCTCCTAGTGTTTGCAGCCTCGAGTTGGACTATACTCCGTGCAACTCTATTATATATATAATATATACTTACACGTCAGTCTGATGACCATGCTTATGTCAAACCGCGCCCGCATGTGCATGGGTACACGTACATGATGAGGCAACCACCCATTGATGCCATAATGTCCGCGCCCGCGTGTGCCAGCCGGACCGGATTATTCTCCTAGTGTTTGCAGCCTCGAGTTGGACTATACTCCGTGCAACTCTATTTATTCTCCTACTGGTATTTGCTGCATCATATCACGATCGATTCTCTTGCTCCAATCTTCATCTTCTTTTTTGGAAAATTCGAAGGGCAAGGACAGTCAACGTGTAGCATCGACAGAAGGCGCCATTGCTGTTAACAGTACGTCACGTCACCTGCTGCTGCCTATAATTTTGTTATATATAGTTACTTTTTTTCCTAGCATTCTAAGAAGCAAATCCGATGGATTGATCTGTCCATTGGGTAGTGATAGTTATTCTTATTTATTTCTCCTTTTTGTTATAGGAGTATATATATGTATTTCTCATTCTTAGTCAGGTGACTGCTAGACTTCTCCAAACTTGATCGCGACAAACCTCCTTGCTCATTCTTCTTCAACGTATTAACTTCCACCATATAAGAAGTAATGGCACCTTCACAAATGAAACTCTCTGCGATCCTCCTGGCCGTCCTGATCCTCCTACGACCTATCATCATGGAAGCTCGTGGTACGTACGAATGCACATGCATGAACTACATATTGTAAGCGACGATGTCATTTGATTATTAATCTTTTGCTAAAACTTGTTTCATGTGCCTTCGACATTTTTGTGTAAATGTCCACGTCTGGATTTGAATCATTGCAGAGTTGGCATACGCTGGGAAACAAACCTGTGACGTCGATGGCTACGACTTGCACCCGAGCGGCAGATATAAAGGGGCATGCTTTGAGTTCATAAATGATGACACCTGCCGTAGAATATGCCTAGAAGAAAGCAGCAACAACATTGATGGCGGCTGTTCGCATATATTCCAATGCTATTGCCTAGGCAAATGCCCCTAAGACCAAGGCCGTTGTTATCGCTCCGATCCAGCACCGATGATAATAATAAAGATAATGATAATGATAATATTAATAATAATAGTAAGAATAATAGTAATAATAATAATAATAATAACAATATTGTATACTCAGTGTACCTAGCTACCGGCTGCTCATTATGTTGTGTCGTGAACTTTTGCTCAAAATGAATTTATATTTTCTTGTGCAAATATTGTTTACTTTCAAAATTGACATGTCATGAAAAACAGAGCATGCATCTCTCCAATATTGGAGCTCTATACGTACACGTACGTACTCCCTCCGGGATGGTATTAGAAGTCATTTAGGACAGCGACACGGTCTCCAAAACACAACTTTGACCTCTTATTATTATAAAAATATTTATGGAGATGTGATATATGTATACTTTTATTAAAGTATTTTTAAAAACAAATCTACTCATATAATTTTTACATTTACAAACTCAACAACTTAAAAGTTATTGATGATTTATATTCCCGATGTTTGACCAAAACCTTGTCCAAAAACGACTTCTAATACCAACCCGGAGGGAGTACGTGTCTAGGTCGATGGGCAAAGCCCCAAAGCTATATAAAGATAGCATGCAGAAAGCGGCCGGTAGGACATGCATGCATATATAGCCTCTCTCGCTATGGACGTGGACGATATGTGTGAGCCAACAGTGATGAGCAAATAAATGTCAGTCTGCACCGCCGCACGCAACCATCTTCGCCCCAGCACGTTTCTTGCCCATCACCGCACGATTGCCTCCCCACCACGCTGAGCCACCGACGGGGCCAGCCGAACCATCCTGCGCGCGTGGTCGGCAAGTTCTTCCGACCACCCCTCACGTTGGCCTCGGCCCGGCCCACTGAACCTCGTCTTCTTCCCGCCGCCCCTCCCCTCCGCCCCCCGCTGCCTGTCCGCCCACTGCCCCCTTGCCGGCGCTGGGGCTCCGGCGAGCTCTAGCGCGCGCGACGCGACCCCTTTCTTCCCCCTCCCCCGCTCTTCTCCCGCCGCCACTGCCATGCCGCTGCCATATGGTCGACCTCACCGTCGAGCACGACACCCTCGCCCGACCTGGCCCAACCACCCTTTCGCCGCCAACAGCATGCTAAGGGCGCTCGGCGATCATTCCCACCGCCGGCTGCCTACCTCCCTCGGCCCGTCGGAAATTCTATAGCCGGGGAGAAGTTTTGGTAAAGGCGGTGTGGCGTGGTGGCACGGGAGGCGCCCGACGCAGCTCGGTGGGGCGGGAGAGGGAGAGGGGAGGGGTGGGCCTTGGGCCGCGGCGCTGCACGCCGAGGAAGAAAAACAAAGGTCCGGAGAGGAGGGGTAGGGGTTCGAACCAGTCATCAGTCCGGCCGGACTGATGATTTCGGAGTTCTTCCCGGGTTGCCGGCACACCTCGGTCGGTATGGTGGCAGATACAATGGAATGCTTAATTTTTTTTTTTTTTTTTTTTCGCGATCGGGCCATTCACCCGCTTTTCATTAAGAGGAGGAAAACCAAATCCAAATACAAACTAAGCCGGGATGCCGAGTAGACATCGCCGCGAAAAGAAAGAAACAAAAACACAGGCAAGAAACCTAACTACCGGATGCAACCCAAAGGCCTATTACAAGATAACCAGATGTCGCGACTAGACCGCAAAGCGGTCTCGAGGCAGGACCGCAAAGACCGATGCGCCGCTTCTTCCCCCCGAGAAGGGAAGACCTCCATGGCCTCCAAGTTGACCTCTGCGTTAGGGCCCGTGAGGGCCCCGCAGCTTCGGCAAAGGAGACCGCATCTTCACGCTCGGCCTCGACCTCGATCCCCATCTTCTTGAGCAAAACCCTCCTTGCCTGGTCCTGCGGCTTATGTAGCCTGGACGCACTTTTTGCAGCAAGCCGCGCCTTTGCGTTTCGGGCATTAGCACGAGGCGTCTTGGCGTGGGCGCGTTTTCCTCAAGACCGGCGTGGAGAGAATGGGCGGCTCGAGCTGCTTCTTGAAAGTGGCCATGAACTCCTCGACCGACGGCGCGGACACCGCGTGCTCACCGCCACGCAAGCCGTCACCATCTCCCGCACCCACAACCGGGGATGGTAGTGGTAGCTCTCGCAACGCAAGTTTGTAGCTCATCCGACGGCGACTCCGCCCGGCATGGCGTCGGGTCAGTAGAGATCGATGGCCGACACCTCGGACACCGGCTGGTCCGCAAGAAGGTATCGGCGTAGTCCCAATCGCCGCAGCGTCGTCACACGGCGACAGCCTCCGCCAAGACGAGAGCTGAACCGTGCGTGGCGGCGACGCGGGATCCGCCAACGATGGCCTCGCTCGCCCGAGAGGGGAGAGCGGGCGCCGCGGCGAAGGAGAGGCCGCGAGCTCGTCAAGCATCGGGTCGACCCGGCGAGGAGGCACTGCGGACTCACCCGGCACTGGCGTGCTTGGGAGGCCAAAGCGAAGCCCTACCGGAGCCCAACCAGTGCATCCCGACCGGTGACGGACGCCGCGGGCGTAGGCTTCTTCCGTGGCGGTGGCGGTGTAGGTGATGTGGCGGGGGAGAACCGACGGCTGTGGCGGCTGCGGCGGGGGCGGCTGGCGGCGAGCACGACTCACGCCCGCGCGGCTGGGCGACCATGCTTGGCCGGCGGCCGTGCTAACCGGCCTCCGGCACCTTCCAGCGGGCAACGACGGCGCTGAGGGTGGCCCTTCAGCGGCGGCGGCGGTAGCAACGCGACGGGAAGTGCAGAACGCGTGGACGTGCTTCTTGGAGAGGAGATTGAGCAGCGCCCGACAAAGCGCCCGGCGGGAGCGGGCTGCGGGCGGTGTGGGCGATGGCGGGTAGATGCCCCGAGGGTCGTCGAGGGGAGGACCTCCTGCCAGCCATGACGGCCCAGGGGGAGGCGCGGCGATGGGGTCCCAGCCGCGGTGGGCGGGTGCGCTTTTACGCCCGTCAGCGACCGTGCTGCGCCTGCGGACCAAAGCGCTGGTGGACGGTGACGCGGTTGGCGCAGCGAGAAGTCGGTCACGATCGCGCCCAGCCATGCCGCTACGGTTGGCGGCGGCGGCGAGGGACGGAGGCGTAGGGGCAGCCACGCCGCTGCGGCGGCCGGCTCACCGGCGGTCATCTTCTTGCGGCGGCGGCACGGGCGCTGCGTCTCGACTTGGCGTGGCCGGTGTCGCACCGGGAACGCCACCGGGGCGGGGCGGGGGTGGCGGCACGGGAGCGCCGCGCGGGTCCGACCACCGGCGTGGGGCGGTATGCTCCTTCCCCGAGGAGCACTGGAGGTGGCGGCGCCCGGCCCCATAGCGGAGATGGTGAAGCGGATGGCCTCGAGAGCGGCTGACCGTGCCCGCGGGTGCCTGTTGGTGGTGGGAAGCGGAAGGGGCGGCGGTGGTTGGCATCTCGAACTCATCGTCGGAGCGGTCGGACATGGGAATATCGACCCATCGCTCGACCTTGGTCCCGCCGACGGAGGAGGGGAAGGAGGGTGGAGCCTTGGCGGAAAGGCACGCCACGGAGATGGAGGATCGATATCCTCCTCGATTTCGCCCTCTTCGATGTCCACGGCGGGAGCAGCATCCGGCGTCGCGAGGAGGATGCCGCCGCCGCGTGCGGGAGGGGGGGGGGAGCACCGCCCTGGGCAGGAGCACCAACGCTGGTGGAAGCGTCGGGGATTGGAGGCGGCGGGGATGCGGGCACACGGTCGGCGGCGGCATCACCAGCGGCCGGGAAGGCGTCCCACGCGTCGCCCGGCTTCGAGCGGCGGGGCGGGTTCACACCTTCTCCGTCGGCATCCGAGCACGACGGGTGCGGGCATGACGGCGGCCACCGGGCGGCGGGGCGGTCCCGGCGGCACCGTCCGCGGCCTCGCCGGATCCGCCACCTGTGGCGGCGAGGAAGTGAGGGCCGGCATCGGCGGGCCAAGGAGTGCCGACCACGGGCGCGGCATCCGGGAGGAGTCAACGCCGGCTTCCGGGCGACAGCGGCGGACTCGGCGCCCGACGAGGAGCGGTGGTGGCGGGTCGACGGATCCGGTCCCTGCCGCTCCGACGGATCTGACATTGCGCGGCGGCGGGCGCGGCGGCGCCCGTTGGCGTGCCATGGACGCCGGTCACGCCGCGGGCAGACCTCGTCAAGCGGCCATGGCGAGGTGAGGAAGGCAGAGCAGGCGAGGGGATGGAGGAGGGGAGGGGGGGCGGAGGCGACGGTGGTGGCGGCGCCGGGGCCTGGGTGGCGCCCGGCGCCCGGCGGCGGTGGATCGGGCGCTATCGCCAGGGGGCAACGGTCGGGAGGGCCGGGCATTAGAAGCTGTGTTGAATGCGAAATGCATGGTAGCATTATCGAGCTGACTCTGATCGATCTAGCACCCACTAGTGGCGTTATCGATCATTTCAAACAGGCAAGACAACCTGCCATGACTGACCATACGACGATGATGCATATATACCGTCAAGCCTGACCGAACTGCTGATGCATATACATGTATAAACGTACACGTCGTCCTATTATTATTCTCTCCTAGTGTTAAGTTTGCTGCCGCAAGCTCCGCAGTGTAGGACTATGCTCCGTACTAATACTCTATTTATTCACCTGCCACCATTTGCTGGATCGTCATGATCGATTCGCTCGTTCTGTCCTTCGTCTTCTTGGGCGATCCTGGGGACACGGACGATCGTCTTCACGAAAGTAACTCATTCTTCTTCCACACATACTAACTTCAAACTCCTACTAGATAAGAAGCAATTAATGGCATCTTCACAAATGAATCTCTTTGTCATCCTCCTAGTCATGCTCCTCCTACTACCGGTTGTCATGGCAGCGGGTGGTCGTATGTACACGCGCACAGGAAGGAACTACATGGTACAAGAGGCAATATCATTTGATTAATCCATTTGCTAAAAGTTGTTTGATGCACCTTTACATTTGTTGCATAAATGTACATGCCTTGACCTGAACCATGTAGAGTCGCCATCCGTTGGTAAAGATTCTTGTGGTCTGCACTTGAGCGGCAATTACAAAGGGGTATGCATTGATTGATACAAGATGGCGCCCAAGAAAGAGTAAGCATAGCCGAAAGCAACGACAACGATCTAGGCTCCTATAACCTTTTGCAATGCTGGTGCCGTGGCAAATTCACCACTAATACCGAGATTGTTGTCGGCGCTCCGATGCAGCAATGATACAATGACCCCTGGCCGAACAATGATCCGATTGTTTCGATGTGCCTACCCTGCGATTGTAACAACCCGACGATTCTTTTTACAAAGGTGGCAAGAGTTTTGCCGAAATTTTATTAAACGAATAAAAGAGAAAAAACAAGAGCGAAACCAATTACAACCCACTCACAATTACAACCTGACGATTCTCACGCTAGCTATTTTGTGAAATCGTTCGGTTACTGCAGATAAGCGCTGTGGGCTTTGATATGGCTCCAACACATTATTCTTCATTAGAGACAGCACATTATTACACGTACGTCAGCCTAACCGGGATGCTGATGTCAAACCGCACAACATGCTGATGTTAAACTGCGCGTGCACAAATGGAGGCTGCCATCGATCCCATCGTGCCAGTTTATTCTCCTAGTGTGTTGTAACCCCAAACTTGGACCATACTCGGAGTTTTGGTGGACGATTTCCTAGCAATAATCTTTTTAAGCGTAAAAGATAAGGAGATAGATTATTCTTTATTATATAGAGATAGCACATTATCATTATCTTTACTTCTTTACTTATATACTACATAAAAGGGACGAAAGGAAGATTGCCTAATGATGCGATAATCTTTGGTTTGTCACTTTGTCTTTCCTCATGCGACCCCCTCCTGCTCCTAATCCCTTTAAACCCCCGGTATGCGATCGTCCACCCGCCTGTCCTCATCACGCTAAATTTGGAAACAGCGCCCCCTCCTCCGCCCGCAATCCCGTCCATGCTTCAAAATTGGAAGGCTCCTCACCCCTTGGCTAATTTAGCCTGGGCAGCACCGTATCGGCCTCACCCCGCACTGAAGAACAACGATCGCACCACGCCGCCCCGCCTCACCCCGCTGCGCCCGCCGCATCGCGCCGTGCAAATCTCGCCTCGACGCCGCCGGTCGTGAGGGCGCCTTCACATCGCCGCGTTCGTGCATCCGCCGTACCGCACCGCCGCAAACACCACAGCGGCCTCCATGGTCGCCCCCGCCGCAAACACCGTGACGTAGTGCGCATCCGTTCTCCGCCTCGCGTCGCGTCATCAGTTCGCACCGACCGGCGCCGTCGACGCCCCTGCTCCGCCACCTGGACGCTTCTGGCGCCATCACCCTCGACGCCACCGGAGTCCCGCCGTCGAGCTCCGTGGGCAGTGTCGGTGTACATGAATCGCAGCATGGCCCCGAACGTCTCGGCTCCATGTCGCTAAGCGTGGCCGGTCGGCGTGGTGGCCTCCGCCATGGAGCCAAGGAGCTCTGCCTTGAGAACCGGTGGCGCGCCGCTTGGCACCACTCGGTGTGCCCGGAACGTCTCGCCGCCGACCTCGAACGCGACGCCCGAACCGTCGCGCTCTCCGGCAGCGGCCGAGGCTGGTCGCGGCGTCGGGCGGAGGCGGCGTGGCGCGGCCAGCGCCGCCCGCGTGCAGGGCGATGACCCCCGCACACAATCGTGACGCCGCCGGGTAAATCGTTTGATACCCACGCGGGGATGTACCCATAGTCTTGGGCGGCTGGGATTTTATTATGTTGTTAGCGGATGGACGACACATGTCATACTCTATTCTGTTTAGAAGGCAGTTAGCAAAACTAAGCTGATGACATGGCAGACGCAATGGATGGGGTCGCAGGACTGGGTGCGTGTTACAAATTTTCGACTTTTTTGAGAGAGAGGCCCGCCGATGGCTGCTGTTCAAGGGCAAGCCATGGCCGCGCCGGCGAGCAGCATGCCGATCTCCGCCTCCGCGGTCCACGTCCTCGCCCTCCCGTGCAGTGTCGCCTCCACCTCGACGCCGGCGAGCAGCCCGCCACCTCCTGCCGCCTGCACCAGCTCCCGGCGCGCGCCTGGACGGCGTCGAGCTCGCGCACGGCGCCCGCGCCGTCCTCTCCGACGTCGTGCGCGGCCACATGGAGCTGGACACGCCCGTCGAGATCGCCGGCGAGGCTGCGGTGCTGCTCTGGTCGCGCCCCTTCTCTGTCCGCATCGACAGCTCCACCGCCGGACACGCTCGTCGACCGCGCCAGGCCCGCGCGGGCCCCACTCTGCCGGCCGCCGAGCTGCGGTACTGCTCACTACTAAGAAGACAGGATTTTGAGTGGGCTTTCAACAAGTTTGTAGAAATAATGGAGGGCAAGGATCACCAGGTTATCCTCACACCCATATCAGTTATTTTTAGCAACGTTTTGACAACTAGGTATCATGGAACAAGCACACACACACAAGTTAATATACAATGACATGAGACAAATACATTCATGTAGGTTGATGAGTGCAGTTCAACAATCGCAAGCCATTGCCATATTTGTTTTGGACATCAACTAGTGAACGAAGGGGCGTGCGCCATCAGGCGCACATGTAGGCAGAAATTCGACTGTATCATTCATACTGTATATCATTCCACATTGAGAAATAACATAGTAATAGGTTCAAGCATACAAGAAGATTTCTAGAGCACATGTTTCTGGGTCTACATACCTACGAACAAATACCTAGTTTGCTAAACTATGAAGTACGGTATTTCCACAGAAGCATTACAGTCTTACTGATCATCGGGTCGAAATATAATACAATGCTTGGATTAAGTGGATGCAGTAGTGCCTAGTGGGGCTTTTCTATAGCAGCTATGCAAAAGCATCTCTGAGTGCCAGGCACAAAATATTATAATGTTGGCAGCAACTTGACTAGGCCTCTTCTGGACTTGGAGATAGTAGGAACGATCAGGGGCGATCAGTGGGACGTGTAGCTGCGGTCGGATTCCCAGGCTTGATTGTCATCGTCTGAGGTGTCCATTGAGGAATTGGTAGAAGTGTCTGCACAGAGCTAAACATGCTTTATGTTAGCACTTCAGATGTTTCATAAAATCATTTTAGAGGTGTCATTGAAGGAGGCGTCACAGTTCAGGCGGCCTGCCTGCATGGGACCCCTGATGTTGTTGACCCCGGATGTTGTTAAGTAAATGCTTACAGCGGTGGTAAGGCTTGGCATAGTAAATAATGAGATTAGGATTTTCTAAAGTAGGCTAATAATAGGACAACAAGTCACCTTATGCACAGGGATAAGTACATATGGGATGCGTGGTTACTAGAACTGCTAACGACATCGGTTGAGTTGTAATATTGTTGAATAGGAAGTGTTGAAACTAAGAAATCAGAATACGTGTTGCTAGATGTAGTAAGAAGGAGAACAATACATTATTGGTACGGACAGATGAAGGGATCCTATTGTACTGCAACTCAAAGGTCTCATCAAAATATAATGTAACATCATTAAGATATAATTAGTAACTATGTTTGATGGCCTATTTATGTTGTATAATGAACAACTATGTGAATTTAAGTGCATTATGACTACAAAGCAAATGTAAGCATATGAAGATTAGTGAAGTATTCTCAGATAGCATCTTCTAACATTTTCTCACTGGTTTGGCATAAAAGAACAGTCCGAGTAGCTTACTTTGAGTTCACTCAATATCAGTGGTAATATCCAAGCAAACTCGAACTCAATGTCGAAGTTTGGAGCTGGCCAGTGGTAATACCTGTTTTTCTTCTCTATCTCTATCAAACTCCCCATTTGGACCCCCGCACTGCAAACTCCCTGAAACTGCTGCATCATCATAACCAAATAACAATAATATTCATAATAATTACAATTACCCTTTATATTTCCGGCAGCAGTTGATCCCCATCAAAGCACCGGCAGGAATATGCGCACAGCATACCTGTACGGTTCCAACTTCCAACTGCAACAGGGTATTAAATCAACACGAACAAAATGTGGTACACTCAATGGTTTAAATTTCCCACATCATGGATTGGGTATTAAATCAACACGAACAAAATGTGATACACTCAATGGTTTAAATTTCCCACATCATGGATTATTAAAGCATAATGCGTACTAAAGTTTCTCTGTCCTCCTGTCAGAATACTTTTTTATATAACAGTCTATAATGGCATTGGAACTAAATAGCGATTACCCGTGTAGCGCCAATAGAACGCAGATACTGATGCAGCACGCCAATCATGATCCCAGACAGGAAACAAAACCAGAATCACGATGAAAGAACAAAGGGGTCGAACACTACTATTGCATTGACTTTCAGGTTCCAGGCAAAAACATTCCCATCTTTCATACAGAATCACTGAAGAGTATCTGTAGCAAACCGTTACATCTTCAATTATTGTTTTTTTTGTCACTTGGAAACAAATAAATCTATCTGTTTCTATCTCAATTTACCATGTTACAGTTATAAATGTCATAGATAATGTGTGCCCAACGAAACCTAATAACTCTAGTTTCCTTTTCCTTTCATCAAATCTGGATAAAATGTCATAGATGGCTTTCACCGAGCACCCTGCCTGAACGGACCCATACCGACTACATTCGACAAATTACCTGATCGATTGGAGCAGTCCGAAATTGATGCAAAAATCGATGGTACGCTTGAACTGCAACCGTTCTGCTGATGAATCTGATGGTTGGCACCCTTCCCAGTGAATTTGCGCACCATCCCTTTCCCAGAACCTGCAATCGCGGATAAAATCGAACTGACATTCTACCACGCCCACTATGGAGAGCATTACCCAAATAAGACGACACCCCGTGAATCTGAGAGGTCGCACATATTTAAAATCAAGCAACTGCCAACTGATCTAACCTTCCTTATGCAGTCGACCAGTAGGCGTAACACGCATCGATTGAGGGGTATTCCCATCAAATCCATCACTGTGATCCATGGGGAACGACCTTCAGGTTCAGCCGCTTCCGCGCGAGCTCCCCGTCCCAGTCCGTCGGCGACGCCCAGGTCGTCGTCGCCGTAGCAGTCCCCGAGCGTGACGGCTTCGTCGCGCACCAGACATCGGGCTCCAAGCGCGGCCATGCGCGCTCCAGGGGCTCCGGCCAGCACGCTGGCGTCTCCGGCCCGCCGCCGCCAGACTTTTGGTCTCTCTTTTCAGCGATATAGAGGATCGAGACTCAGTCAGATCCAGTTTTCATGCATTTGCTATGTCCACCCGAGCTTCAGTCGGCTCTCAGATCTAACAGGACACGTCACCATTTACAATTACTAATTAGTACTTGATTTGTGCAGGCGTCATTATTATTTGCACGAATCTTCTCGCGCGAATCGACGGTGGAAAATGTTGTGGGTACCGGCCCCTGTGGGTACCAAATCCGCATTGGGGCGCCCGCCGTCGGACGGCGACTCCAGCTCCAGATCCCTCCGCCGTAGCGGAAGATTTTGTCCATCCCCACGCGGCGAAACCCTCCTCCCGGTGCTGGCGTGCACGCACGGTTCTGCAGCACCGGCGGCGCCGCCGCGCCGCCGCGCAGGATGAAGACGTCGAAGACGGCCGTCACGTTGGTGACTGACTGGGTGACGAGCTCCAGAAACAGTGACAGGTGGTCGCCGCTGTCGTCTTTGTTATTGCCTCGCGGGTAGCATCTGATCCGCCAGAGGTAACCTCCGGCGGTGAAGTTTGGAGAGTAGATGGCGGCGCCGATATGGCTGGGAGGTCCTTCGGTTCCGAGTAGTCGATCTTGAGCTCGAGAAATCCGGAGCCCAACATCTTGTTGCAGAATTTGCGTACGCTGCTTGCTGCATTGGGTTTGTTGCACGGAGTGTGTATATATTAATTACATATCCTAATTAGGATCAAACTGACCGCTTGAACGTTCCGGATTAGGAACCCGTTGCATGTAGTGAACTCGGAGTCTCGAACGCCTTTTTTTTTTTTTTTGAAATAAACATCGCCGAGGAGCTGCCTTCTAAACACCGTCGCGGTGACCACGGCCAGGTGCGCGGGGAACGTCACGCCATTAACTTTTTGGGATCTACAATTTTTCATGTAGAGTTTTTTTTCCATTTGAAGTCGTTCGAAAAAAAAAACAATTTTCAAATTTTCAAATTCAAATGTCGTTTTTGCATGACAAAATGATTTCAAATTAAAATGTGCCAAATTCAAAATTTCATAACTTCTCAAGATCTACAAGGATTATTTTGGTCATTTGTTCATCCGACATAGTGGTAGTTACATTGTACAAAAATAATATATCTCTCTCTTCTAGTTTTATGGAACTAATATGAGAGATGTAGATTTTTTAATAATGTTATTACCGCTTTGTCAAATGAAGAAATAATCACAATAAACATTATAGATCTTGAGAAGTTATATAACTTTGTAGTTAATTTTTTTTTTTTTTTTTCATCTGAATACATTTAGGGCCTCAAAAATTGCTTTGAAAAAAATGATTTGCCCGGTGCCAACAAAAATGCACTTCGCACTTTCGGCAAAGATTCATTTTGCTGAGTGTTGAAAAATGGCCCTCCCCAAAAAATACAGCTTTGCCGAGTACAAGAAAAAAGACTCTTGGCAAAGATGTATTTTACCGAAAGTGCCAAGTAATGGCCCTCAACAAAATACATGTTTGTGAGTGTTGGAAAAAGACATTCAGCAAAGCCATTTTTACCGAGTGTATTTTTATTTGGCACTTTCGGTAAAGATGGTCTTTGCCGAGTGCCCAATAAATTACAGTCAACCAAGATCTGGATATATTGTGGTAGTGCCCGAACTACTACCCGTGTAACGGAGAGCTTCTTCGATACACTCATGGCCTACGTGTCTCGTACATGACCTTTACTCACTAGTGACCCATGCATACTGATAGAGTTAGGAGTAGGACGACCCTTGCGATGATGAATACGTACGAGTTCGATTCCACCGCATCGGGCCATGTCCTAGCTTGACCTGAACTCATGTCCGTGTTTATACGAGTTAGAACAAATCGTACCTAGCAATGATATACAGAATCCGATTCCTATACATATTGAGTTCCATTTGCAAACCTGCGGGAACGTTTGCTAGTAAACTAATAGTAAGATGTGGATCCAACTGGTATGACATATGGTCTCATGATGTAGACTGTACAAGATAGGTCGTTCTAGAAAGAAAATTTATAGCGGTAGAGGGGAAAGTTCACACAAACAAGCACAGTCAGCTAGCGTTTACGTTTCTGAAAGGCCCCCGCGCAACACCGCACAAAATCCTACCTACTGGATTCACTAGAGTTTATTACATCATTCTGAATTTTGCGACCAAAGCATTCCAAGGTCCTGCAATGGAGCGTACCCTGCCAAAAGCCCACTCTTCGCCCAAGCATTGACCACTGATTGTAGTGTCGATCGATGACGGCCTCCCGAAAACCCTGTTGTTTCTTTCATTTCCTTCCACGCCGTCCAGCAGGCGATCAACAGCATCGATCATCATAGAGTCAAACATTGGACGCACAGTCGATATATACGATCGACATCATAGAGTCTTTGACTAGCGTATCTTTGCCCTTGTTCAATTCTCTCTTAGCCTGACCACGCCGATATCTGTACCGCATGCCGCACGCGTTGCACAGGGTCGTCCCGTCCGGCCCCGTACGCCAGTGCGGCGTCTCCGTCCTGTCGCAGCGGCTGCACGCCCTCTCAAGTCGCTTGATGTTCTTCGTCGGCCCCCGCCGCCGCCGTGACACCAAGCCCTGCGACTGATGCCGGACTCCATTGCCGCCGCGGCGGTTAGCAGGGCCAGGGCTACGACGACGACGTCTAGGGATGGTGATGCTTGCCATGTCAAACGACGACGACGACGACCCCGTGCAGGCAGACATGACGTACGATCTGTCCCGTTTCCTACGGGGCACCGGGCACGACGACGAGCTGCGAGACGGCCGCCGGCAGCGGCTCTCGGCGCCCAAAATGGATGACGTGGTCGTAGTCCATGCCGTCGTCCATAAGCTGCTGTTGTCCAGCAGCGCGGTGGCGGTGCCACCTGCAGAGGAAACGCCACAGGAGCACCCCGACTTGATGCTCTCGTCGTTGTGGTGTCGTCCGGTGGGCGGCAGCGACGCGGCTATGGCGAGGTCCTTCAACAACTCTTCGTCCTGGATGATTTCTATGACGACGGCGGTGTCGTCGTCCAAAGAATCGTTGGGGCAGCAGAGCTCACCGTGGTGGACGAGGCACGGGCCGCCGCCGCACGAGCCGTCATCGTCGGCGTTGCAGTCCGCGACGACGTCGAGGCTGCCGAGACCGGAGAGGCACGAAAGTTGAAGCATGCTGTCACCTCCTCCTGTTGAGGCCTTGGGGTTGGTTTATCTGGTAGATAGCTAGGTAGGGCTACCGTCCGGCGGATCTCGGATCGATGTAGCGTCGTCGAGAATATATATCGACCACGTGTATGTGCAGTTAGAATTTAGTATAGATTTCCCGTGTTACAGACGGAGAAGAGACACGTCAGCTCCGCCATGCACGCACAAGCAAAGCTCGCCCGCGCTACCCCGCCACCTGCGCGTAGACTGAGAGCAAACGCGCAGAACGATCAGCGTTGACCCAATCCCGCTCGATCCCTGCGTTCACCGCTTGTCGCAGTCGCATCTTGACTTACTCCGTCCCGCGTGAGCACCAGAGAACACGGCCGCCATTGTTGGCATGCGGCCGAGCTCGCGACCAGGCCCTACGGATCTCTCTCTCCCTCAAAAAGGTGCCAGATTGACTCGAGCTTGATAACGGAATCAGGTCAGCCGCAGGTTCTGTGTCACCCCACGCGCGCCCACGTCGCGCGCTCAACCGCTCACGCCCAGCAAAGCCGGCCTGGTCCTCTTGTATAAGTACCGATTCCGATGATCAATACAAGTGTGTTGCCTGAGCCTATTCTTAGCCCTCAACCCCCACGACCACCTCGCTCATATCAATACAAGTGTGTTGCCTGATGCTTGAGGTTGATTGCCAAGGGCTCGTTAACCTTCTTCAAGGTCCAGACTCGTTGCTTTCGTCCATCGGTACGTTGTGTGTTGATATCATAGAGCTAGGGAGGAGTTTTAGTGATTTCAGAGTACGTTGGGTGCGTCGAGAAGCTAATTCGGTGGCTCATGTTTGTGCCTCTGTAATCTCGGCATTTGAACGTTCTTTCTTTTGGTTGGATGTAATTCGGACTGGCTAGCGGAGCTAGCGGCCGCAGATTGTAATCTCCCTGATTATGAATGAAAGCTCTATGGTTCCCTCAAAAAAAAAAAAAAAAAAAAGCCCTCAACCCCCACGACCACCTCGCTCATATCCCCCGATCTCCAAAAGCACTTGTCCATTCTATGCAAATTGGAATCACGGTAGTAGTCCATAAAGCCTTTAGGCGATCCACGTTATCATTTTGCGTGGCGAGCGATTTCGATTTACCATGGCGGGGGCGGGCACTATAGCCCATCATAGTGGTATGGTCATGGTAAATCGTGGCCTCACTACGGCGGACTACAGTGCCCACCACGAAAAAATCGATTAAGCGTGGCAGGTGGCCCGCCACGGTTAATGGTTTTGAGAAAACAAAATAAAAATCCACAAGTTAGTCGGAAAACCCGTTCCGTGCCCACCGGTGAGCCCGTTCCTAGCCAAAACCCTAGCACCACCGAAAGGGAGGCGGTTGGGTGGCTAGCTCCGCCGTTGCTAGCTGGGTTGTTGCTGAGATCAACCCTAGCGTCGCATGGAGGAGGGGGCACCGCCGTGTGCTCGAAGGCACCGGAACTGCACCAGGACCCGGATCCGTTGGGGGAAGGGTGCGGTCTGCATCGCCCGCCATGGATCCCCGCCCGGATCGGCCGCGCCCGGATTCGTGGTCTAGACTAAAGGGCCCGTCGCAGCCACCCCCACGAGCTGCCGCCGTTAGGGACGTGTGTCCTACGAGCTGGGGTTGCACCGCACCACCACCGCTACAGGAAACAGGTTCTTCACCGAGAACCTAGCACGACGGCAAAGACGAAAGGGCGGTCGGCGAAGGCTTCGCCAAGCACTATTCCGACATAGGGCCGACGGGAAAAATTTTCACGGCGAGAGGTCCTATGCCGAGAACCCTGACCACCCGCTCTCGGCAAAAAATTCGCCGAGTACCCACAGCAGCAGTCGGCGAAGAAAAGTGACCGTTAACGGCCGTTGTGGCGGCGGCGGTTACAACAATCTTCACCGAGCACTTTGTCGGTGGGTCTCTCGGCAAAATATATGTCTTTGCCGACCACCTATCAAAAAGAGGTCTCGGCAAACCAATTCTAATTTTTTTTGGACAACTCTTCGCTGACAACCTGTCAGCATACCTGTCGGCAAACAATTTTTTTTACAATTCTTCGCCGATAGCCTTTCAGCATAGTTCTCAACAAATAAAATTTTATTTTCTTTTTTGACAACTCACCGACAGCCCAGTTCTCAGGCGGTCGGCAAAGTGTAGGGTCTTTGCCGACGGCGACTGAGCCCCCCCGGCGAATCACGGGAAAGCGGGCTGTCGGCCGCCAAAATCTCCCAGATTTGCCGAGTGTCTTGTATCAAAAACCGTCGGCGAAGGCCTCTTTACCGAGAGCTCCGCTTGGCAAATCTTAAAAAAAAATTGTCATTTTTTTTTGTTTTTTCTTTCCTCCTTGACAAACAAACACATATATAATATATATCACATCCATTCAATTAGATATCACTTTGCTAGTTCGCACCACGTTGGACTACCAGGCCACACCGCCTGCTCCTTGGCCCGCACCGCTGTCCTGCCTCACCTACGCTGCCATCATGCTCCGAGAGGGGGTGATAGTGGGGGAGGAGAGAGAGAGAGAGAGAGAGAGAGAAGAGAGAGAAAGAGGGCACGGTCAGGAGAGGAAGGGGGCACACGGAGGGGAGAGGAGAGTTGCATGCCACACGCTCGAGAGAAGAATCGGGGGCATTGGAGTGAGAGGAGAGGGCAAGGGAGTGAGAGGTGAGAGCAAGTGTGTGAGGAGAGAAACCAAGTCCCATTTATATATGAGTTCGGAGATATTGGGCTCCCTGGGCCTATAATTGGGTCTGCATTTTCTCTTATAATCTTTTAAAGGTGTCCGCCACGGAAAACCGATTTACTGTGGCGAGCATTCTTATTTGTCCGTCACGGAAAATAGATATTAACCGTGGCAGGCGTTTTTAAGTCACCCGCCCACGGTAAATCGATTTTCCGTGATTGATAAATGTGCCCGCCATGGTAAATAAAAATATCCGCCACCGTTAATCGGGGGCATTAACTCTGCGGGCAAACTTCACGACCGCCACCGTTAAGTTTGGACTGTGTCTTGTAAAATCAGGGCAACTTAAATTTTACCCATGTAACATGTGTTGAACAAAGATACAAAAATCAGGGCACAGAGATTTCTCGTCAGCCTCGCACAGATGGATATTTTTAGACAGGAAACATGCACCGTGACTAATTACCGCGCAGGATATCACAGATGGCGGCGACCGCGGCACCGCGCGATAGGAAGATACAATGGTCCATAAAAACGCGCATACACGTTAGAGCTTCAAGGTGACTATTCCATACTGTTGTATGCAACCTTGCCAATATGCTACAGGACATTGAATGGTCCATAAAAACGCGCATACACGTTAGAGCTTCAAGGTGACTATTCCATACTGTTGTGCATGTATCCCAGCTGAAGAAACACATTTCGGTGTCCCATCTGAAGAAACACATTTCGGCATCAGTGTCAGCTTTTGAAGATCTATCATCAGTCTGCTTGGATCCCGAGCATATGTCCTCAACCCTAGACCATATTGCAGAAACACACTATTATGCGCGGATCCAATTTGGTGCCTCTGGTGCTGATTGAGGGGCAGGATTTGCCAGATACAATGGCTACCTGGGAAGATGTTCATTGGATGCGGCACAACTTTTTAGAGTCTACAGATTGATGACAACCTGGGATTCAAGACCGGGGAGTATTATCGGTTGTCGGCCTAGCTAGTAGACTGGGCCTTATCTGGTTGGGCCGTTGTGGTGTTGTAAGCGATCGGTGGAAATGTAAACCGAGTCGCCGCGATTAGAGAAGTTAATGAAGAACAGACTCATTTCATCCTGTAACAAACTCTGTAAAGGCAGTTACCGAGCTCCTTCTCACGAATTTTGCTGTGTTTCATTCTGTTCTATCCAATTTCATGCTCTTCCCTCCTCAAAATTCCATTCTAGTTACTGAGCTCCTTCTCATGAGCAGGTTTGTATTTTATCCATCAATAGAAAAAGACTGAGTTAGCAGGAGCCGAATTACAAATAAACATTATTAGGCTAGTCTTAATGGGTTTTATGAGTGTTTCATGCACATTAAATGCAGCGCTACATCAGCAAAACTTTACTTTTTGCATGAAATGTCTAGGAGACAGAAGGAAAAAGTTTCACCATGGTGAAACCCTTGGACACTTGTTTCACATGCGTTGGAAACGGGGGTGAAACCCCCATTGAGACAGAAATAGAGTTTCACTATGGAACTATGCAATTAAACCATGTAATGAGAGAGGTTGTGGGACCCATGAGCCTATAAAACTGTGCAATGAAACAAGTGCATTGAGGGAGACTCCTATTTCATATCAAAGTTTCACATCTTGAAAACCGGGAGGTGAAACTCTCCATTGAGACTGGCCTTAGAGATGACCCAACTCCCAATTATTGGCCATTGGGCCAGCCCTAGTAGATATTTGGTCCTACACCAATTTATTATTCTCTTTTGCAAATTGGATTGTAGTCCAATTAATAGTAGAGACGGTCGGTGGGGACGCTACCCACCGGGGTTCTAATCACGGTGCTCGCACCTTTTTTTGGGATTTCCCAAGTTTAACCGACGTAATGCATTAAGTGGTAAGCGACGTTCCCGTCGACGACGAGGCGCCAAATGGTGACTTCGAGAATCTCTACACGCCAAATTGTGACTTCGAGAATCTCTAGATTTGTCAGGTGCTCGGTCCTTCAAAGGTTCTTATAAGGATAGGGTTTACGTACGTGTTTTCATAGCGGCGCTTATAAGGATAGGGTTTACGTACGTGTTTTTCATAGCGGCGAGTGTGCGTGCATATTGTGGCGTCTCGTGTTGTACTGTGTAATTCTAAAAATAGTTTTGCTATTTTTTTATTTTCTATTTCTTTATTTTTCGGAAGTGACTATTCATATATTCGGCTGATTTCTATATGTGCATCAGTCGATTTTTTTTTCATCTAGTAGGAACATCCACATGGGGCCAATAAAGTAACAACAACACGCGAGCATCAAACAATTCGAATGATTTTTCCGGTCTGCAAAAGACAAAATTTCTGAAAGAAAACGCCCACAAAAAAAAAAAAATTGCTTCTCTTTAAACTGGTTGTCCCTGGTTTTACCAGGATGGATTCTCTAAGCACTTTTAACATTCAAAAGTGGGCCGAAAGAGACAAGCCCACAAAGAAAAGCCAGCCGAGACAGAAAAGAAATAAAATAAACCGACTGACGACAGATTAAAAAAAAAACGACCGATGATGAAAGAAAAATCAGACGACTGATGAATAGAAATTTCATAGTTTTCTATGTATAATTTAGAAGTTTGTTGTTTTACGAGAAAAAGAAAAAGAGCCAAGTCACGTCTTGGTCCAATCCTCTGGCACAAAAGGCACATGAGGTGGATTCTAGCCCAGCAGTAGGAGGCTCAACTTTTACATCAGGAAATCTCTAGTTTTTCGAATTCAATTTGCCGATATACATATATGAATGGTATTAATTATACTATCGGACCATAGAAATCAACAATTAGTACTGACTAGCAAAAGATGCCTGTGCGTTGCACCGGGATGCACGTTGCGATGGGAGAGACAAATACATTAATTTAGATAACGCATAATTTTATAGATTTCCTTTGTAAAGATATAAAATGATAAATTGTCAAAACTTATTTTAATTGAGTTGTAATGATGGTGGGTAGTGGTCGATAGAAAAAAACAATATATCGGAGGGCTGGGAAAAGAACGCTATGCGTAGACCAATATGATTATATTATGTTTTCTCAATTTGAGATACCAAAAGTTCACCCAAAATTCTTCAGCAGTCGATCACTAATTCCTCAAATCACACACGTACCAGCGAAGGTCTAGTGCTCACCACACACGTACCAGCGAGGTGGTAAATATGTGGGCAGCTGTACACAAAGTTACGAGTGGAGAGCAACCCTTTGCAGATTCGGCAGCTTAATTCAACAAGGGCTTCAATAATGAGAGGGCCTTTCTTGGATTTATGAGTGGACACAGCCACAGCCCAAGAGGCTATTAACACAAAGAAGTGAGGACCGTTTCCAATAACTGATTTTTTTTTTTTTTTTTGAGATTGCCAATAACTGATTCTGAGAAGTACATGATGAACCATTTCCGTCGAGTTAATTAGCAATACTAAAATCTAAAACTGTTAGGTTTATGTGCTGGCGACGTTTTGTCAGGTCGACATAAAGGAAACCAAAGGGCACACTAGGTACCTTGCGTATATAAACCACCAACTATAAGCCATTTCTTGTGTGCGGCCATCAGTTTATTGTGCCCCCATGCAGATTGACACTCCTGTACCATTCACAATCCAATATATGAATGAAAGGGGTGGAGGTTTGGGATGCATGATGATCATCTTGTTCCTCGCTGCATCATCGACAGTAATGTGTAGGCTACATCAAACTATCTCTCTTATTTTGATCTTTAATTGTCGGTCAGGCTGATGAACATATCTTCCCGATGCAGCCGGTCGTCCTCACCAGCTCGACGTCAGACCTGCAAGTACAAGGACTAATGCTACTACACTAGATGAGAGCAAGGTGACGGTGTCATTTTGCGAGAAGAAGTACTGTGATACGAAGCCACATGATTGCTATTGTTGCTTGCCAACAGATCTGTGCTACTTTACGATGAGTGACTGCAGGAAGGTGTGCCCTAAATGCAATCCCAAGTGCCCGACATAATCTTCCGTTTCCCCCGAATCGACCATGGCATGCAGTCAGTATTGTGATCAACGCAAATGATGTAATAAGCAAGCTCTATAGTATGCTCCTTCTGTTCTTCCATCTTTATTTATGTCACTTTTGAATTCTCAAGTGTTATGTATTTGTCTCTTCTTTAGTCTATTTCAATTCTGGTGACACTTTATGTCAATCCAATTTTTTTGTTCTCTAACAAATGTTTCATCTCCGAACACGTGATATGCACTGAACAACTGCGATCAATTGTCCCCCTCTGTTTTTTTTTGTCCCGCGCCACAGCCCCCGTCGACTCTTTCCAGTGAGCCAGAGGGTACATGGGAAAGTCTAAGCCTGTCAAGCTGGTACATGTCTGCCGCGGCAAGCAAGTGCTGGAGCAAGTCAGTGGCCGAAGAGCTCTCAAGATCTTTGACGAGCTCTGTCTTCTGAGGGCAGTGTGTCGGTGTACAAGAACCGCAGCAGGATCCGGAAAGCTGCTGGCTGGACGTCCGGCAGTGTGATGCAGTCCATCTGGGCGTCTGCCATTGAGCCGAAGAGCTGCGCCTTGAACACCGGCGAGCGCGCGGCGAGGACGGCCCGGTGCGCGCAGAACGTCTAGCCGCCGACCGAGAAGGAGACGTCTGAGCCGTCAGTGCACTCCAGCAGGTGTCCGAGATGGTCGCCCAAGTCTGTTGGAGGCACAGGAACACGGTCGTTGCCGTTGAGATCTAAGATTGCACATACTAATGTCATGCAGCCATCGACGAAGTAACAGTCCAGTTCTAGCTCGACCTCGCTGCGCTTCATGAACTTATGCCACCCAAACACCACTTTGTCACTGGAGCCACTGCCAATGATCTCACTTGACCATTTTGCATGGGACAACAGTGGTGACCGGTCTCTTCCCAACGGAAAGGCTTGGAAGACTGCCTTCACGCCGTGTCTGCGTTTGGTAACTGCCTGGATGGAAAGGTAGTCGCCATTGTCGGACACATCCCCAGTTTGCCCACGCGGGAAGCAAGCTATCACCAGGGTGCGTCCTCCAGCCAATAATTTCCCATCGATGATGGGCGTGCCGATGGGCAGGTTCCATGTGCTTGAGTAATCCAGTTTGAACTCAATGAAACTGGAGCCCAACATACTGTCAAACAAAAAACAAATCTCAAATCAGTAATACTTCAATAGCACTCTGAATTAGTAAATTCTCAACAAATATTTTGCTGCTGCATAAATAACAAAAAAGTGTACAGCTCACCTTGTGAATCACAAAATCCAAACTTTTCTTAGTTCTTTGTCCTCGGCCAGAAGCCTAGGATCACAGAAGTGCCGAATTTCGACCTGGAGGCTGGAGTCCTGGGCTTGGCAGGCCACCACCCCTCTGCCCTGCAGGCTACGGCCTAGGTGCGGAGCCACACTGCAGAGGTCATGGCCCGTGCTGCTGCTACCTCTTGCAGCTTGATGCGCGCGGCGCAGTCCGCTCCCCGCAGCTGGCTGTCGCCGCCTACGCCCTAGGGTTAGGGGGTCCGGAGTTGCCGTCGGGTGTCTGTAAAGGATCAAAGTGGTGAAAAAGGGAGGGTGAACGGGAGACGATTAAAATTCTTCGCCAAAAACAACTTGACCTATATGTCCCAATTATAATCCAACACGCCTCTCATAATTGCCAAGATCACGGACGCCAACTAGTGATGTGTCGATCTTAGGACCAATTAGGTGTTTCTCAAAACTGTGCGGAAACAAAGCGACAATGCCTTGCTACTAATTATGAGATCAAAAGTACTAATGAACATGTGAAATAAATATCAAGTTCATAAGACAAAAAGCATGCAAGAGCTACTTCCTATTTATTAAGAAAACAAGACAACAAATGCAACTTCTTTGCAACTACTAGGACACAGGCTGCACTCATGATTCAGCAAAGGGAAATAAATTGAAGCTTAAAATAGTTAGCTAATGATTGCATCGAAAACTGAATCACTGTTGAGTCATTGTAGCTTGAAAAAAGACATTTCACAAAAACACTCGACACCAAGATGCAGCTCTCGATCGAGTTGTTTAGAGAAAACCTGAAATCTAAGTCAAGCATTGCAATGACGTGCTGCAAATTCAGACAACAGTCACAACACAATGCCTAGCTACTGAAAGGAGCTGCAAAAGAACAGAGCTTGCATATACTGAATACCTGGCTGCAATTGTCGGCCTGCTCCTGCTTCGTTGATGAGAGGACAGCAAGAAGGAGGTCAAGCTTGCTATTGCAGCCCCACAGGTAGTGGTGCAATGCAGTCAAGCTGCTACGCTGCTGCTGAATGAAACTGCTGCTTGTTGAAACAGAGGAGATGACGAGCAGCTGCTGCCCTGCTGCAGACCAGTGGCTAATGAAATAAGCCAACCAATGAACCAAGTTGCCTATTGAAATTTGAAACTGGAATTAGGAAAAGCCTACTACTCCTGACACACTGAAGTCCCAACCAGAACAAGCAAAGGAAAATCCAAGTTGTTGCTGATGCTAACCATAGATCGAACCATCCTGGTGAACTGAAACAGCACGCACTAAACACCACAAAGACTTTCCCAAAAACGACCAAATTAATCAGGAGATGGCGCCAAGCCAACATCCAGAAGGGCGCAACGCCCGGAGAGTTCAGGGAGGGGGCGGCAGGCGAGATGCAGTAGAAGGCGGAGAGAATGGAGCTCCTGAGAGCTCCTGAAGGACACGACTGGAAGGGATGACGCCGGGCGGCGAGGAGCGGCGTGGCGTCTCATCGCATCGGGCGGAGCCTTGCTGTTCCGGGCAGGAAGCTTGATTGCCCCGCCGGCGCTTCGCGAGGCATGACTGAATGCTGCAGAGCAGGCTTCCTTGTGCGTCTCGCCGGAAGCAGAACCGTGGCAACAATGGGTGAGAACTGAGAAGATGGAGAGGAAGTGAGGGTTCGCCGGAACAAGGTGGGTCTCCGGACGGTGGAGAGGGAGGTTGGAGTCGCCCCTGTCGGGGTCGGGTTCCGCTCCTTCCATCTTCAGGCAGAATTCTGAATCTCTCGAAAAACCCTAGCTGAAGAACAAATTTGGGGGAACTTCAAATTCGTAGTCTCAGTGAGGGATTTTGTAGGGAATCATCCTAGCCTTGCTCACACATGTCGTAGCACCAATCTGCCCCAAGAAATTTCACCCAAAATACAACCAAATTCGACGAACCGGAAAACACCCGAAAATCACACAAAGAGAGAGAGAGAGAAACTTCAGATTAGGAGATGGTGTGGAGCATGAATTTGATCCTTAAATTACCTTGAGACTTCCAAATGCAAGCCGCTCTTAACTAAAGACAAGATGGCTAAAAGATCAAGAATAAGAGTCACTCCTCTCTCTCTCTCTCTCTCAAAAGCACACCACAAGAATGAGAGTGGCCTTCTCAACTCCAAGCGTAGTTACATACTCTTGGTCATTTACATATATGCACTCGGTCGAAAGATAAAAATACCCTTATAAAAAGCACACCACTCAAATACCTAATAAGGCTCAAGTTGTCTAAGTTTATGTTGGCACATCAGATAAAACCAGCGCCTTCGTGTCATGACTTCGTTTCACCTTATTGCAAGCATCACAATGGTGCACCCTCCTCTACCTCGTCCCTCTAATTTCGAGGCCCAAACCACCAAACCATCCATACCGGCGAACCCTATGACTAACCGATGTTGACAGGTCATGTTCACCTTGTTGACTTGATCGACGCCTTGTTGACTTGAACAAGCTCTGATCCTTTTGGTCCACCATTCATCACTCCCGGTCCATCACTCACAGACTCTGCACTTGACCTTCACTATCACCATCAAACGCCTTGGTGCACCCATTGCACATTCACAAGTCAAGAGACATGGTGCACGACACACTCAATGCAACACAACTCAACACCACACCTCCGCTTAGCTATTAGCATAATCAAACATATACAAATATGACACAACTAGGAAAGCCTTAAACCTCTCGCACATGTGTCAACCATTCATCACACATATGGGCACTTCTCCATCATGTGTTCTTAGTTCGCCAGGCATTAGCCCAGGTCAGGGTCGCGTTCCTAAGGAGTGTCCGTGAGAAGGGGAAGGGAATAGGACCCCAAGCCACCAAGGGGTGGTTGAGTGGAGACATGGAACGTCCCCTATTTATAATTCGTTTAGACTTTTTTAACCTTAAGTTTGACCAGTCATCTTATTTTTTAAAAATTTGTGCAAATATAGTCAAATTTAAGTCATTCTTAAAGGCCTTTTGTTAATATATAAAGCATGCTACGATAAAAAAAAAAAGGTGATATTTTGCACAATTTTTTAATATGCTAGGGGCCTAGGCCCGGGGGAGCTTGCTCATAGGGTGCCTTTTGCTATGTGAGTTGTGCTCATCTCGCTGATTAGTGGCCCTCATCTCGTGTCAATCTTCCTCTAGAAAATCGTGTGATATAACAACAAATTACTCAAGCAATACTGTATGAAAAAGCTCCGTCCACGCCGTGTTCATTTTCAGAACTTTACAGTTGGTGGATGCCATTTACTAAGAGCATTTGCAATCCTTTTCTTATGTTTCTGATTGGAGCCGAGATAGATTAAAAAACTCATTTTGTAACCAACCACACATCGCAGGATTTCAGTTTTTTTTCACCAGTATTAGCCATGTTACTTAGTACATTCCACCTAGATCACGGACCACAGATCACAGACCAGAACTCAGATCAGAAATAATATCACAACTTTTACCATCTGAAGAATGAACATGTTACAACTGTGGGTCGTCAAGCTATTGTCGGGTTAAGTAGTTTAGCTCATCTTTCGAGTTTGTTGCTAAAACTGTTCAAAGGGTGTTTGGGTGGTTTTATGCATGGTTTGTGGTTACACAAGTTTTCAAATGGCATCACCCTCTGCTGCGCTGTAAACTGCAAAACACTTTGTCTGTTGACTCTAGTTAATAGACAGGGGCATGGCCCTATAATTCTAAAAAAATGTTACAACTGAATTTGTGCTAAACCCAATAATTGCCGGCACACAGATTTTCTCCATTTTACATCTGAGAAAACAATTTTCACTGTCCTCATCAAACATCCAATGCATTGGGCACAGGGGTGGAGCTTAAGGGGGGTCAGGGGGTCCACGACACCCCCATGGCCGCCACGTCAGACCCATAGGATATTAAAAACTGACGCCGACGTTCCTTCACACTACAACGCTCGCCCATCGCCTCTTTGTGCGCTCGTCTCTTTGTGCGCTGGCGATGGGCCGCCCAGCTCGGGATTTGGAAAGTCTCACGCGGTGGGAATTAGATCGCCATCACGCCGCCCATCGCCACACCATCGCGTCACCATCGAAAGCAGGATTTTTATTTTCAGAACCTCGTGAGCCGCCAACCTCCAGTCGGCATCTGAGCCGCGCCTTCCTCTTCTAGGTCCACTACCTAGTGAGTCGCGCCGCTGCCGGCGGCAAGGGCAAGCGGCCGCCACCGAGCAGGATTTTTTTAGAACCAGGCGTGGCGATCAGGTGATCTTCCCCTCCGTCTCCATTTTCCAGGCTGTCTCTTCATTAGTCTTGCTAATTAGTAATTGGTGATTTTTTTTTCGGAACTATTGATAGTTGAATTATGAAAGAGATGCAGACATTCGATTCCTTTTTCAGAAATCGGCAAAGAAGGCAGCTACTGTTCCACAATTTATATTAAGATTTAACGTCTTTTTACCGAATTATAATATAATTTTACTAAATTATAAATGGTTTACCGATTTGTATATAAATGTTTTTGGATGCACCCCAGTGCTCAAAGCTAGCTCCGCCACTGATTTGGGCACCTTTTGTAAAAAAAACGCATTGGACACCCTCGCATCATCTAGCATTTCCATTCTTCTTATAGTATGTGTTTGGAATATTATACTGTGTTGTGTCAACGGCCACAAAAATCGTTTGGTTTCCGGTAGACTCTAGTTAAGAGAGCACATAAACGTATTTCCATCTCACTAATACTATGATCTAGGGGCCGTCAAGGACAGTATCAGAAACGAACTGGCCAGTTCAGAATAAAAAAATAGAGAAAGAAAGAACCAAAGATATAAGTAGTACCAAAATAACAAGGCATGCATGGGATCTTATAACGACTTTGTGACATCAAGTCATCAAGTATTGAACGTATACCTCATGCACCTCTGAACTCTTTACTAAAAAAAATGCACCTCTGAAGTAATAATAAATCTGAATAGCAGAAAATGAGAACATACGGCCACTGCCTTACGGTTGAGCTAGCTTTGCTCTGATCTCCTCGATAACTGACGGGAAGCCCTGTATCAGGCGCGAGTAGCCCTCTGTCAACACCGCGCTCTTGAAGTTCTTGTCCACCACAAAGAAGTCGATGCACCTCTTCTTCAGCTCCGGGCAGTTGTGCATCTCAGCGCAGACCAACATCGCCGCCACGGTCTCCGGCGAAACACGGTCCCAGAGCTTCTGCGCACACATGAGCTTCAGCCTGTCCAGCTGGTACATGTCTGCCGCCGCGAGCAAGTGCTGGAGCAAGTCTGTGGCTGAAGAGCCCTCGAGATCTGTGTCCGTGGGGAGTTCGTCGGTGTACAGGAACCGCAGCAGGGTCCGGAAAGCTGCTGGCTGGACGTCGTGCAGCGTGATGCGGTCCATCTGGGCGTCCGCCATGGAGCCGAAGAGCTGCGCCTTGAACACCGGCGAGCGGGCGGCAAGGATGGCCCGGTGAGCGTAGAACGTCTCGCCGCCGACGGAGAAAGAGACGTCTGAGCCGTCGGCATCGCGGTCGCCGTCACCGTCCGTGGAGTGCAGCAGGTGGCCGAGATGGCTCCCCAGGTCCGAGGGAGGCACAGGTATACGGTTGCTGGTGTTCACGGCTATGATTCCACAAGCAATTGTCACGAAGCCATCGACGACGTAGCCACCGGACTCGAGCTCGCTGCGCTTGATGAAGTCACAGAAATAGCTGCCGGTAGCAGTGATCTTGCTTAAGGATTTTGCATGGGTCAATGATGGAGCCCCGTCTCTTCCCATCAAAAAGGTTTGAAAGAGTATTGTGTTCACGCCGACATGTCTATAATTGCTCCTGGTCATTACGAAGAGAGAGAGGTAGTCGCCATTGCCGTCCCCACGCGGATAGCAAACTATCGTCCAGGGGCGTCCTCCGGCGAATATGCCATTGTCAACTACAATGGGTTTGCCGGTTGAGTAATCCAGTTTGAACTCAATGAAACTGGTGTCCAACATAGCGGCAAACAGTGCAGGGAACTTCGATCTGCTGCCAAAGGTGGGAGATCGATGTATCCAAATATCAAGACGGTTGGAGTGGAGTAGTACCAGCTAGCTATTATATTAGCCCGACACGCCTTGTCGCACGGGAGGGAGGGATGGGAATTGTGACCGGCAGATACGGTCAGTTAGGGTTAGAAATTAGGAGCACCTATATATATTCCGTATTCACTTGATTTTGATTTTTACAGCTATAAAGAAAAGCATAGATGTAAAGCTACAACAACAAAAAAATGTACTAAAGTATATCATATTATTATATATTAATTGTGTAGATCTACTCATTTGGAGTCTAATACAATTAGATTTTCTATTTTATAATTTTTCAGTGATTTACTATGAATTTTCAAAACTGTTTGAGGGGGACGCTTTTGGAAAGTTCAGGGGGTGATATAGACCGTTTCATAGGTTGGGGTGTTATGTAGTCCAACACCAATAGGTGGGGAAGTAAGTAAACACTTGCGAGCGAAGCAAACACACAGCTTATCTTTGTATATATAAGCACAGTACCAAGAACAAATAGGCACAGTACCAAGAACAAATATATATGACCACAACCACCGACCACACCACCGCGTTTATATTGGCACATGGAATGATGGAAGGCTCCAACAAATCAGGGGCTCGATCGGCTCGTGTGTGGTTTTGGGACTTCGCGGGAGGTTTGGGTGTCTCAGGTTTGCTAATACTACTTCTCAATGCAGCACTGAATACACAAACTAATATAACGTGCTAAGCCAACTGCGCTATAACGAGTAAAATAGTCCAGGACAAACTAGCTCCGACATACATCAAACGTTAGTACAAATTTCATAGCATATGGTAAAATAAGGTGTCATATTGTTTCTTATATCTTCTCTAAAAGTAGTATTAATTTTTTCTTATATGGGCCCGCACGACCGCAGCAATCCGCCTGGACCCCGTGCACCGCCACCGCTAGAGGAGCAGCCGGCCAGGGCCCGTGCGTTGCCGCCACCTCCTCAGGCGGCCGTGCCGACGCCGCCTCCGTCCGCACCGTCTGAAAGGTCTCGGAGGGAGATGGAGGAGGAGGGGCAGCTCTTGGGCTCAGTCTTGGAGGAGAGGGAAGTCACAAGGAGGGGGAGGGAGGGCACCAATCAACGTTTGAGGAGTCGTGACTCATGACGTGAGGGGAATGACGCCACTCGGGTCCAGTATGAGAAAGAGGAGTGAACGGGGCTTCTCTAGGGCCTATTGGGCCTCAGCCTTTTTGCAAGCGGGCATTACAGTGTGCCCACCTCCGAAAATAGATTTACGGAGGCCGGTTTTTTAAGACAACCACAACCGAAAATCAACTTTTTTGGAGGACCACCTCTGTAAATCGATTTTCCTAGGCGGGCAAAAGTGTTCGTATCCATAAATCAAAATGCCAGCCTCCATTAATATATACATCGAGATTTTCCGAGGTGGTTGAACTTTGAGTGAATTACACCGGCGGTCCCTGAACTACTCTTGTTGTGTCATCTAGGTCCTCAAACTATGAAAGTGCATCTCTAGGTCCCAAACTATTCCAGCCGTGTCATCTAGATCCCCAAACTATTCCGGTTGTGTAATCTAGGTTCCCAAACTATGAAAGTGCACCTCTATGTCCCCCAAACTATGAAAGCTGTGTCATCTAGGTCACCAAACTATTTGTTAAGTGGACTGCAAATTATTATTAATTCTTAAATCAATTGAAATCTCTAAGTTATATAATTATAGATAATTCATTAATTATATAATTACTAACTGAATAACTAACAGTGGACTGAATCATTAACTTATATAATTATGGATAATTCATTAATTCTTGAATCAATCGAAATCTCTAACTGAATTCACTAACTAGGCTGGGCTGATCAAATCGGCAATTTTGTCAATAGCGCACGGGATAGCACGCTATGGCGATAAATCACAGAAAAATCATAAAACGGAAAATCTAATTTACTATGAGGATTTTCCTGTGATTTATCATTTTTTGCATTTGTTACTTTTTTTTTGTTTTATGATTTTTCCCACGAAAAAGTAGAGCGTCAAAGCAAACACCGCGACACAATTTTTTTTTTTACGCTATTGCGCGCTATAGCGCCGCTAAACGCATTTAGCTAGCGCCATAGTGCGCTAATCCATACGCTATTGGCAAAATTACCAATTTGATCAGCCCGGCCTAGTTAGTGATTTTAGTTAGAGATTTCGATTGATTCAAGAATTAATGAATTATCTATAATTATATAAGTTAGTGATTCAGTCCACTGTTAGTGATTTCAATTAATAAATATATAATTAATGAATTATCTATATTTATATAAGTTAGAGATTTTGATTGATTTAAGAATTAATGATTATTTGCAGTCTACGTATTTAACAAACAATTTGGAGACCTAGATGACACAGCTGGAATAGTTTAGGGACCTAGATGATACTGATTGGAATAGTTTGGGGATCTAGAGGTGCACTTTCATAGTTTGGGGACCTAGATGACACAGTTGGAATAGATTGGGGACCTAGATGACACAGACTAGAATAGTTTGGGGAGGTAGAGGTGCACTTTCATAGTTTGGAGACCTATATGACATAGCGAGAATATAGTTTAGGGACCGCCAGTGTAATTCATTCTTGAATTTTTTAGGGTCTCCACTAATAAAATGGCGGTGTAACGCAAAAATCAGTCTATAGTGGTGAATATTCGCTGTCAAACCAAGAAATACAAAGTGCATAGCTGCAATACATATATTATCCATTAAAATCACCAAAACATATACACAATCATTTTAGTCGACAACAAATTGTTTCATAAGTTAATCACCGTTATTCGTAATTGCACAAGTTCATCGATCATAGCTTGCTGACAAAATTATTTCCACTTCCATACTGTATTGTCTGCTCGCTTCATTAATTTTCTGTTTAGGCATGTATTGAACTATAGTTTCATCCTCAATGGTCCTTTGGCGCTGTAACGCAGGGAACAATCTCCTCCTTATTATATAGCAAGTTTTCAAGTGTCATCTCCACTTCTCTCATTGTAGGCCGGTCTTCTCCCCTTAGTTTAGTACACACTGATGCTAGTGTAGCTTCTTGGATTTCTCCATCTCCATCTTCCATGACTTGAGGATCTATTATGCCAAATAGGTTGTCTTGTGCTAGAAGCTTTTCAAAATGTGAAACAAGACTATCATTATCGTTGGACCTATAAAGGAATGGTTTCTTCCTAGTAAGCAATTCTATAAGAAGAGCACCAAAACTAAAGACATCGCTCTTGTCTGTCAATCGTCCTGTATAATAGTACATAGGATCTAAGTAACAAATGGTGCCTTGAATAGTTGTAGTTATTTGTGTTTGATCAATTGGAATATACCTTGAAGCTCCAAAGTCTGATACCTTTGCTATTAATCTATCATCAAGAAGTATGTTGGAGGACTTAATATCTCTATGGAATATTGGGATCGAAGTAGCTGAATGTAGATAGGATATAGCTCTAGCAACTTCAAGTGCAATCCTTATTCGATCAACCCATGGTAATGTTATTGGTCCTTCGACATGGAGATGGTGATAAAGAGTTCCATTTGAGATGAACTCATAAATAAGTAGTGGGACTTCTGCCTCAAGACAACATCCAAATAGTTTCACCACATTTCATTGGTTCACTTGAGAAAGAATAACAACTTCATTGATGAATTCTCCTATTTCTCTCTGCACCACGATCCTTGATTTCTTGATCGCCACAACTTGTAGGTCTATAATTCCTTTGAATACAGTACCACGCCCTCCGCCAATCACACGCTCATTGTCAAAATTGTTAGTAGCCTTCTCTAGATCCCTTAATGTAATGATCATTCTTTCTCCAATATCGACATTATGTGATACTAGTTGCTTCAATTGTAGCCCATGATTTTGTTTGAAGAATTTCTCTCGCATCTTTTTTACCTTTTGCAACTTTAGTTTACTTCCTATGTAGGGAGGACCAAGTGCTAGCAAAAGACTTGCTCCACCGCCTAATCCTAGCCCGATGCTTAAATCTAGAAAGAGAAAAATGAATTGTCTAAATTAATAAAGGAGTCCCCTTGCATGGCCTCGCAGTGGGCTTCCACCTTCCGATGACCCCGACAGGCCAGCAGGCCTTCCCGACGAACATCCTTCTCATGGCGGTCCACCCGAACGTCAAGTTGGATGACATCATGGTGATCCTCTTCAACAACAACGGGCAAGAGTTCATCCACATCGACAACGTCTCCATCGACGCCACGGACGCTAGCGCCCCCAGATTGGGCCGGTTGTGACGACAGCCAGCGACCTCCTCTACGGGCGCCTCCTACGCCTGACCACTACACCAGCTTTGTCGATCTGTCACGTGTTTTGCAAGCAGATACACACTTAGGTGCACGTTCCTATAGTCTACTCCATCCCTGCTCCACCAGCCTCTTAGTAGACGATTGTTGGGTGATTGCTCAACACAACATTTTATTGATGATGATATGGTTTACAAAGTGACCATTCAACATGGCCCTTACAAAGAATGTCGGGGTATTTATAGGCCCCCGGCCGTATTGGTACAGAAATGTCACGAATCCTAAAAACGAACTTCTTCAAGCTATCTTCTTGGCTAAGTTGTAATTTTTGTCTTCGCGATACTTTTCGATACTTTTCTCGATCACCTCATGACTTTTGGCAAAGTTGCTGAAAACATCTTCGCTTGGAACCCGATTCGAATACTTGTTCTCTCAATTTTGTTGTATCTTCGCGGAGTCAAAACTCGCGAAAGTCACCTTCGGCATGAAACTTGGCTTCTTCTCCGTGTTTAGTTTAAACATCCCGCAATCTTCAAGTTTGGGACTAAAGTTTAACGTAAAACCAAGGTTAGAACCCAACAACGATGGAGAAGGCCGGCATCTTGAGCGGCGCCATCATGAAGGCCACAAGGGTGACTAGGCCCTTTGTGCACCCTCCGTTCAGCTACGAGGCGCCATCATGAAGGCCACAAAGGGTGACTAGGCCCTTTGTGCACCCTCCGTTCAGCTACGAGTTCAGTGTCTAATTCGGGCGATCGAACCGACTTCTCCTTCGACGATGACGCCTCTTACGTCAACGACTTCAACGACAAGATGGGTCAGCTCCAGCTCTGCTATGGTCCCAGCATCTTGTCCTCCCCAGTCGCCATAGCTTTTGCGCCGGACTGGTGGGTTGGGCGACGCGTGGACCGACGGCTCGTCGAATGGTGGGGAGATGTCATAGTACAGGATCGGCCCAGCCAAGAGGAGGCCGGGGGGCTGCTGCGCCGCCACCACCTTCCCCATCGCCCACATGATATCATCGTCAAATCGGATTGGGATTAGGACTTTTTTTTTGTGTGCAGGGGCTATTCCAATCTATAAGGAAATCTTCTATTAGGAAAAAGAATAAAAAGTTTGCTTGTAAAAGGTATTCGAAAAATATAAGGAAACATTTAGAGATTGCTTGAGATACAATTCCCATAGGAGGGCTATATAAACAAGGAGAATGTAATCTTTTTAGGGACAAGCAAATAAAAAGTATTCCACTGCCTTTGCTCCCGCTCCCGCCCTAGCCCCTGCGCCGCTGCCCCCACCCGTGCCGCACGCCGCCCGCCACTGTGTTCGCCGCCAGCCTCGCCGTCGCGGCTGTGATAGTAGTTATATATTTTATTTCAACAGACGTCACGAACTTATGCCCATTCTATTAATAAAGTAGAAAATTTGTAAAACTATTCTCGTGCCAAAAAGTAAGACTACCTATTTTTGCGCCTTTTTGCAATCGGTACTAGGTAGATATAATATATATATATGCATAAAAAAAACTAGATTAAAATAGGAAATGATTGTAGTGCACTAAAAGTCATGCAATTTGAGGCGGCATAGCACCAAATGGCAATTGGCATCAGCAATTCAGCAGCATGGTCAGGCTGGACGGTATATCGTATATGCCTCGTTATTATCGACTATGGTATCGTCAGGCGGATTGCAACGATCAATAACGCCGCCGGCCACTGATGGTGATGGCCGCTGGCCTGCTGCTTGCTGCTTGTCGCTTGGGCGCTTTGTATGTACTGACGATGAATATAATGGATGATATATGAGGACACGTAAAATCCGACAAGCTTGCCGACCTACCACTACCACTGCAGCACTAGGATACTGCGGCGCGCCGAGCCTCGCGAAGCAGCAGCGTCGAGCAGATCGCAAGAGAAAGAAGGTTCGCCGAGCACCAAGCAGAGGAAGTGCCAGACTCGTGCTCCCCGGCACCTTGTTGGACGAGGACTGTCACAACAGGTTAACAGCAATGCACCGTATGTGTATGTTGCTGCTGTACGTAGGATTTCGCGTCTGGACATACTGAGGTGCATGTTTGTGTGCCATGTGCGTACGCGCTGGCACTACTTTGGCCTTGGGCCATGCTTATACCTGCGGCCGCGTTTGTGTGTGTGTGTGTTTTTGCGAATTAGAGCTTCATCCAGTCATTCATTACGGAGGAGAAGAGTAGTAGTACACACTCTTCAGCGAGTAGTAGTACACACTCTTCAGCGCCACACGGTTTACAAGGCAGGCTGGAGCAAGCTGCCACTGTACTCTCCTAGCCTAGAATCGCCGGCTTACAAGGCAGGCTGGAGCAAGCTGCCACTGTACTCTCCTAGCCTAGAATCGTCAGCGTGGTCGACTTGCTGCGCGGGTGCTAATAAACCATGAGCAATGCGATCAGGGCACTCACAATGCTAGAAACTATCATGATTTCTATAGTCTTGTACATTATGTCAAGAAATTATGTTCCACAATGCAAATTTCTATTATAATATGACATGCCCCATTTGTCACTCTCACAGATTGTCTTAGTGTGCGTGAAGACTTGGTTTCTTAGTTAGACTTGGTTTCTTATGTTTTTTCCTCTCTCTCTTCAATAAATACAGCGTCACATCAGCAAAAAGCAATAAATAGAGGGGTAATAAATTAGATAGAAACTATGATAGTGTCTGCATTGTGATTGCTCTTACAAGACCGATTACCATACAAAATTTTAAAAGCAATAAATGTGAACTAATTAATCTCCTTGCTCGCCGTGCCCACAAGTTGACCAACAACTCCTGGCTGTCCGTCTCCAGTAGCAGGCGCACCACTGCTTTCTCATTTGCGAACAGGGCAGGGGTAAGGTAGCAGTAGCACTCCGTTTTGTTGTTGAAGTAGTACACAGTCACCCCTGTTCATGGGCTGGGTTTGGCGGGTTCTGGTTAATTTCCAAACCAACCTATGATGAAAACACGGGTGCGGTCTGGGCTGAGTTCCGGCGGGTTGACAAAACAATAATAAGTTTGTTGGGTTGGTTTGGTCATCCGGTTTTCATTGGTTAACCGGAGGTCGACGACGAATAAGCCGGCGGAGGTCCGGCAGAGTCCTGAAGGCGTCGGGCCCTGAGATGTGCCTCTACGACGGCGGCCTGCACCCTGTTGGTGAAGTCCATGCGATCCGCGGCGAGATCGTGGAGCGAGGCGAGAGAGAGATCGGGGCGGCGACAAAGGGGCAAGCGGCGGAGGCGAGGGCAGCCCGGACGCGGCGGGAGAACTCGTCGAGGGGAGGACTCGACGGCTTGGTCGGGTCCCGCCGCCGCCGTCGTATAGCTCGGCGACGGGGAAGTATGGCTCGTAGGGCTTGAGCTCGGTGGCATCGCACTGTGCAAAGGCCTTATCGCCCGACGAGGAGAAGAGATGCTGGCCCTCGTGGCCGGTGTCATTCCCTCCGCAAAGAGATGAGGCCCGACCAAGCGGGCGTGTGGTTGAGCTTCTTGCCCAAGACCATGCCCCCGAGCCGGCCGCCGACCATGGGCGTGTCGAATCCCGGAGGGGTGGGTGAGCCGGAGGGTGGGGGTTCTGCGGGGCGGCCGCGACCCGCGCTTGGGTGGCGGCGCCCGGGTTTTGGGTGGCGGATCGCGGATCCGGTAGTGTTGTTGAGGTCGATGCGAGCAGACATGGTGGCGGGGCGGCGTGGTCGCCCGCACGCACGCAGCGGGCGGTGGCGACTTCCAATGACGAGCAGCAGCGGCGGCACGGGCGATGGCGGGAAGGGCCGCACGAGGACAGGGGAGGTGGTGGCTGGGCGGAGTAGGCACCGATGGCACTAGCGAGCTTGCCGCGACGGCCATGGAGTCCGCCGCCGCCAGGTTGCCCGAGAAGTAGTTGTGCGATCGCGGCACCACTTCCCGGTTTTGATGGGTTTTCGAGCGGCAAACCGTGACCCGGATAAGGGCTCACAATTTCCAGCGCTGGGTACACGGTTTGCAACCCAGGGCCGTGTAATCGTGGTGGTGGGTTTCCCCGGGTTGGTTATGGGCCGGCAGCCGGTTTCGTTGAACCGCTGAACAGGCTGAGTACACAGTAGCTGGTGCATTCTTCCTTGCATAACGATGTTATCCTGAATCCAAGCGAGCCGCGAGCGACCGATCTGATATTTGAAATATATAGGATGCACTACGGATTCGCCTCCTTTACCGAAAGTGTCCGGTCGTTGCCGAGTGCGCAGTATATCAGGCACTCGGCAAAGAGACGATATGCCGAGTGTCCACCTCAACGACACTTAACGAAGAACTACACTCTCGGCATATTGGTTCTTTGCCGAAAAGTGTCAAGGGCGGGCACTCGGCATAGAAGGTTCCTTCGTCGAGTGTCAACGCCACGCACTCGGCGAAGGACCATGCACTGTCAAACCCCCGATCGCCTCCGTCTAATCTTTACCGAAAGTGTCAACGGAGGAGGACACTAGGCAAAAGAAACTACACTCAGCATTTTAAAAATTTTGCCTAGAGTCAAAATTTTGCATTCGGCTTATGGCCTCTTTGCCGAGTGCCCTAGCTCGGCACTTGGCAAAGAATTTTTTTTTTTTTGCCCAAATGCCATCAAACTTTTTCTCCTCAATACATATCACAATTTCTTAATTTTTTTGCTACATAAAAGTACAAATTTATTTTGAACTCCAGTCCATGACACAACATGTGCAGCCAGGAGGTACACCGAATATATAATATATTATTATTATTATTCTTGACATGTGCTAAGAGGAGCCGATCATTGTTCAGGCAGGGATCACAATATCATTATTGGATCGGAGCGATAGCAACAACCTTGGTCTTAGAGGTGCATTTGCTTTCGCACCAGCATTGGAAAACCGAACATTCACCATCATAGTTGTTGCTGCTTTCTTCTTTTGCATATTCTACTACATTTGTCGTCGTCTCCTCTCAACCCAAAGCATACCCCTTCAAATCTGCCGCTCAGGTGCCAGTCGATGCCGTTCTCACAGGAATCTTTGCCAATGTATGTTGACTCTACAATGGTTCAGATCCAGACGTGGACATTTACGCAACAAATGTCGAAGGCATATGAAACCATTTTTAGCAAAAGATTAATCAGTTGACATTGTTGCTTACAACATGTAGTTCATGCATGTGCATGCGTACGTACCACGAGCTTCCATGATGACAGGATGTAGGAGGATCAGGATGGCTAGGAGGATGGCTGAGAAATTCATTTGTGAAGGTGCCATTGCTTCTTATATGGTGGAAGTTAGTACGTTGAAGAGGAATGAGCAAGGAGGTTTGTCGCGATCAAGTTTGGAGAAGTCTAGCAGTCACCTGACTAAGAATGAGAAATACATATATATACTCTTATAACAAAAAAGAGAAATAAATAAGAATAACTATCACTACGCAACGGGCAGATCAATCCATCGGATTCGCGTCTTAGAATGCTATGAAAAAGTAACTATGTATAACAAAATTATAGGCAGCCGGTGACGTGACATACTGTTCACAGTAGGGATGCCAACTGTCGATGCTAGAAGTGATTGTCCTTGCCCTTCAAACTTGCCAAAAGAAGAATGAAGCGAGAGAATCGATCATCATCTCATCATGATATAATGCATCAAATGCTAGCAGGAGAATAAATAGAGTAGCACGGAGTATAGTCCAACTCGCTACAAACACTAGGAGAATCGGCCGGCCCACGCGGACGTGGACAGGATGGGATCAATGGGTGGTGGCCGGGCATGGTTTGACATCAGCTTGACGTGTAATTATATATATAATGTGCTATCTCTAATAAAGAATAATATATCTTCTTATATTTTACGCTTACAAAGCTTATTGTTGGGAAGTTGTCCACCAAAAACTCCGAGTAGTCCAACTTTGGGGCTGCAAACACTAGGAGAAGAAACCGGTCCGGCAAGCGGGGGCACGGACATGATGGGATCCACTACTACAACGACGTTCTATAGGGTGGCTTAAGATGTACAGTAGGGGTTTTTTTTGAAACCGCCCCAAACTCTCCGTTCCTACAGTGCTTTCACTGTAGGGGCGGTTCCCGAAGTCGCCCTTTCAGACCCACGTGAGGGGGCGCATAATACGACGACCCGCCCCTACTGTGGTCACAGCAACTTATATTTCTTCTCCATACCCGGGCAATGTGCGGGCAACCCACCTTGCCAAACAAACCCTTCATAGTTAACTTTGTGATATGTTTTCAAAGACTGGATTAGTTCTAAACAAACTAATGATGGTATTCAGCAAGTCTAAGAAATCTCCAGTCATCCATGGCAATAGGTAGTCTCTACCACTACACCAAACAAACATCATTCTTGGGATCAACAATGTTTTCATCCCATCTAATAACTTGTCAAAAAAATCAACCATGAAAATCTAGAAATCAAACTTGTTAGGTTTGCCATAAAAATGCATTCTCTCTTTCTATAACATCTCAACCTAGAGAAGAATGGACCGCCTTCAAACCATGGTAACAAAGTTCGACCTTCACTATAGGACAAAATTGCACAATAACCACATATTCTTTCCTATATGTCCTAAGGACCAACTCTTACTGCTAAAACTAGGCTTAGAGTATCACTTCTTGCAAAACTTGCCTTTTGAATTTAGGCAGAAAATGGCGAAATACTAGTTCACTACTAGCAAGCATAAAACTGACTAGGGATTGACTATGGATCCATTGGGATAACACTAGCTAGACATGCTTTTTTTCCTATAGCTCTAAGCACATGATGCCATAGTACCAAAGGAACATACCACTCTAGTATAGTAATCATGCCAAAACTTCACTAGTGGGTCCATTCAGCTACACATAAAAATTGTGATCTAATTAGTCTACTTACTAAGAATAATGGGTTTCACATTCTCATCAATGAGCCTAGAACAAAATCAACTCATACCTCCAATGACAACCAAAAACATTGAGCTAAGAGCTAGCTTCACTGCTTCAATATCATGATGATATGCCAAAGTGATGCCACAACAATTTATGCAACATCAAAGCCACAATATCTTAGACCTTCCCCTTGCTTGAGCATCATTGAAACAATATGAACCACTAGGCAATCCACCACTATGTTCGTAGACTTAGTCCAACACACCATTATATCTTCATTCCATTGGCATATGTCTCCAATGACGCCCATGCCACAACAACCACTAAAATTATGCACCGTAATAGCATATTTCTGAAGAAAGCAACATTGTGCCAATCATGATACGTTCACTAAATCGCCCACGAAGCAAAACTGTGGCAGTTTTTGAACCCCCCAAAACCGTCATGGTTAATGCGAAAAAATATAAAAACGAAAAAGCCTGCACGAAGCCATAACGGGCCCGGATCCGGGTCGCCACGGATCTGCTCACCCGCCGCTAGATCCGGCCGCCCGCCGCCTCCACGCGGCGCCCGCTTTCACGTGCTCTAGCTATGCCACCGGCTTTGGAGAGGGAGAAGGCCAAGGATGGGAATTTGGGGAGGGGAGAGAGAGGTCGGGGGGAGGGGGGAGGGAGGGAGGCCGGGAAGGAAGCCGTGTCGCACCGCATGCTCAAGCGTGTGAAGGGAGGGAGGGTGAGGCTGAGGGAGAGGGAGAGTAGTGAGTGAGTTGAAACCCTAAGTCCCCTGGTGATATATAGTAAGTGAGGGTTACCGGGCCGGTATGGGCTCTCTGTGCTGGGTGGCTGGGCCACATTAACCGTGGATTAATCGATTTACCGTGACAATTATTATAACCGCCATTGTTAATAAAAAATAACAGCTATTGTTATTCGAGACATTAACCGTGATGGCTTTTTTAAAAAGTCGTCCACGGTTAATAAAATGGAAAGGTTTTGCAAAAGATTTTTTTGTAGCAGTGAATGATCTCATAAAAGTTGTGTCAACTACAAAGTTATAGATCAGTTTAGAGCTATAGAATTGCTATAGAATATGTCAACTTCCTTGTCATTTGAAAAAAAAAAATAAATGAATTCCAAAATCCGAGAATTTTACAACAAATATTTGGGCCTCTAAATAATCAGAGATAAAAATGTTATGAATAACATAGATAATATACAACTTTAGCATATAACCATATCAACGTACTAGGTCATTTGAAAAAAAAAATCAAAAATCTGATACCCTAGAATGAATATTGGGCCTCTAAAAAGATCTCAAATAAAAACATTGTCAACTGCAAATTGTAGAAATTGTAGATTGCATCAAGCTCTACAATTTTGCTAAGTGTTTTTATTCATCCCACTTCATCATATGAAAAAGTTAAGCTTTTGAATAAGAGACCAACTGGTATGTTTTTTTTTTTTTTTTTTTAGATAAAGGAATTAACATTCCGGCCTCTGCTTGTAACACACATAGCCTAAAGCCTCTCGCGTGACCACATATAGCCTAAAGCCTCTGCGTGACCACACAATGACCAAACTTATTACAAAAACTAAAAAAAAAAAAAAACTTTTAGTACATGAAGATAAATGTACTAAAGATCTACTACATCCAAAAAAGAATTGAGTTTACTACTCAAGGCGATTGCTAAAGATATCGATGTCGCTCTATGGTGGTCTTCGAATCAACCACCACGCCTTGAACAACGTGCACCAAAATAAACTTGAAAGAAACTCATTGGATGGAGACAGCCCCCCTTGTGTGGTTTGGTAAATCGGCCCACGCTTGAAATCGTGTGCCTTCACTGTTGCCCCTTCACCTTGATGTATCGGTGGCGTTCCGAACAGCCACCATCGATCTTTTATGCTAGAGGAAGACCCTGAATTGTCTTCGATCCGCGACACTGTGCGCCAATGGAAAAGCATACGCCCCAGCGAAAGAGAGGTCGTTGCTCACTGTTAGAATGCGTGAGGAACGTCTGCCATTGCAATGTAAGAACACCTCCGCAACGCGACGCCCATTGGCGTCATCATTGCAAGCTTTCGCCCGATGATCCTGCATGCTATGGCAGCACCATCTCCGGCGGCCAAGGGAGGCGATGATATAGCCCCCCGATCTAGTCCCACGCCCAGCCACCGAACATCGCCTCACGTGGACGCAAGACACTGGGGAGCTCCGCCATGCCGTCGCACCACCAAGGTAAAGGGCGTTGCCTCCTCCGTAGATCCGAGAAGAAGCACGCCGGTGTGGACCGGGAGTTGACGCCACGCATAGAATGGGGCCCCACGTCAACCATCTCCATGGGCGCCGCCCCGTAGTATGGAGGACGCGCACGCCGCCGCTCCCGCCATGGAAAAGCCGGATCCGAGAGGGCGGGGTAGGAGCGCCCACAACGCTGCCCCTTGGATTGGAGACGACGGCGCATGCGCGCGGCGATTTAGGTCTTCGTCGGCATGCAACCCGACAGCAGCGGCGCCCGGGCGACGGTGGGGCCGCGGAGGCACCGCTGCCCACGGAAGCCGACGCGACGGCGGCGCCCGGCGCGTTGGGCCCGCGTCGTTGTGGTGGTTGCACACATGCCTGCCGTGCACCGCATGGCCGCCCGAAGCAGGCCGCACCGCCGGATCCCTGTGGACATCGCCGCATTGGTCGGGGCTGGGCCGAGCCTCGGTGGCACCGCGCGTCCGCGCCGGACTGCACCGCGCCCGCGACGCCGTTCGGGGGCGAGGTTGCGGGCGGTCCATGCCGGTGGCGCTCGCCGACTATGACCGAAGCGCCCGGCGGCAGCGGATCGGCAAGTGGCGGATCTGGCGGATCTGGAGCGGACGGCGGCTTGGAGGCTGGCGGCAGATCAGTGGCGGCGTCGGCGGCGGGCCTGAAGGCCAGGTGACACGGGACACATCCGTGCGGGTGGGCAGGATTGGTCCACACGATGGCGGAACTGTCGGTCTAGACCAACTGGTATGTGGGTGCCACAACCGTGTTAGCAAAATCACCCAAGACAAGACGGTGAAAACCACTTTAAAAACGGTCAAGGATGGTATTTGATCCGGTTTTGAGTTAACGGGAGTCAGACATTACTCTTGATTCTTTTGTTTGCTACATTCATATTGAGAGTTCCATGATTATTTCAAATATAAATCTACAAATGTTAAGTCCAAATCTGGAGCTCACGAGCCTAACAAAGAAAAGAAATAAGAAATTAAAAATGAGGGTTTTTTCGAGTGTTTCTTTTTGTGAACAAAATGAAGTAAAATTGTGTTACGTTGCACAGGTACAGCGCGCTCATCATGCACACAACCGCAGCCAGCAGTATCAAATAACCTTTACTAATTTTAAACTCATCACTGGACAAATACTTAATAGATAAGTCACGCACCTTACAAAATGGGTTATGCAAAAAGAAATAGTACTACATGAGTAAAGCAGCATATGGCACGCATCTATATATTTTTATATATTCTTGGATGTTCAGGAAACTGCAAAACCATTGTAGCACGCACCATGTTAGCTAGGTCTGAACCCGGGCTCTTATCTCTCCAATGATGGACGGAAAGCTCTGCATCAGCTGAAAGTACCCCTCGGTTAGCACAGCAATATTGAAATTTTTCTGCACAACAAAGAAGTCGAGGCACGTCCTCTTGAGCTCCGGGCAGTTGTGCAATTCAGCGCAGCCGAGAACTTTGGCAACAGTCTCCGGCGAGACGCTTTCCCATAGCCTGCGGGCGCACATGACCTTCAGCCTGTCCAGCTGGTACATGTCAGCTGCCACGAGCAAATCGAGGAACAAGTCGATGTTGGAGGAAGAGCTCTGGATCTCCTCATCCCTGGGCAGTTCGTCGGTGTACATGAACCGCAGCAGGATCTGGAACGTCGCTGGCTTGATGTCACGCAGCGTGATGCAGCGCATTGTGGCGTCCGCCATGGAGCCGAAGAGCTGCGCTTTGAAGACCGGCGAGCGGGCGGCGAGCACGGCCCTGTGCGCGCGGAACGTCTCGCCGCCGACTGAGAAAGTCACGTCGTCGGAACCGTCGGCATGATCGAGGAGGCTGCTGAGATGCTTGAGGATGTCCGAGGATGGCATGGGTATTGGGCTGTCACCAAGAACAATGGCTCCAACCATGAATGTGACGTAGCCGTCCTTGACGTAGTCCGACTCTAGGACGCTCCGTTTCACGAACTGTTCATACCCCCATTCATTGAAACGCTCGGGTGGATACACCTGCACGCAACGATTTGCCCGAAGATGACGGTGCGCCGTCTCTCGCGGATCAGGAAAGCGTCGAAGCAAGATCTAGTTGTGAGTTGCTCGTGGCACCCCGACATGCGTCCTCCCCCCTCCCGACCCTCCCGACGCCCAGCCGGTCGGAAACGGCCGGCGCCGCCGCCGCCTACCCCGCCACCATACCGCCCCCCACCTCCTTCCAAGCCCAGATCTGGAATCCTCGTCTCTTGATCTATGGCCCCCGTCCTCCTCCTCGAAGTTCCCGGCCCGCGGGACGCGGCAGGGCAGTTCCGCCGGCGCCGCCGCGGACCGTGTTGCCGGACGTCGCGCGCTGCAGGTGGCCGCGCCACTGGCGCCGGGCGGCGTCCGCGGCGCCTCGCGCGCGCACGGGAGGGAGCCGTCCCACCCGGCCTCTTCGAGGGGCCTCCTCCGGTGGGCGGTTGCCGGAACACGAGGTCGCCGCCCGGCCGTCGTCGCTGCGGGGGAGATCGTCGGTACCTGCCACCTCCACCGGCGTCGGCTTCCAGCGAGTCCGCTGCGCGACGGACGGGGAAGTCATTCGCCGCCTCGGCCGCCCATCCTCTCCGCCACCAACCAACCCCCGAGCCGGTCGCCTCCTCTCGCCCGGGCAGCGGTGGGACAGCCCCGACCCTCCGTACTCTCCTCCCTCGTCGGGGTTCGGATTGAGCTCGCCGGTATTGTTGCCGCCCTCTTTGCGGGAGACCCACGAGCAACAGCCCGCGGCGCCTCGCCACCAGCGCCCAACCACCGCCCCGCATCCTCTGTCCGCCCGCCGCTATCAGGCCAGGGGTGTGGGTGGGCGCTGCACCGCCACGGTGTGATGTCGGACGCTGCTTTCTGCGGCCGCGTCGCCGCCTACCGAGGGGCTCGCCGCGGACGCTCCCCCGCCCGCTCGTGAGGTGGTCTCCGGCGGCTGCGGCAGGCCCCCGCTCGGGAGGCGGCACCTACTTCCCCTCCGGAAGGTCAAGGAGATGCGTTGGGTGGACAACTTCTCCAGTGCTCGGGACAATGAGGGCGGGATCATCGAGCGGAGGCCCCTCACCGTCGCCGCGGCACGTCTTGCCATCCACTCCCCGCCCGGGAGTAACTTCGGGGGCTCGGTTGGACCGTCGGCGGCGGTCGTGCCAACCTCCGTCGAGGGCCGACCACCTCGTCGTTGTCAAATCGCCCGTCGAGCCCGGGACCGGGGGCGCCCGACCGCTCGCGTGCCAGCTCAGCGGCGACTTCGGTCCTCGGCCCGGTCGGCGGGTGCACGCTCTTCCGGCGACTTCGGTCCTCAGCCGGTCGGCGGGTGCCCCGCACCATCAGCTCGACCAGCCCCTCCCTCACCGCCATTCAACTTCCGATGCCACGGCCTCGAGCGGCTGCGCCGGTTGGCGCCGATGGCTTCCACGCTGGTCGAGCCGTCGCCGGGCGTCGCCAGCACCACCTCTCCCTCGTCGCCCGGCAGCCGTGCCGTACGCTCTTGTCGGACTCTGCTTCAACTGCGGCGCCCGCGACCACGTCGCCGCCCGTGCACCTCCCCGTCCGCGCTGCCCTCCCTCGCGCCTTTTTTGCGACACATCGGGCACGGGACTGCAAACACCCGTCGCCGTCGCCGTCCACCCGGTGCCCTTCAGCGAAGCGTGGCGCCGCGCACACCGCACCGTGGTGTCCACGGAGGTGGCGGCGGCCGGGGCTCTGGCGCCGCCAACACCGCACGCGACACCGATCCGTGTTGGAGAGATCCTGCCCGCCTCCCTCGACATCGACGTTATTGGTGACGCACGCGCTGCGATGGGTGGACGCCGTCGTCCGGCCGCCTTGCGGCGGCGACGTCGGGCGTACGCGGGTGGGCAACCCGTCGCCTTGTACGCTGCCGTTGTCCAACACCGCAGCGACCTACATCGAAACGGCGTCGACAGTTAGCGAGTGAACGCGTTGCCGCGGAACCTCCCGCTTAGGGGGACCCAATGCTTGTGGAGATCGCCGCCTCGTGTTACGCGACCTTGCCTCTTACAAGAGGTCCGCTCTCCGCCCCCCACCCCACCGTACTGGTGACCGGTGGGCTGATCGTGGCAGCGGAGTTCGCGACCTCTTGCCATTGTCGCCCGGCAATCCAGGGAGGCCCCTTCGATACATGAGGAACCTGCTGCTCAGGGAGCCTTCTCCGGTGTCCCCGTGGGCGTGGCCACCGCCATCGCACAGCGATAGAAGGAGATTGAAAGGATATGCGTGCCGTTGCTTATCGCCAATTCTCAAGTCGGCCACGCCACGCCGCCAAGACGCACTCCGGCCTCCACCCACCCCGCGTCGTAGTGGCCGTATTGCCGCACAACCTAGGGCTGCTAATGCGACCTTGCAGGCCCAATCACTCTTGCTGCGAAAGTTGGGCTGCGAAGTGGGCCTTGGGAGAGGCTCCGGCTGTCCTCGAGGAGAAGGTCGGGACCCTCTTCGGCGCGGCATGCCGCCCGCCCAAGCGGCGCCGTTTCGAGATGCTTCTTGATGGGCGTTTCGACCTCTCCGCCATGGAGCTCAATTTGGAGGGGCTCGAGAAGAGGACACCTAGTGCAGCTTTTCGGGGTCGGCTGTTTACGCCGCGCAAATTGGTCACCGTGTAATCCCGCTTGATGTATCCGATGAGTCGTTAGGTTTTTTTCTTCGGTAGCTGTTTGGTTACCGGTGCTTTTGTATTTTGAACTTTATTCTGCTTAATGAAATACGGCAACGGCGTGGTCAAAAAAAAAAAAAAAAAAAGGAATGCTTTAAGTGGTAGCGACGTTCCGTCGGCGGCAGGCGCCTACGGTGACTTCGAGAATCTCAGATCTGCCGGCTGCCGAGTCCTTCGGAGAGGTGCTCATAGGGGTAGGGTTCGCGCGCGCGTGTGTTCATAGGGGTGAGTGTGCGTCGCGTGTTATAAGTGTCTGCGTTGTACTGTGTCATTCTCAAAAAAAAGAAGATGGCCTTGACGTTCTTGGAGCCGCTGTCGAGCTGTAGAAAAATGGAGAGGTAACCATTGCTGTGAGGAGCCTTGTTTCCGTGTGGGTAGCAGTTTACTCTCCACAGGTGGCCTCCTGCCGAGAAATCATCAGAGCGGACGATGTCGCCGATGGCAAGGCTCTTGGTTCCATCGAAGTCGAGCTTGAATTCGATGAAACCAGACTCCCAACATGTTGCCATAGATAGAGCTCTCGATCGGTCACTTGGAGATGTGATTCTTCTTGTGGTACTCCTACTATACTTTCTGAGTGTACCTGAAGAGTACTCTATATATGCCGAAACAGTAGAGAGGAGGGAGTTTGAACGGTAGAATTGCCAACCAACGCGGCCGTATATTGATGAGTGAATGTGAACCAACACGGCATGCAATGCAATGCAGCCGCCTCGGTTTTGACAATGGACGGATCGAACTTGAGAGTCCAAATAATTAACGATGGGTGGTGATTCCATTGCACTACTCGAGAGTCAAAATTATCACCAGGCGTTTCAGCTGCCGTTTGACCCGGCCGTACCACACCGGGCATCCGTGTGGCTGGCAACCTGGTGCCCCTTCTGACCGTCGGCGCGCACACCGGCCGCACACATGCCCACTGCATGCCCGACCAGTACCGTTTCCTGTGGCAAAGCACCTGCCAAATGTGTTGAGATTGATACAAGCAGCTATATTGATTTTCAGTATACTGAAAGACATGCAGCTATTACTCACAAATGCCAAATGTTGAGGGAGCCATAAATACAAGAGCAGCAGAAAACAGAAGATAGGCGCTCCATCAGTCCATCAGTAATTCTCCTAATTCTCAGTATACTGGATGGATATGGATGGATGGATGGATGGATGGATGGATGGATGGGGTGCCACAGTTTGAATTTGAGCAGGGGATTCAAGCAACATACTCCCTCCGTTCCAAGCCCAGTTTTTGGAATTGATATGAGAGAAAGAATTAGAATAATTCAATAAAGGGATGAGCAGGAAAGGCTCTGTAAGTCACATACCCTTAAAACATAATTACAGATCAGTCAATTGTTTTTCAATTAGAATAAAGGGATGAAGCAGGAAAGCCCAGTTTTCTGTTGATGCTATAGTCATACTAGGAAAAACTTCACGCCACTATAAACTGCGTCAATTCCACTTTTATATATGATGAATCGACATATCAGATCTCACCAATAATTCATGGGAACCTATATCAGCTACAAGAAGCTAGCACCTACTTTGCTTAGGTTCATTTTCAATGAACATACTACATATTCAATTCATAAACTTAGGTAATATATACTATATTTGATGCACCATTATGTTTGGATCAAAGTGATACAAAGAAGAAAGAACAAAATATAGAGACAATTCCAATAAAAGAATAGAGATGCTCTGGACATGAAGTCTCGTCAACATTTTCTTGGTCACCGATGTGGAATTTGATGAACCATGCAGTTTATGGTAAATAACAAAGTATGGATATGCCGAATCATGCAACATTGTGGCATAACAATGTAAAGTACTTGAATTTTCTAACAAACTGATCGAATTACCTGAAAGTACCATTCAGAGAGCTAATTCATGCGCACTAGTACCAATAATCAAAGACGATACAAGTACTCCAAAAGCCAATAATATGGTTGGTATTGGTAAGGCTCCTACTATGTTTTAACCAGAAATAAATAGCTTTTTTTTCATGCCTGTTTTGTTAGACCAGTTTGACTGAAACGTCATGCTTTAATAACTAGACTAGAGGAAGTAATAATCTAACCTCACAGTACCATCAAGAAAGTTCACACCACCAGATCTAGGTTACACTGTCATGGTTCTTAATTAACTCACCATCTAATTTCATCAAGCATTCATGTCTTAAAACTCCTTTTCAATTTCAACCATGAAAATATAAAGATAATACAAAGTCACAAACTTTCACACTTGACAATGTAAATCGAAGTACCTGGAAGAGCAGCAAAGCATTAAATAAAGACTGATTGCTCCTGGCAGGAAAGATCCATCTACAGCTAGGTGTCACAATTTTGAAATTCCCAAAGTTTAATGTTAGCATAGACATAAAAAATGGTACAAACCTGAGATTTGACAGAAGCAGCAATCAAATGTTCCACGGAGAACAGATAACCTATTCAATCCACAATTATAAGTTTCTGAGCAACTGATCGAAAGAAACAACCTCCTTGGCAGCATCTTCATTTAACAATGCAAGAAATATATGCCAAGATCAGGCATTCAGTTTGTCAACATAAACTAAATATCCTAATTCCTAATATGCTCAGAAATCAACGAGACAATCATCAACTGACCATCATTCCAAAATGGCACATTAATATAATCTATGGTTGAACTAGTAGACAATATACATAGTGGTGAAACAAGAACCCCCCGAGCGCCCCTAACGGGCGACTTCGGGAGCGACGGCGACCACCACCACTTCCCCCCCCTCCCTCCGGCGTGCCTCCGGCCGCCGTCGCCGCCATCCTCGCCGTGGCGGCGGCGGCCGGCGGCGGCGGTTCCACAAGGAGCCTCGGCGGCGTCCACCTTCCTCCACCCCTCCCCTCCGCTCCTCTCCCTCCGACCACTCCCGGCGAGCCCAGCGGCCGCCGGCGTCCTCCGCCGCCCCGGTCATCTGCGCTGGATCTCGTGGCGCGACTGCGATCCGAGGTCCAGCGTCCCCGCGGGGCGGCGCCCGGGCGTCGGGCAAGGGGCACACCGGGATGGCCGGGCGCGGCTGCTTTCGCGCCCGGCCGCCTCTGGTGCTCGCCGGGCTGGATTCGGTCCATGGCGGGCGCGCCCGGGCCGGCGGCGCTGCGCGGCCCGGGAATCCCGGGGCTGCCGCCCCAGGCCCGGCCGGCGTCGTCCGCGGGTCCCTCTGGCGGGCGCGCCCGCCGGCGCCCTCCCTCCGCCCGGGTGCCCGGTGCCTCCCTCGGGAGCCGGCGGCTCTCGCCGCCCCTCGGCCGGCAATGGTGGCGTTGGCCGGGCAGGCCCCCGGCCCCCCGGATGCGCCGCCGGCGACCCAAACCCCGCTTTGTGGTGGTTGGCCCTGCTGCGCTGGCTGCGCGGGGGCCTTGGGTGTTCTTCTTTGCCCGTCCTAGGCGGCGGCGTCTGGCGGTGCTGCGCACGGGGCGTGGCGGGCTGGCGTGGCGGCGTTCGGCGGCGGGTAGCTTCCTCGGGTTGTGCCGGTGGAGCGTGTTGTGGTGGCGTCGGCGTCGCCCGTGGTGGCGTCGTCCGTGGCGGTGTCCTTGGTCCCGCTTGTCGCCGTGGTGGTGTGATTGGCGGCGGCAAGGTAGTGCACGAGCTGCCGTGGTGGTTTGGTTTTGGTGGCGCGTACCGTTCTGCCGGCGCACTCGCTCTCGGCCGTTGTCGAGGGCGGTTGGAGCAAGCTTGGTGGGATGAAAATCCCCGGATGCTACACACAACGAGTTGGCGTCCGCGGACGGTTCCTTCCACGAAGGCTTCGTTGATGCTCGTTGCTTGCCTCCTTCTCCCGGTCTCTGTCTGCTGCTCCTTCGGTGCGCTTTGCGCCTTTTGCACTTCATGCTACTCTTCACCTTTGGTTTGTCTTGTTGGTGTTAGTGGTAGCCATAGTTATCTGTTCCGGTGGATGCTTTGCCACCGAGGTCTTCATGTCGTGCTTCCGGCGGATACTTTGCCGCCGTGGTGGTTCCGGTGGATGCTTTGCCACCGAGGACTTGGTCGTGCTTACGGCGGATGCTTTGCCGCCGTGGTGGTTCCGGTGGATGCTTTGCCCGAGGGTCTTCAGGTCGTGCTTTCGGCGGATGCTTTGCCGCCGTCGTGGTTCCGGTGGATGCTTTGCCGCCGTCGTGGTTCGGTGGATGCTTTACCGCCGTCGTGGTTCCGGTGGATGCTTTGCCACCGAGGTTGTGTTTTTGGCGGATGCTTGGCCGCCATGGAGGTTATGGTGGATGCTTTGCCACCGAGGTCGTTGTCTTTCCGGCAGATGCTTTGCTGCCGAGGTGTATCATCTACGGCTCCGCTCACTACTAGCTACCTAGGTGTTGAGTTATCTTTTGTATAGGCGTTGTCTTTCCGGCAGATGCTTTGCTGCCGAGGTGTATCATCTACGGCTCCGCTCACTACTAGCTACCTAGGTGTTGAGTTATCTTTTGTATAGCGCCAGATTTGCTGAGTTTGTTAGGTGGAGGGTTCCCTGCCCCTCGCTTTTCTTGCTTTTAGTTTATGTTTATGGTCTTCGTTGGTGTTTCTCCCGTGATGTCTTCTCGGTATCAGGGTTTGTTGTATTTGGATTTGGTTTTCTTCCTCTTAATGAAATACGGGTGAACGGCCCGATGGCGAAAAAAAAAAAATATACATAGTGGTTTCAACATCGGGTTATTAAAGTCCCCCAACTTCCTGCTCTCACAGCAATTGAAGCCTTGGTGGCCTCTTCGTGGCTCGACAGCTGTCTCTGCCTTTTTTTTTTCTTTGGCAGCCACCCGCAAGGCCGCACGCGCACAGACCACGACCAAACCCTACCCCAGTCCCCGTCTGTTTCTCGGTCTCTCTTTCCTCTCTCTCGCCGCCGCCTCTATGCCCTCTCCTGGCGCGCCGTCTCCATGCCTCTCCCCACCTTGCCCTCTTCTCCCGTCGCCTCCATGCTGGCACGAGGAGACCTACTCAATCGACGAGGGACGGGGGGAAATCGGAGAGGAGGCCGTGTGTGGGGAGGACCGGAGGAGGGTTCTCACTCCCGACGCTTATACCGGGAACGCTTAGCTCCGTGTCGTTCCTCCCTCTCTAGAACCCTACCTCCTTGTCATTCCTCTTCCTCCTTTCTTTCTCCTCTCAGATCTGAGTTTGAGCAAACACCGGAGAAAAAACAATGCATTGAGGGAGCAGTGAACTCCATGGATGGCGGCTTTCTGCGGTACCTTCCCCTTCCTTCGATCTCCCTCAAATCGAGGTTTGATTTTTACCTAGCTTGACTCTCCCATGGATGCAAATTGCAGTCATTATGTACGGCAGTCGTCGTGTGCTTCTGGCCGACTGGAGGCAATACAATAGCTTTGGACAGTCTGGGTCCATGGTGTGCCCTCCTTGGCTTCTTGCCGTTTGTGACCTTGTTTTTTTATCTCTTTATCTCTTTTGTAGCGTGTATAAAAATTGCAGGTTCTTTGTTTCTTACAGAGCCTGGGATTTTCTTCTGCTGATGATGGAGATAAGCTGGCAGACCAACATCCACTTCACAATCAAGAACCTGGTATGCGATAGAGTGTTGTCGATTGTTTCATGGTGTGTGAGCTCTGCTTCCACTAGCTTTGTGCGGCAATTTGGTCTTGAGTTGGCAAATCCTCTACTCTTTTTTTAATAATTCAGCTAAGGTCATACATTGGAAAAAACTATGATGCCTCTGAAACTACTCTGATAACTGAAATTGGTACCCTTTCAGAAATCAGAAACCAGGGACATGAGTTTATCAACAATGGTTAGATGTGTTATTTTTTTTTTTTGGAAGCAATCGATCCCTTCCATTTTCTCCTTCCATTATCCAGAACCTCTCTCACAGAGACATCCTTTTGATTGCAGTGGTTTAATAGCATTGGAAACAGTCCGCAATGTTACTGCAATGTTAGGCTGGCTTGATTCATAGTTTTCTGTTATGCCATGGAAATAAAATTCATAGCTACAGGCTTACCTTGGATAAGTAAAGGCATGCTCTGTGACCTTGCAGAGCAGCATGAAAGAACTTTAGTTAATAGATAGATGATACTGCTTGGATTGGCCATGCATAGATTTGTTATGGTTTGTCGACCTTTATGTAGTGCTGTTCTTTCAGTTATGATAATAATAAGGTGGGTAATTTGCATGTATCTTTATACGGTCTTGATAATTGTCGGTGGGTTTCTGTTGATGTCATGTCTGTTTTTGCTTTCCTCTCAACTGTGTTGGTATCAAACTGCATATACCTTTATCAATACTGCTTATCTGTTCTAATTTTTTTCCTTGCATGACTGAAGACCTCCGACGAGAGTGTCACACCCCCACAACCCAATTGAGTACTCGCTAGCCTCATCAATTCCCTTTGTTGATACAAGTTTGATATCTTTTTCTAGAGTTTGATGTCAACGTGTGGTACGTGCAAGCTTCAGCAACAAAATGTTTTGTTAGGTGGCAGCATGGGATCCTCCCTTGTACTAGACAATTTTTGTGACCTGGTTGGACAAGTGTTGTTTCCCTTTGATATATTGTTCTTCTTGCTAATTTAGGAATACTGCAATTATCTTTTCATCCTGTAGGAAAAAATAATCATCGCTTTCTGTGGTGTTTGCATAGAGCATGGATGTACAGCATGCGGATGGACTTCAAAATACAAATGCAGACTTCGTATATACACCTATCTGAGAGTTGCTGCAGTGCTAAAGCATACTATAATCTTATTAAAACAGAAGTGTGTAAATATGTAAAAAAAAAGGTTCATGTGTCTATACCGGTTTCTGTTTTTGTCATCGTGTGTTGTATTCAATTAAAATTGCTGATATATCGTGCAAAACTATATATGTTAAACTCATTTATGTTTCTGTGGTCATGGTAGGGCGCCCGAAGGGCGCCTAATGTTCTAGTGCTATATTATATCCCAACCCTCTCTTTCAGCTCAGCGGCAAGATCAGGAAATTCCTGCACCAAAGACATGAAACCAGCTGTGAACACTATCTTCTTGAAATTGTTCTCTGCGGCAAAGAAGTCAATACACTTGTTCTTCAACTCTGCAGAGCTGTGCGTCTCAGCACAGGCTAGAGTAGAAGCAAATGTATCCACCGAGATACTACCCCATAGCTTCTGAGCACACATGAGCTTAAGTCGGTCCAATGCATAGCGGTCAGCCGCAGCAAGTAGATGCTGCACCATCTCAGTGGGAGAGCCTCCAAGCTCGTCATCTTCAGGCATCACATCCATGTAAATGAATTCAAGCATAGCTTTGAACGTTGCTGGTTGGATGTCCTGCAGTGTGATGAATGATGTTGTGGCTTCTTCCATGGAGCCAAAGAGCTCAGCTTGAAACACTGGCGAGCGGGCAGCAAGAATAGCACGGTGAGCTCGGATCGTCTCGCCTTTAACAATGAATGAAACATCTGTCCCAACATTGGAGTCAAGCACACAACCAAGATCATAACCTATGTTGGAGGGTGGCACTGGAATGGTGTCAGCGTCCAGAACTATGATGTTACACAGAAATATGACCCAGTCATTTGCCACGTAGTCTAGCTCGAGAATGCTTCGCTTCATAAACCTAGGCCACCCCATGGTTTGAGCGCTTTCACGCGAGTACACCTTGACTAACCTCTTATCATGGGAGAAATTGGAGGCAGGTCCTTCACCTTCTCTTCTCTGACAAAATACATGGAAGATGGTATTGACGGCTTTCGAATCGCTAAAAAGCTCGAGGAACATAGAGACGTACTCGCCCTTATCTTCCTCCCTCAGTCCACGAGGGTAGCAGTGAATCCTCCAGAGGTTTTCCCCTGCGGAGATAACATCGGAGCTGACAGTCTCCCCAATGGCCATGTTCTTCGTCTCTGAATAGTCAAGTTTGAACTGGATAAAAGCAGAGCCCGACATCGTCGCTTCCCACAGCATCCTAAGACAAAGCTGCATCAACTTGAAAACCGATTTCATAAGCAAGCTAAGAAAAGCATAGTCTAAATTGGACCGAAGAACAGCACATGACGATACTCACATTCCGGCCTCCACTGCCAGAGCGACGCCGGCACAGCGGCAGATTGATGGATCCTCCGGAACTTCAACGCTCGCTATGCGCCGCCCGTCACCTAGTCGCCCGGCCGCCGCCACCCGCCGCTCGCCGGCTCGCCTAGGTCAAGCCCGCGACAAGTAATTGTGCAGGTGTATACCACTCGTGTCATGGGCCTGGCCCATAATGATGGTAAGTCAAGAAGCCCATGTAAACTGAGGTATGACAGAAGGCTATGACGTTAGCGTAAATATACAAAATGGTATAAAACTGAGGTGTGTCTCAAAAAAAAAAAAAAAAAAACTGAGGTATGACAGAAATGGCAATTATATGCTCCACGGAGAGAACATATGTAACTTATTTGATCCACAACTATGGGGTGTACGTTTGAGGCTGATTCTCTTTCACCTTCGCGCGTTTTTTAGCTAAACGGTTTTAGCTTCCCACACTATATTCAAGGAAAAATGGTGGAGTTGTGAGAGCACTTAAAAAGGTGCTCCACAAACTCCAAGTTTTGTGGAGCTGCTCCACGGTGGAGTTTGTATAACAGATTATGTGGAACAGTCCAAACACACCATATATATGTCTAATACTCCATTGAGGCGGTGACTCTCCGTTCTTCCTATAAAGTGGTGTCATATTGGTGTGCAAGGGACAAAGAGGCCTCTTCGCCATGTAGGAATTCCATAGTGGACAAGACGACGACTTGCGCATAAGTTTTTGGTTGGTAATGTTAGATTTAGGATTGCCTAACTGGTGGAGATCAATCTAACACATAGGAGTAGAGGAATAGTGGCATGTTTGTGTGTCAAATCCAACACCATAACGAGGTGAAAGTTGGTGACTGAAAGCGGGTCTTGGTGGAGCTCTAACCTAGACTAGAGGTTGTTTTGGCAAATTATAGCACAAAACATATCACCATGTCTCGAGGTGTTTTCCCTTGTGGGCCTTGTTATCCATAGCTCTCCAGTTATTGTTGCTTCTACACATGCAAAGGTAGAGCCACCACTAGTCCACTAAGGCGAGCTAAGGTGGCTACCTTGGGTACCTTTGGCTAGAACACCCCCTCCCCACCTCCCTAGAGTTGGCGAGGCAAAGGTTGAAGACACCAGATACGGTGTCACGACGACATGGCGAGTGAAGGTTAAAAAATGAAGATGATGTCAAGGGCTTGGGACTACCTAGGACGCGGTCGTCTGCATTGGCCCATCATTAGTCCAGCCCATGTGCTGGCAACATGCACTGCTTGCTCGTGCTCCCCATCTTGAATAGTTGAATTGAGCATATATTCAAGCGAGAGGTGAGACGGTGTACAGCGGTGGCAGCGCCTCTCCTTGGCCTCGCCTATCACCTTGGCCCTCAGTGACTCAGGCGCTCGAAGCTCTACTACCCACTCCTAAAGGTATGTCAAGATGTCCTTTTTACATTCTTCAAGCCTTATGTGATTAATGTTATTTTCTAAGTGATTTTTCTTTTAAATTGACAAGTTTTGTATTGTATTTCTCCATTAAAGCATATATTATTGATGATCCACTATTAAAAGTTAACATGTTGATTCCTATTGGTGTTGTTCTACAACTTTTTCCTTAAGATATATGTTGTCGTTTTATAATAATATATATAAGTCCGGCCTAGGTCATTTCTCACGATTGAGCTTGCGGTTTGCTTGCGTGACCTTTACCTTCTAAATTAGCTTAGGCTACGCATAATAAGATTAACTTTTGGTTACAAAACCATTTGTGAGTTAAGGATAAGTTAGAGCATACTAGAAAAACCTTGAGTGACATCGTGGTGGTTTATTTTGATTTTTTGAGCCCTAAGTTTCTAGGTTTGAATTAAACTTCAAATGCTTATGTGGGCTTTAATTTACATAAAGCCCATGTCAACATCCTAGCTCATTTAAAAAATTTAAAAGTTTACATTTCAATCCAATAACTTAATTAAGATGAATATTTAAGCCTCTAAAAGATCTTAAATAAAACCTTGCCAACTACAAAGTGGTAGATTGTATCAAGCTCTACAATTCTAATCTAAAGTTCATATTTTCTACTTCATATAACATTATGATTTTTATATAAGAAAGACCACTGACATGTGGGTCACACTACCATGCCAGTAAAATCGCCCAAGAAACCACTTCTAATTGGTCAAGTGTGGTGTTTTATCCAATTCTAAGTTAAGGGTATAAAAGCCAAACATTACTCTTAAGGGGTTGTTTGGTTTGCGGCCACAATCCACCATGCCACAAGTGCACTGGCCACGGGTTGGTGGAAGACTATAGAATTAAACAGCCACATACAGCCACAATTTCGTCCTCTCTCTATCCTCGCCACCTTGTGGCGCGCTACCGTAATTGAGTTGTGACGAGTGAAAGCCGACACCCAAACAAGTGTAGCAACCCCTAATTGTTTTTTTTAAGAATTTATTTCCTAATTTAATTTTTATTTTTTAAAGTGTAATTAATGCATATTTTCATATTGAGATTTCTTGATTGATTGAAAAAAAGTCTAGTAATATTAAGTCAATACTCTAGGCGTTGTAATCCGTGAGCAAACGATCCTTTAATCCCCAATAAAAGCCTAACGGAGAAAGGGAAAAGGAAGAATGGAAGTATAGTTCTTGAATGTTGGACAGGTACAGCTCATGCACACGGCACTGATTTCATAACTTATCACTGCTGGATAGATAATAGATATGTCATGCACCTTACAAAATGGGTTTTGCAAAAGAAATGCATCACTAACAGCCAGGAATACATATACATATGTTTTTATATAATCTGCAATAGTACTGTAATTCGAAACTACTCCAGCACGGACCATATCTTAGACTATTAGCATCTTATCATATTAGGAGTTCTGAACCCGGGCTCTTATCTCACCAATGATGGACGGGAAGCTCTGCATCAACTGAAAATACCCCTCTGTTAGCACAGCAATCTTGAAATTTTTCTCCACAACAAAGAAGTCGAGGCACGTCCTCTTCAGCTCCGGGCAGTTGTGCAATTCAGCGCAGCCGAGAACTTTGGCAACAGTCTCCGCGGATACGGACTCGCATAGCTTGCTGGCGCACAGTAGCTTCAGCCTGTCCAGCTGGTACATGTCAGCTGTTGCAAGCAAGTCGAGGTACAAATCCATGTTAAAATCGGAAGAGCTCTCCTCAACTCTTGGTATTTCATCGGTGTAGATAAACCTGAGCAGGATCTGGAACGTCGCCGGGTTGATGTTGTGCAGCGTGATGCAGGGCATCTTGGCGTCCGCCATGGAACCGAAAAGCTTTGCTTTGAAGACCGGCGAGCGGGCGGCGAGCACGGCCCTGTGCGCACGGAACGTCTCTCCGCCGACTGAGAAAGTCACGTCGTGCGAACCGTTGGCGCAGTCCAGGAGGCGGCCGAGATGGACGGCGATGTCGGATGTTGGCACGAGTATTGATGTCGGATGACCGGCGATGACAGAAATGGGCACCGGTATAGGGCTCTCCCGTTTCAGAACTATGACTCCAAGCATGAACGTGACGTAGCCGTCCTTGACGTAGTCCGACTCTAGAACGCTCCGTTTCATGATCTGTGCAGTGCTCCATGTGTCGAAACCTGAATACACCTTCACACAACGCCATGCGTGTGATGATGACGGTGCGCCGTCTCTGCCGATCAGGAAAGCGTCAAAGATGGCCTTGACGTTCATGGAGCCGCTGACGAGCTGTAGATAGAGAGAGAGGTAAACGCCGCCATTGCTGAATCCATGTGGGGAGCAGTTTACTCTCCACAGGTGGCCTCCTGCCGAGAAATCATCAGAGCAGACCAAGTCGCCGATGTCAAGGTCCTTGGTTACATCTAAGTCGAGCTTGAATTCGATGAAACCAGACTCCCAAGATGTTGCCATAGCTAGAACTCTCGATCGGTCACTTGGAGATGTGGTTCCTAGTGTACCTGATGAGTTCTGTACTCAATATATACAGATACACGGTAGACAGGAGGGAGTTTGAACGATTGGATTGCCAACCAGCCGTATATTGATGAGTGAATATGTGAACCAACACGGCATGCATGCAATGCAGCCGTCTCGGTTTTGACAATGGACGGAACTCGAGAGTCGAAATAATGATGGTGATCTCACCAGGCGTTTCAGCTGCCGTTTGAGCCCTACCACACCGGGCGCCCGTGGGCGCCAACATAGCAATTCTCCAAATTTTCAGTATACTGGATGAACGAATTGGTGTCACGGTTTGAATTTGGGCAGGGATTCAAGCAACATATATAGTACTCTATTTGTACCAATGCAAGCCCAATTTTAGGAATTGATTGACGTGAGAGAAAGAATTAGAATAAAAAGGGATGAAGCAGGTCTCACGTACCCTTAATAATTACAGAGTGCGTCAATTCTTTTTCAGTTAGAATAAAAGATTTCGAATAAAGAATTACAAGAACTAGAATAAAGGGATGAAACTGGAAAGCCCAGTTCTCTGTTGATGCTATATATGGAGAAAAACTTCGCCACTATATAAACTGCGTCAATTCCACTCTTTTATTTATATATACTAGTGGAAATGCACGTGCGACACGCACGTGTCTAAATAAAGTTTTTCTTTTCGTGACTCTATTCCATTTCTTTTTTTCTTTTTCTGTTTATATATAAAATAAAATGAAATGTTAAGATTAGTCAATCATCTTAATCAAGTCTATATATCAGCCTGCTACCATAGATCTTCAAAATGAGAGTGTAAGGCATATAGAGAGAGCTTTCTACCAAAAATTTTTAAAGCATGATGATTCACTATGAAACATTTGGCTAGACTACTATGAAGTATATAGATGAGAGATGTCAATCACCTGGGAAACAAACTCAGTGATCAAAGAATTTGAATTCTCATCTTCCACGTCATGCAGTCAAGTTTCTTGCTTCTTCAAACGAAGTAGTAGCTTAGAATTGTCATCTAGTATATAATCACACAAACACAACATTGATGGAAAATGAGGAATTTGACAATGTCCACTTACCGTACATCTCTGATCCAAAATTCAAGTACCTCCAAACACATTTACCTTCTTGAGCACAATCCACTTTATACAAATCCTATCAGTACAAGAGATATGACCTTCTACATTGTTTTTCTCATAAGGACAGCTAAATTTGTTGCTAAGTCAGTCTGTTTTACTATGTTTTTTTTTGGTGGTACTATGACGTCAAAAAATCTTTGGCCATCATTAAGAGCTAGTAGAAATCATCGTAACATAAATGATTTCTATACTGTGACTAACTACAAATTGTCATAGTATTCTAATCGGCCATTCTCACAAATCTGTGACAACATCAGTTCATTGTAAATATCTCATCATTTAAAGTTTAACAAGCTACGCGTAAGCCCTACATGTCATAAGTTTCTTCATTTTCCATTTAATAGCCCACAACATATATACATAATACCAGTTATAGCTAGCTTTCAAAAATGTAAAAGAAATAGTTAATTTCTAAAATATAAAGCTATACAAATTCATTCAAAACAAGAATGCAAGAATTCAAGCCATATGTAATCAAGAGATATATAACAATGTTCCTTCAGCTCATTAGCAATTTCCCATGGAATACTTGCCCTGTTCAATGAAATAGCTTCAGAAATATACTCCTATCACCTACATACGTATGATAAGGATATTTTAGAGAGACAAGGTACCTCAGAAAATAAAAATGTGAAATCTAACCTGGAAACATAAAGATGTACTATACTTATATGACCAATATTATAGGCTTTCCATAGGATTGATGACTGATGTCATGCAATGATTTGAGACTGGCATTAGAGTGTTTTGTAAATTTGTGTACCATTATCAGATTTTATAATTATCACATTACCTGCTGATCAAGATTTTGAACTACTACAGAATTTAGACAAGTATAAATACTATAGAATTTAGACAAGTAAATACGGAAAGTTTATGATGACCTCGGTTGAATTGATGTTCATATTTGATATAAATATAAATAAATAAATAAAAAGAATAGAACTTGCATGAGGTGGAATGGATGGAGTGAAATCGATCAAATATATAAGCAAGAACAGATATAAGCAAGAACAGAGCAGTGGCTACAAAGGACGTACTCTTTGGCTTTGCGGGCACATGCATGGCACTCGCTAGCTTGTGTATGTGCGCTAATCGCCGGCGACGACCTTACATCTCCACGGCTCCACTTGGTGCTGCCCCTGCGATAGCATGCAGAGTATTAATCAAGTCGGGTGCTGACTGCAGAGTAACGATGGCGATGGTCGATGATGCCCGTGAATTATGGTTTGTCACGTTCCAGAGAAAGAGAGAGCATCGACCATCATCCTGAACTTCTTGAGATCGCGGGCCTTGTTAGACTGCGAGGAAGGCGCTGCGGATGTTCTTCTCGTCTCGGCGTGCTGGACCTTCATGCGACGGACGAACGACGAAGGCGGCGGCGGGATCGGCACCGTCCTTGCAGAGCACGTTGATAATCTGTTCCCACACCTTGTTCAGCACCGCCCAGCGGTGGAGGCCCGCTTTGCCGCTGGCCGCTGTTGTCGCCGGGATCTCGAACGTGCGCAGGGGCGATCGGCGGCGGCTGTACGTGGCCAGATGAGTCGCGCGCCTCCGCCCGGCGTGTCCTCTTGCGTGGTGGTGGCGTCGCGACGCCGCCGCCGGGCTCTGCTGGGACGACGACGGCGCTGGCTGTGGCTTATTGGGTGTAGGAGTCGTAGGCCGCGGCGTCCTCTTCACGGTCGGCAGTTTGATCTGGATACGACGCCGACGCCGACGCCGGGCTTTGCTCGGACGACCACGCTGGTTGTGGGTTATTGGCTGGCTGTAGGAGTCGTAGGCCACGACGTACTCTTCACGGTCGATCGCGTCCTCTACGGTCGGCGTTGCAGTGCAAGGCGAAGGCGAGTGCCGGCGAGCTCGCTGTGAGAAACTGCCCCGGCGCTGTTGCCCGCCAGCGTGTGGCGGAGGGCCGATGGCGGCGTAGCGATCGGTAGGGGCGACGCGGGCGATGGGCCACCGGGCTGTGCTAGGACGACGACGCTCGCTGCTCTTCACGGTCAAGTCCTCCGCCTGCGTGTGGAGCGGAAGGGGCGACGCGGCGGAGGCCCGATGAACGGGCGTAGCGAGCGGAAGGGGCGATCGGCAAGAGCATTGGAACGGTTTGACGGGAGGAGGCGACCGCTGAGGGTTCGCAGCGGCGTGCGGAGGGCCGCGGGGAAGGATCTTCGCGGCGTGTCGGGAGCCCGCGCCCGTTTCGAGGCGCTATTCCCGTCGCGGTTCACACCGTACATTGGAGGAGTGAATTGAAGCGAAACACCCCAGAGCCTAAGGTCGGTCCATATCCGAGCACCGTTGGATGGGAAATCCGAGATAGATCGGACGGATGAGATCGCGGCACGTGGCCTCCAATTCCTTCGCTCTTTTATAGTATAGATAGATATATATGATATGATGAATGGACATATCAGATCTCACCAATACTTCATTTTTTTAGATAATGGATATATTTCATACCCGGCTTCATCTACCACGGGTAGAATCGGACAAATTATTACAAAACAGGTAACCCGGTGTTTCGGTGACACAAAAGTCACCGGACAACATTGGTATAACTAAAAAGGAAATAAACCGACGGAAAAAACACATCTCTCCAACAAGGAGCTCGAGATCCTGACAACGACACGAAGCACCTGGTGTATGCGCAAAGGAACCACCATGACACCGGCACCTAAGCCGACAACGAAGGGATCTTCCAAAAGCGACACCTCCAACGAGAAAATGACATCTAAAGACGCCATCATCGCCCACCAGAGACACCGGTGTAGGGTTTTCACCTAGAGAGATCATATGAGCGACACCTCTAACGAGGAATGTGGCACCCACATGTGTCACTATCGTCGAAACTAGGAAGGATTGCCGGCGCCCACCAATAGCCGTACGTTACGCCATCGATCCGAAAGATTTGACCGCCGTTGTAGCCGCCTAGGCCGGCTACCACCACCGCAGCAGGTAAAGCGAAGAGCCAGTGGCAACGATTTGCACGAGTCCCCGCTCATGGAACAGATCAACACTGGCGCCGCCACTCCACCAAGGTCGAGGTTGGACCTCACTAAAGCCACTGCTAAGCACCATGGGACAGACAAAAACTGGGCCGACAACGTCTTTGGCGACACCGTCGGTGCGCACAACCTCCTTGGGCGTCACCAACCGCCCGGTGCGAAGCCTCTAATTAAAAAGGGGACCTTTGGCGATCCGGCGCCGGCGCCACTCCTGCGGAATTCGGCGCACCATGGCCGGCGTAGTGCGACACCCGCCGACCTAGGACTGCGGATCTGCTCTCTTGGGTTCTCCCAACGCCCGGGCCATGGATGGTCGACCCTGCGCCACCGCGAGAGGAGGAAGGGACAACGGAGGGGACGGAGAAATCCACCCCCCCTCCTCGAACAACTCTGCGCTAGCTCGGGCTCTGGCCCGGCAACATCACGGTCGCAGACGGCGACCTCTCCAACCCCACGCGGCTCGGGCGAGTCATTCCGCCTGCCCGCGACTCCAGCGTCTCCATGCCACCGGAGGAAGAGGGCCCCCGCCGCCGCCATCCTGGCCCGCCGCATTGGCCTTGCCCGGCTGCCTGCTCGGTGGCGGTGGCGAGAGAGGAGTGGGGGTGAGGGGAAAGACAGCGGTGGCGAGATCCGCCCGAAGTTGCCCTGCGTGGGGAGGCGACACGGGGTTCAGGCGTGAGGTACCCAATGAAAACGGCAAGATTCTATATCAGCTACAAGAAGCTGGCACCTACTTTGCTTAGGCTCTTTTTCAATGAACATACTATATATTCAATTCATAAACTTTAGTAATGTGAACCGTATTTGATGGACCATTAGGTTTGGATCAAAGTGATACAAAGAAGAAAGAACAAAATATAGAGACAATTTCAATAAAAGTATAGCCATGCTCTGGACATGACGTCTGATTGACATTTCCTTGGTCACCGATGTGGAATCTTATGAAGCATGTAGTTAGGGTAAATAACGAAGTATGGATATGCCGAATCATGCAACATTGTGGCATAACAATGTAAAAGTACTTGAATTTTCTAACATACTGCTCAAATTACCTGAAAGTACCATTCACAGAGCTAATTCATACGCACCAGTACCAACAATCAAAGACTATACAAGTACTCCCCAAAATCCAAAAATATGTTGGCATGGATAAGGTTCCTACTACATCCACGTCAGAATAAATACGATGTTTTAACCAGAAATAAATAACTTTTTTCATGCCGGTCCTGTTAGACCAGTTTGACTGAAACGTCATGCTTTAATGACTAGACTAGAGGAAGTTATAATCTAACCTCACAGTACCATCAAGAAAGTTCAAACCACTAGGTTACAATGTCATGGTCCTTAACTCACCATCTAATTTCAGAAAGCATTCATGGCTTAACACTCCTTTTCAATTTCAACCATGAAAATATAAAGATATTACCAAGTTACAAACTTTCACACTTCATAGTGTAAATCGAAGAAGTACCTGGAAGAGCAGCAAAACATTAAAAAAGACTGACTGCTCCTAGCAGGAAAGATCCATCTACAGCTAGGTGTCACAACTTTGAAATTCCCAAAGCTGAATAAATCAAGGACAGAAAGCTATTATGTTAAACGTTCCACGGAGAACAAATAACATATTCGATCCACAACTATAAGTTTCTGAGCAACTGAAAGAAAAAGCCTCCTTCTGCTACCTTCTGTGATAAAAAGTAGTTGTATTCATTTGGATATACACAAGGCAGGGTGCTGTCTATGCTTCCAATGCATGTCAGACTTCAAATTCTCAAATAAATCAAACAGCACAAGGTTGGATGGACTATAACCTTGACAACACCTTCATTTAACAAGCAAAAACTAGTGCCAAGATCAGGCATTCAGTTCGTCAACATAAATTACATATCCTAATTCCTAATATGCCCATCAGAAAGCTAAGAGACAGTCATCAACTGACCATCGTTCTAAAATGGCACATTGAATCTATGGTTGAACGTTTTGACTATATACATGGTGGTTTCAGCATACTATATTCATAAACTTAGGTAATATATATATATATACTATATTTGATGCACCATTATGTTTGGATCAAAGTGATACAAAGAAGAAAGAACAAAATATAGAGACAATTCCAACAAAAGTATAGAGATGCTCTGGGCATGAAGTCTCGTCGACATTTTCTTGGTCACTGATGTGGAATTTGATGAACCATGCAGTTTATGGTAAATAACAAAGTATGGATATGCGAATCATGCAACACTGTGGCATAACAATGTAAAGTACTTGAATTTTCTAACAAACTGCTCGAATTACCTGAAAGTACCATTAGCAGAGCTAATTCATGCGCACAAGTACCAATAAGACGATACAAGTACTCCACAAGCCAATAATATGGTTGGTTTTGGTAAGGTTCCTATTATGTTTTAACAAGAAATAAATAGCTTTTTTCATGCATGTTCTGTTAGACCAGTTTGACTGAAATGTCATGCTTTGACAACTAGACTAGAGGAAGTAATAATCTAACCTTACAGTACCATCAAGAAAGTTCACACCACTAGGTCTAGATTACACTGTCATGGTTCTTAATTAACTCACCATCTAATGTCATCAAGCATTCATGTCTTAAAACTCCTTTTCAATTTCAACCATGAAAATATAAAGATAATACAAAGTCACAAACTTTCACACTTGATAATGTAAATCGAAGAAGTACCTGGAAGAGCAGCAAAGCATTAAATAATGACTGATTGCTCCTGGCAGGAAAGATCCATCTACAGCTAGGTGTCACAATTTTGAAATTCCCAAAGTTTAATGTTAGCATAGACATAAAAATGGTACAAACCTGAGATAAGCAGCAATCAAATGTTCCACAGAGAACAGATAACCTATTCAATCCACAATTATAAGTTTCTGAGCAACTGATCGAAAGAAACAACCTCCTTGGCAGCATCTTCATTTAACAATGCAAGAAATATATGCCATGATCAGGCATTCAGTTCGTCAACATAAACTAAATATCCTAATTCCTAATATGCTCAAAAATCTACGAGACAATCATCAACTGACCATCATTCCAAAATGGCACATTAATTGAATCTATGGTTGAACTAGTAGACAATATACATGGTGGTTTCAACATGCTATATTATATCCCAACCCTCTCTTTCAGCTCAGCGGCAAGATCAGGAAATTCCTGCACCAAAGACATGAAACCAGCTGTGAACACTATCTTCTTGAAATTGTTCTCCGCGGCAAAGAAGTCAATACACTTGTTCTTCAACTCTGCACAGCTGTGCGTCTCGGCACAGGCTAGAGTAGAAGCAAATGTATCCACCGAGATACTACCCCATAGCTTCTGAGCACACATGAGCTTAAGTCGGTCCAATGCATAGCGGTCAGCCGCAGCAAGTAGATGCTGCACCATCTCAGTGGAGAGCCTCCAAGCTCGTCATCTTCAGGCATCTCATCTGTGTAAATGAATTCAAGCATAGCTTTGAACGTTGCTGGCTGGATGTCGTGCAATGTTATGAATGATGATGTGGCTTCTTCCATGGATCCAAAGAGCTCAGCTTGAAAGACCGGCGAGCGAGCAGCAAGAATAGCACGGTGAGCTCGGATCGTCTCGCCTTTAACAGTGAATGAAACATCTGTCCCGACATTGGATTCAAGAACACAACCAAGATCATAACCTATGTTGGAGGGTGGCACTGGAATGGTGTCGGCACCAAGAACTATGATGTTGCATAGAAACGTGACCCGGCCATTAGCCACATAGACCGACTCGAGAATTCTTCGCTTCATAAACCTAGACCACCCCATGCATCGAGGACCTTCACACGAGTACACCTTGACTAACCTCTTATCAAGGGAGACATTGGAGACGACAGATGCTTCACCTTCTCTTCCCAGACAAAAAACATGGAAGATGGTATTGACGGCTTTCGAATCGCTAATAAGCTCGAGGAACAAGGAAACGTACTTGCCCTTTGTCACTTCCCTAGAACCACGAGGGTAGCAGTGAATCCTCCAGAGGTTTTCACCTGTGGAGATAACATCGGAGCTCACAGAGTCCCCAATGGCCTTCGTCTCTGAATAGTCAAGTTTGAACTGGATAAAAGCAGAGCTCGACATCGTCGCTTCCCACAGCATCCTAAGGCACAGCGGCGGATTGATGGATCCACCGAAACTTCACCGCACGCTATGCGCCGCTCGTCGCCTACTCGCCCGGCCGCCGCCACCGCCGCTGGCCTACTCGCCTAGGTCTAGCTCTCGTGGCAATAATTAGTGAAGGTGCACCCGTGTTGTGGGCGTGGCCCATAATGGTGGTAAGGCCTTCTCTTAACAATTTGAGCGGGCCGAAGGCAAGAAGCCCATGTAAACGTGTGCTATCATCAGATGAATATTTTTTTTTTTTTTTTTTGCTAAAAAAAGATAGAAATATTTCGAAACGGCTGGAATATAGAAATTTCGAGCAGGCTGTGCATTTAGTCCTCCGCTAGCAGAGCAAGGAAACAGCCCAGGTTGGCTAAACATTAAACAGCCGACACATGAATAGGAATTTTGAAAACGGAGACTGAAAGTCTGAAACCGAAGTAATTATAACCCAAACAAGGATATCAGTTCTGTGTTCACTCCCACGTAGAAAGGAAACGAATTTCCTACGTTTCATTCGGTTCCAATCCTCGTTCAATTTCGTTCCCAAAAAAACCCAAAATATTTGCATATCTTATTTTGTAAGACTATATATTTGATTCATGAAAATATGTGACGTCCTCATGTTTGAATTGCTTTTTATTTGTGTTACTATGTTGTTTTCTTCCCTTGGCAATTGTTATTACCTAATCATGGGAAGCGATGCACAAATTTGCTTTAGGACTTATGTATTTTGTTGTCTTAGCCTCGACTTCATCAGTTTAGTTAGAACCGAAAACCCTTAATAATCAAAAACTGAAATGATCGGTTCCTAGAATATCTAGCAACCGATTTGGATCTTATGAATAAGAAATCGAATTTGAAGAATTTAAAAAAAAAAAAAAACTGAACCGGTCAGTTTTGTTTAACCAAATGAACAAATCAAAGGAATCTCGTCCAACTCGACTTCTAATATTTTCTATGTGTTTTTCTATCTTATTCTATTCTATTCTATATTTCTATTACATTCTACTCCCTCCGCTCCCAAATCTCCGCCGTGATTTGGCCTGGGCACCGCGGACCAAGGACACCACCATCGCACGCCGATTTGCTATTAATAGCCACACTCTTCTTAATCCGGCGTCCGTTCGTTTGCTCGAGTAATGACGCACAGATGCCACTGAAAACGCCGTTAGGCAGAGCTCACGCACGCAAGCCACACGACCGCGCTATTTTCGCCACGCTCACGTACCCCTCACTATTCGCGTGACCAGGCATTTTCGTTTGAACTTTCAGTACAGCAAAAATTCAGCCGCGAAAAGCTTTTCCAAATTTAGCCGCCACTCCTCTAATCATTTTTCACCACGGCCTATATAAATCATCCCCTTGCTTATCTCTTTCTGCCTCACTCAGCAATTGACAACGCGGCAGGTAGACAGGGAGCAGCAAGCTACTACAATCTGCTTTTTCCTTGTCAGATTGGAACTTGGTTACCTCAGTTTCTGCAAGTTCCATCAGAGCATCAACCACGTCGCCAGCAGTTTCTGCAATTTCCATCAGAGCATGACCGACGTCGCCAGCATCATCTTCTTCGGCAGGGGCAATCTCGTGTCGATCCTCGTCTTCTTCGTCGCATGAATCCGGCGCCCAGTTCACACCACGAACAAGCTTCTCTGGCACCGGAGATTCCTGTTGATCTTCGTCTTCGTCGCATGAATCCGGCGCCCAGTTGACACCACGGACAAGCTTGTCGTCGAAGGTGCCGAACTGGCCATCCATGGCAGTCAGCGCTGAGTCTTGACGACGACAAGGGCACTCGATGGCGAGGTGTCAATGAAACGACGGAGGCGCTGAGGCAGTACGTAGGGAAACGATGGAAACGCCGGAGCCGGCAGCGTAGTTAAGAGTCCGTGAGGCTAAAACGAAGCGGCGCATAACCGAAAAGAGCCGGGCTTCGAGAAAAACGGGAAAGTAGCTAATGCGACGGAGATTTGTTGAAAAACGAAAACGCGCTAATGCGACGGAGATTTGGGAACGGAGGGAGTATTTCTTTAAAAAAGAACAACAACAAAAAAATTGCCAACTACACTATCCAGTTAAGTCCACACCTTATTTGTCTCACCCTGAATGTGTTTTGAAATTTAGCTTTGCTTATTCTGAATTCGAAACTTTGTCGCAACAGTTTAATTTATCATAGCACAATATAGTAGTCCTACAATGGATGAAGATGAAACACTAGGATTTAGGTTACATTAATTTTTGTCCTAGTATTGTAGAGAATAGGAAAAAATTTTCTTAAACCCTCTAACAATTGCCGATTGTCTGCTTCATCACCGCACTAGAGGAGAATGTGGGATCAGTAGCCATCAATATTGTCTATTCTTCGCTCAATCGCATATAGAGCAAGAACTGAACTTTAGCCATTCAGACCGCATAAAAAATAGAATGATTGAACTTTATCAAGAATTGAACTCCACCTGCAATTTTAGCCATTCAGCAAAATATGAACTTCACAATTACAACTTTTGACCATGATTCAGTAATTCTTTTTGCATCTTTTGACCAGCTTAATTTTTGAGGGGCCTAGCTAGAGACACAAAACGAGCTAGTTGATCCTCAACGTGGCATTCCATCGAGCAGCAGTCGAGCGCCAAGACGATCCGAAGCCAGCAGGCAAAAAGAGGGTAGCACCGAGGAAACAAACCTGCGAGAGGCGCGGGTGAAGATCTCTAATTTGTTTTTGGATAACTGATGACATTCTAGGACTAATCTCTCTATGCTAAGTGTGTGATTTAGTTGGAGATTGGTCGAGCCAAATGTGGAGCATGAGGATCATGGTGGATGGATTGAGGTGATCCAAAATATGATCAAGTGCTTGCTTGGACATGAGAATCGAGAAGAGGTGATCACATTGGGCTCAAGGCAAAGGTATATTGTTAGGGCCATTTGCTTTCACACTCAAGACACCATAGAGTGTGTGAGTGATTTAGGACAGATAGCCGTACTATGAAGAGGGGAAATCTTCGGAGACTTCGATCATTTGGTGCCTCTAGGGTCTAACAATCATGTGCATGCATTCTTGATCTAGAGAGAGCTAACCAAACTTTTGAAAAAGATTGTGAAAATTGCTAACACACAAGCACATGGTGATGTATACTTGGTGGTGTTGGTAGCTCGGCGTGATTTGATGTTTTTGAGAAAATGAAATGCTTATTTTCTATTGTGTCGGATGCATTTCGTTGGTGAAGTTGGAGCTATTACGCAGGAAGCAGACGCTGCAGCTGACGCCCTACGAACGCATGTCGCGCGCTGCGCTAGCCCTTAACCGAGTGCTAACCGGTGCCATATAGAGCTCACTGTGAGGGTAGCAGCGGACGCGCCGCTGCCTACCCTACTAACGCGTCCGGTGCCGGTTTTTAGGGTTTGGGACCTCTCAGGTGGATGCTAGCTGCAGAGGCAGCTGGCACATCCGTAGGGAGCTTCAGGAGCTCTTCCAACCACGCGAGAAAGATCCATTGGGGCAGCTGACGCACGCATCCGGTGCATCCATCAGCTGCCCCACTAAACTATGCGCGCTAAGAAGTGACTGTTGGAGATCAATAGCTGAGCTTAAAAGTGGGACGCATGGCGTCCATCTGAGCAACGGACGTAGGGCAGCTGACGCGTCATCTGGCCCTGCCCGAGCGTCCGCTGCCCGCTAGAAGCCTGTTTGAAGTGGGGTTTTCACCCCACTCTATAAATAGAGGGGTGGCCGGCCATGAGGGCTTCTTTTTGGTCATTTTGAATCATTCCACATCCTTTGAGCTAAGCCACACCTCCTCCCTCTCATCTACTTGCTTGAGTGCATATTCTTTGAGAGATTGGAGAGATCTTTAGTGCATTTGCTTGAGTGTTGCATCTAGAGGCACTAGAAGATCGATGTAGCCACGGAGTTCTTGTTACTCTTGGAGAGCACCACTCCTAGATGGCTTTGGTGATTGTTGGAGGCGTTGGGAAGAGAAGGTGATTGTTCTTGTCCACCTCTCGGTGATTCGTGAGGGGTTTATGATCTTCCCCGGCGGAGTACCGAATTGATACTCTAGTGGATTGCGCGTGTTGTTGAGTTACCCCTCAATCGCATGTGTCAAGAGGGCCTAGTGTGGCAAGGCGTGTGCGCCAGCTTGATCCATGTTGAGACGGTAGACAAAACCGGAGAGTAGCTTGAGGGTGCTCAAGTGAACTCCGGCGAACAAATCAATTGTCTTCATCTTGTGATTGATTGTATCCCGGTGATTGGCTTCATTGTGTTCATATTGTGATATCATCTTCCGGTGATTGGTTGACTTGTCTGGACGTGTTGGTATAACACTTCTACACTTCTCTTGCATTACATTTGATAGATATCTTGAGCTTGAGTAGCTTGTGTAGAATTGCTAGTTGAGTAGCTCACTAGAATTGTTTAGAGTAACTTAGCTTGTTCACCTAGTTGGTAAAGTAGAGTAATAGCAATTGTGTGAATACTATAAGACTGTCTCCAAGAACATAGGCATATATGCAAAATGTCCGGTATCTGATGGATTTGGGCAAAAAAAAAAATAGCCTCCAACAACGTAGGCACTCACCCGATGCAAAATGCCTACGAGGCGATGGGGCAACGCAGATGTGCGTTCGCTCCCGCTACTTTTTGCCTCTCACCGCCGCCCGAGCCGGGTCCACTTCCCCTCACTGCCTTCTCCCCACCTCCACCCAGCAATGGGAGCGCCGCGATGAGGTTTAGCGGCCGCCGCCGACGCCGAGGCAGACCGCAAAGGCCGGGTGAAGGAAAGCAAGGCAGATGCGGCTAGGTAGGCCCGTGAACGGGCGCTTTTGGACGCACAGGCGGGGGGGGATTCGGGCTTGCTTGGGTCGCTTTCCCCGCCGCTGAACACGCCAAGACCAGCCTCGGGCAGGAGGGGAGGCGAGCGTGGAGCTGCTCGCCCGGGCTCGGCTGGGAGAGTGCCAACCGGCGCGAAGTCGCGTGCGGAATAGCACGCGCGGGCGCCGCGCGCGGAAGACCAATCGCCCGCCTCGCCGTTGCCGGAGCCGCCGATCGACGGAGAAGGCGAGGCCGGGTCGGGGAGCTCTCAACGCAGGGGCGGGCGGGACTCGACGAAGGCGCGAAGCTCTCCCCCCGCTCCCGCCACAGTTCGGCCCCCGCCGTTCTCGGGTCCCACCGACACGGCGCTAGCGGCGGGAGAGACCGCGGACCTTGGTGGTGGCCGCGGCACGGGGGTTGGGGAGAGGAAAGTCTTGGTCATGGGAATGGGAGCAGCCACGCCTCCGGGGACTCGGCGGCGCCGTTCGCCATGACGTTCACGCTCACGCCGGGCATCGTAGGAGAGGAGCAGATTAGCGCAATTTGCCGCCGGGGGGGGACAAGTACAGCAATGCGACGTTGATGAAGAGGTACAAAGACGGCCACACGGAAGGTCCTCGGCGAGGAGGGAGGCCACCGCCCGCCCCGGTGCTCGGTAGGGAGGGAGGGTGCGGGCGCATTTCGGTTGGGGAGGTTTTATGCGTTCATTGTTGGAGTCCCACACATTTAGGTGTGGTCTTCTTCGCTGTTTTGGGAGCCCAAAACGTGAAATAGGTATGGTATTCTGTTGGAGATAGTCTAAATCCTAGAATTGCTATTAGGTGGCGTGCCGACAAGTAGAGCTAGAGCAACCACAATTATCGCCTTATTGTTGTCTAACAATTTGCTCTATTGAATTTGTAGAAATTTTGTTAGGCTATTCACCCCCATTCTAGCCATTTAGGACCTTCGGTGGGTCGTCGATCAAGCGCAGCCAAGGCGTCTCCCTGTCCGATGGCGCGCCCGGTCCCTCGACGGTCGCGGGAGAGGAGGGGCCGTGGTGGAGGCATGCAGGGAATGGGACGAAGGCAACTAGACTCCTCTAGGCAGAAGTGGGGAAGGCCACGAGCGAAGGCCACCAGCATTGCTTCCTTGGCGTGGGGCTATGGGCTTTAATTTGAGGACTACTACTAGAGTTGGCCCAAAAATTGATCCTCAAATTTTGCAAGTGGATTTCTAAATTAAAAATAGTAGCCTATTTTTTTGAGAGGCCAGGCTGGAGACGCTCTAATTTCCTATACCGTAATTTCTAACTAGATTATACAAAATGAATAAATGAAACATGAAATCAAAGTTCACACACTATACACCTCACAGAAAACAAGATTTTAGCCTGTCCTAAGTTTCCTCTTGATGTTATTTCATGACTCGCAAGTACTCTCTTCATTCCAATTATAAAACGTTTTGGCTTTCCCAAATTGTAAGACGACATTTTGGCTGTTTTTTTAGAAATCTAGAAAATCTATAAAGACTTATAATTTGGAATGGAGGAAGTATATTGTATTTAATTCATATATGCATCATGCGGTGCTTTGCGAAACGAGGAGGCACATATAAAACACTAGCAAAGAATATGCATGCTATTGCCCTGAACAGTAAGGGGCATGCTATATTTCAGATGCCTAAAATGTACCTTGTGTTCAGGCAACAGGCAAGTATTGGATTTAATATTATATACAGCCATCAGATTTAAAGCAATATCGATGGATGACACATCGCCTGAACAGAAACAAAACACCAGGCGACTGGTGTATAGGAAGATGGAACAATAAAGCTTCATCCACATCTAGATTTCACCAATTCACTCGAAATTTCAGTTTTCAGATCAATCAAGCAGTAAAGGTTAACATGGGTGTACAAATATGTGAATCGTACAGAATTGTGGTGTCACAGTAACAGCAGCCAGTAATTTTGCCAATGCACACAGTAGATGTGCTAGAGCCAAATGTCACCCATTCCGAGATGCCAAAAGATTAGGGTCCTTTCATTGCGGTTCAGTTTTGAGATGAACATCCATTCAGATGAATTCAGTTTTCAGAAGGGCATGCTAGATCAGGGAAAGCTTTAGCCTCAGTTTTCATCAGAAAATAAAACAATAAAACTACAGAAGGTTATATGAAAATGACATAAAGCAACTTATATGGAAATAAAAGAATCCGATATAAAAGAAAAAAATTGATACCAGAAGTACATGACATTCCAAGGCGCTGAAATAGCTCATACGACATTTTGAAACTTACGGATAATACCGTCGTTAGAGTGTAGGAATCGAACATCCTGAGAGCTTAACCCACAGTGAAGCAACAATATAAAGTTGTGGCCACCATGAAGCAAATATACAGCTGTGGGATAACCCTGAACAGTGTTCCAAAACCACACAACATGCTACATCCCAACTCTACTAGTCTAGGGGATTAAGGTTATTTTTACACAAATAGAACTCAAAAGACAAACTAGTCTACTACTTTAGCATAACCTCCATGGCTTTACCCCTGAGCGCTAGTAGCATTCGCCTTGCCTACCATTTCAGTAATCCTTGGCAGCATCATCATTCAACAATGCAAGAAATGTAGTGCCAAGGTCAGGCATTCAGTTCAACTAAAACTACATATCCTAATTCCTAATTACTCAGAAATCTACGAGACGGTCACCATCGTTCCAAAATGGCACACTAAATCCATCGTTGAACACATAGACCACATACATGGAAATTTCAGCATGTTACATTATATCCCCACCCTCTCTTTCAGCTCAGCAGCAAGATCAGGAAATTCCTGCAGCAACCACACGAAACCAGCTGTGAACACTATCTTCTTGAAATTGTTCTCCGCGACAAAGAAGTCAATGCACTTGTTCTTCAACTCTGCACAGCCATGTGTCTCGGCACAGGCTAGAGTAGAAGCAAATGTTTCCACCGAGATAATGCTCCATAGCTTCCGAGCACACATCATCTTCAATCGGTCCAATGCATAGCGGTCAGCTGCAGCAAGTAGAAGCTGCAACATTTCAGTGGGAGGGCCTCCAAGCTGGTCATTTTCAGGCATCTCATCTGTGTAAATGAAATCAAGCATAGCATTGAACGTTGCTGGCTCAATCTCCTGAAGTGTGATGGATGATGCTGTGGCTTCATTCATGGAGCCAAAAAGCTCAGCTTGAAAGACCGACGAGCGGGCAGCAAGTATAGCACGGTGAGCTTGGATCGCCTCGCCTTTAATAACGAATGAAACATCTGTGCCCCCATATTGGAGTCAAGCAAACGCTCCCGAGCTCAACAAGTGTAGCACCTCACCGGGAGGCGAGAGGACTCAACGGCTCCCGAAGCGCCTCCCGTGGGCGACTTCGGGCGCCCCGCCACCCGCCGCCGCACCTCCGCCTCGCAGCCGGGCTCCCGCCGCCCTTGCTTCCGCGCCCGTGGCGGCGGGCGCCCCGATCCGCCCTCAACAAGCGGGCGTGGCCGCGTCCCCACCCCCACCCCGCCGCCTCCCTCCTTCGCTCCCGCCGGCGACCATAATTGGGGGGGGGCCCGACCGCCCATCGGATCCACGCCGCCCCCGCTGCCGGATCCGCCACCGGAGGCGTTCTCCCCCCTTCCTTCCCACCGGTATGGGTGAGCTCGGGCGGTCCAACGTGGGCGTTCGTCCCCGGCCGGCGGCTGGATCAGGTTGGCCTCGGCCGGCTATGGCGGCGGATCCCCCCCGGCGCCTCCCCCCGCCCCGGTCCCGGGCGACGCCCCGCCACGGCAGCGCCTCCGCCTTGGGCCTTGCATCCGGCGGCGCCGGCCGGATCCCAGGCCTCGAGCCCGCCTCGGGCGCCGCCCACCATGCCGTACTACGCTTCATCTTTGTGGGGCGGCGGCACGACAAGGTGCCCGGCCGGGCGTCTTCACGCGTCAGGCGCGGCCAGCCGCACCAACACCGCTTCTACACGGGCGACTGCGGCGGACGCCGGGGAGGTGTCGGGCGGGCACTCGGATCAGCACCCTTTTACACGCGGGCCAGCAGCCACGTACCGGGCTTCGGCACGGCCAAGCAACATCTCCCCGGCGCCGGTGCTCGGCCGTCGACGACGCCCCCGCCGGGCGTCGCCCTTTGTCGCTCTTGTTGAACGGCGAAAGCTCAGCCGCACCGGCCCGGCAGACGATGGTGACGCCTTCGCGCCACCAACTCCTTGGAGGCATCGTCGTTAATCCACTTGCAGCGGCTCAACGAAGTTCGGTGGCCTCTTCCTTCCACTCGCTGTGTTACGGTGGTGGCGCCGCCGTGGTGGCGGGCCAAGGTGCCGCGGCTGGCGTCTGTGGCGCCATGGCGACGCTCGCCTAGCCGGACCACCTCACTAGCACGGCCGCCGGTTGTTGGGGTCGTGCGGCTCGCCGAGGGAGTGTGGTTTGCCTTGCGATTGGGGTCGAAAGACCTCCGGTTCTATTTTGGCGTTGTCGGCGTTCGCGGACGCCGATCTCCTTCTTGAAGGCAACGCTTTGAACACTCCTGCAGCTCCCCTTTGGTCGGTTTGGTCGTCCTGCTGTCCTATTTGCGCGTCACGTTTTTCCTCACCTGGGTTTGTCTAGCTAGTGATGCTCGTACCTCTAGTTGTTATCGTTTCCGGCGGATGCTTTGCCGCCGTGGTGCTCGTTGCTTGGGCGGATGCTTTGCCGCCATGTTCTCGTTGGTCGTTGGTTTGGGCGGATGCTTCGCCGCCGGTGTGTCGTCAGGTAAGTCCTCCTCGCCCGTGGTCTGAGGGCGTTGGCTCTTCGTGACTCGGAGGAACTTTTCGGCGGATGCTTTGTCGCCGAGGTCGTTCCGGTGGATGCTTTGCCACCGTGGTCGTGGTCGTCTCGCTTTGACGGATGCTTTGCCGTCTGGAGTGCTAGCGGATGCTTTGCCGCTGCAGGTTGTGTTTCCGGCGGATGCTTTGCCGCCGTGGTGGTTCTGGTGGATGCTTTGCCACCGTGGTTGCGTTTCTGGCGGATGCTTGGCCGCCTAGGAGGTTATGGTGGATGCTTTGCCACCGAGGTCTTTGTCTTTCCGGCAGATGCTTTGCCGAGGTGTATCTTCCACGGCTCCAATCACTACTAGCTACCCAGGTGTTGAGTTATCTTTTGTATAGGCGCAGCTTGGTAGGGTTGTTAGGTGAAGGGTTCCCTGCCCCTCGCTCTTCTTGCTTTTTGTTTATGTTTAAGGTCTTTGTTGGTGTTTTCTCCTGGGATGTCTTCTCGGCATCGGGATTGTTGTATTTGGATTCGGTTTTCCTCCTCTTAATGAAATACGGGTGAACGGCCCGATCGCGAAAAAAATTGAGTCAAGCAAATAACCAAAATCAGCACCAATGTTATAGGGTGGCACTGGAATGGTGTCAAGATCAAGAACTACAATGTTGCATAGAAACGTGACCCATCCATTTGCCACGTAGCCTGACTCGAGAACACTTCGCCTCACAAACTGACAACCCCAGGATCTATACCTTTGACGTGAGTAAACCGCAACAAACCTTTTATCTTGGGAGAAATCAGAGACAATGCTTCACCTTCTCTCCCAAAGCAAAAAGCATGGAAGATGGTCCTCACGCCTACCGAATCGCTAAGAAGCTCGAGGTACAAGGAGACGAACTCGCCCCTTTGCTCTTCCCTATCTCCACGAGGGTAGCAGATAATTCTCCAGAGGTGTCCCCCAGCAGAGATTTCATCGGACCTGACATGGTCCCCAATAGCCATGTTCATTGTCTCCGAATAAGTTGGAACTCGAAAAACCCAGAGCCCGACATCGTCGCATCCGATTGCATCCTAACACAAATCACATGAACTTTGTGTCAAAAAAAAAAAAAAAAAACGCGTGAACTTGAACACCGATTTCACACATGCTAACAAAAGCTTAATCTAAATTGGACTGAAGAGCTAGCAGCACATGATGAGGATACTCACTTTCCGGCCTCCGCTGTCGGAGCGGACGGACTGATGGCTCCTTTGGAACTTCACCACACGCCGTGCGCCGCTCGTCTCCTACTTGACCGGCCGCCGCCGACCCACCGCTCTAGCCTCACCTAGGTCTTCTAGATTCTAGAACACTCTCAATCGCGCTCTGGGAGCAACGGCCGCCACGGCTGGGATATACACACTCGTGTCGTGGGCCTGGCCCATAATGCTGGCAAGGCCTTCCTTTAACAAGCCCATATAAACGTGTGCCAATAAGATGCCCATACAATTTGAGCTGGCTGAGGCTCGCTCGATGGCCATCAGGACGGCGGCGCTCCTCTTCCACCGCCGGGCCGCCGCCGCAGCTCCACAGCCGCTAGACCAGTACTTCGCTGGTCTGTCCACCGCAGTGGGGCACGTTACTCCAGACGATAGAGGTCTGCACATTGGCGGTGGGGAGGAGAGCAAGAAGCGGTGGGTGGAGCTCCTCCCTTCGCGCACCACTCGACGCCAACGCCGCCGCTCGAGCCGTCTTTCTGGGAGATGGTGGGGAAGGAGCATGCTCCAATGCTAAGGCTATTAGGTGGGTCCGGCGTTGCTGCCCGCAACTTCCGGCGTCTCTGGTCCAGAAGCTGTTCCGCCTCCGCAAGGTGAGCGCACCACCTTCTCGACCAAATGCTCCACTGCCTATCATGCTTCAGTTACTCTGCATAACTTACAAATTGAAACATAATAAAACTTTATGTTTGTCTTGTGATCGTACTTGATTAGCTTCTTATTGGCACACGTATCGATGCGCAAAAGAATTATAATTCTAATTTGTTTTGTACGGATGGGTATGAATGAGTGTAAAAAAAACCTTACATACTGAAATCCCTCTCGCATCGAATGAGTGTACGGATGGGCGTGAGCGTGAGGTACTTCAAGCTGTTTGCATTATTTTCTTTCAGTAAATCTGTTTTGTAGAGAATAGAATCCCAAAAGTACTGAGACTAAATGGCGTAGTTTAGCATTGTATGATTTGTGTTTCATGTTAAAAGTTATATGTTAAAAAATTTTTTTTTTGTTTCAAAAAGTTACTTTTGGAAAATCTAATTTTCTCCCCTCCACCTTAACTTTTTGAGCAATTGTATTGTATTTTTCTTTTATCCCTTGAGTTCTGCTCCACAAAGTTACAGTTTTTTTTCTCCTCTAAGAAGATATTTCTTTCCCTGTGTATTCACTGTTGCAGGTGAAGAAGAGTCTTGTGATTGCAGATGCCTCTTCAACAGACAGTATTGCTCAGCCACTCCGGTTGAGAAGGGTAATGAATGGCGAGTCAATCAGAAATACCTGACATTCTGATTTCTAATTTTCCCTTTATATGCTTTTACACAATATTTTTTTTATAATTTATATGTACTAGTTTACAATTTGGGATGCATCATACGTACATTGCTGGCATATCCACAGTTTTAAGAAAATATGTGAAGGATGATATTCTTTAAAAAAAAGTAAATCTGTTATGTTTTTTTTTACCAGAAAATCTGTTATGTTAGTGAAGTATAAATTTTAGGGGTGTGCTTCTGCAATGATTTCTTGAAATGGTTTATGATCTTAAAGCAAAGTGTAACATTAAGGTGCAGCAATATGTGTTCCCTACACACGAATTTCTGCTCTTAACGTTAAAAATGGTAATCAGATAAAATATTTGAAACATATGTGTATGTAGCCCGTAGCATCAGCTTGATTTAAGGCCATTTGTGGTGGTTGTGCTGTGCTTAACTACGCTCGGGATCTTTACTAATGCTAGTAAGATTTTTCTGTTATGTATGCTAAAAAAGATGCTCATAATCAACTGAAACAGACAGTTCTAGAAAGGAATAAATATACTTTTGAAAAGGCCACCGCCATGCTAAACGGATCCTTGTCCTTTTGGGTTGGTACACAGAGTTTCTCTGCCAAGCATTGAATTTTGTGGACTATGCACTCTATCATTGCACTGTTGGACAATCGAACTCAATTTGCAATTTGATAGAAGACTGCCAGAGGGCAGCTTGGCCCTTGGCCGCTTGGATTGAAACTGAATAAAAGTTCAGAATTTCTTACAAGAGGTGGAGGGCTTGCCCCTGCTTATATATGCAGAAAGCTCACCTACTCCCTTTCTAACTTGGCCACCAAGAAGCTCTTTAACTTGGCTATCAAGGCAGCTTACAAGTAAAGCTTAAACTAATGATGAAAAAGCAAATGAACTTATTTAGCTAATCAAGGCAAGACATAGGGTAAGACCATCATTTCTCCCCCTTAGCCTTGTCTTCCCTTGAGCTGATCATCTTCAGGCCTATCCTTCCCCCCTTATCTCTTGGAACTTCATCCTGCCCAAAGACTTGGTTAAGATATCAGCCAGCTGATCAGTGGTGGAGATGTACTCAGCCTTGATGCTCCCATCCTCCAAGCAATTCCTGATGAAATGATACTTGATCCTGATATGCTTGCTCTTCTCATGGAAGACAGGATTCTTGGCAAGTGCTAGAGCTGATTTGCTGTCCACCTTCAGCTCAATTGTCTCTACTGGTCTTCCAATCAGCTCAGCGAGTAATCTTGACAGCCACATGGCTTGAGTAGCTGCTGTAGTAGTGGCAACATACTCAGCCTCACAGCTAGACAGGGCTACCACCTTCTGCTTCACTGATTACCAGCTCACAGGGCTGTTGCCCAAGAAGAACAGCACCCCACTGGTGCTCTTGCTGTTGTCAATGTCCCCAGCTAGGTCACTGTCAAAGTAGCCGATGAACCGAGCTCTGCTGGGTGCCTTGATGTAGTGCAGCCCATAGTCCGAGTCCCGGGCTACATACCTTAGTATGCGCTGACAAAGCAGCCTAATGCTCCTCGCCGGCCTCTCCATGAACCGGCCGACAAAGCCAACAAAGAAAGGCAAGATCGGGGCGAGTGTGTACCAGGTACCTCAGGCTCCCAATCAGCCGCCTGTAGTGGGTGGGGATCGACCTCAGGAGCTTCACTGTCCCTGCTGAGTCGCAGCCGTTCCTCCATTGGAGTCTGGGCGGGGTTGCAGCCAACCATCCCACCGAGCTCCAGGATCCTCTTGGCGTAGTGAGTTTGCCTGAGAGTGATCCCGGCCTCATCCTGCTGCACCTCGACGCCCAGGTAGAAACTGAGCAGGCCCAGGTCACTCATGTCGAAGACCCTCTTCATCTGAGCCTTGAACCTCTCAATCACCTCCACACTGGCGCCGGTGATGATCAGATCATCGACGTAGACCCCGACAATCAGCATCGTGTCGCCGGAGCCCCGCCTGTACATCGCCGCCTCATGAGCGCTCTGGACGAACCCCAGCTCCTTGAGTGTGGCGTCGAGCTTCTCGTTCCAGGCGCGAGGAGCCTGCCGCAAGCCATAGAGAGCCTTGCGCAGGCGATACACCTTGTCTTCCTCCCCGGCGACGGCGTAGCCTGGCGGCTGCTGCACGAACACCTCCTCCTTGAGGTCGCCGTTGAGGAAGGCGGACTTCACGTCCATGTGGTGGACGCGCCACCCTTCCTGGGCTGCCAGCGCGAGGAGGACACGGACTGACTCCATCCGCGCCACCGGCGCAAATGCGTCGTCGTAGTCGATCCCCTCCTGCTGGACGAAGCCGCGCGCCACCAATCTCGCCTTGTGCTTGATCACCGCGCCCGATTCATCCTTCTTCAACTTGTACACCCATTTCAGAGAGATGGGGCGGTGACCCGCGGGCAAGCGCACCAACTCCCAGGTGCGATTCTTCTCCACCGACTCCAGCTCGTCCTCCATCGCCGCGCGCCAGGCAGGGTCATCCTTAGCCTGGGCGAAGTTGGCCGGCTCCCCGGCGTGTGTGAGGTGTAGCTCGGCGAAGAGGCGCGGTGCCGGTGGTGGTGTAGGCTGCGGGCCGAGGATGTTGGTGACGGTCCGGTACCGCAGCGGCTCATCATCATCATGCCACGCGTCCAGCCTCTCGTCATCGTCCTCGAGCGGAGTGGCGAACTCCACTTGATCGCCCGCCGCCGCTGGTGCCTGTGGCGAGACAGGGGAACCAGCCGGAGACGGGGAACGCGGTACGCCCGCTGTCGATCCTGGCGCCGTGGGAGCTGCCGTCGCCGCCGATGTCCCTCCGGGCTCCCCCGGACTTGGTGACGGCGTGCGCGGCAGTGGGGAGTCCACCTCCCCTGCACCTCGTGCCTCCTCTGCTCCGGCGGACCAGTATTCGACGGTGAAGTCGCTCGACGCCGCCTGAGACCCGCCTGCCTCCTTGGTGGCCCAATCCCAGCCACTCCTAGGATCTAACCTGGCTCTAGATACCAATTGTTGGACAATCGAACTCAATTTGCAATTTGATAGAAGACTGCCAGAGGGCAGCTTGGCCCTTGGCCGCTTGGATTAAAACTGAATAAAAGTTCAGAATTTCTTACAAGAGGTGGAGGGCTTGCCCCTGCTTATATATGCAGAAAGCTCACCTACTCCCTTTCTAACTTGGCCACCAAGAAGCTCTTTAACTTGGCTATCAAGGCAGCTTACAAGTAAAGCTTAAACTAATGATGAAAAAGCAAATGAACTTATTTAGCTAATCAAGGCAAGACATAGGGTAAGACCATCATGCACTTGATAATTTGATACTAGATGTATCATGAGCATTTGGTTTTTGGGGCACATTTTAGCAAAACAATTGATTAGTCAATCATCACATCCTTGTTCCCTTTAATTATGACCTATCTTCCCATGTTACTGATACTTCAAAGAGGAACTTGGTAAACTGTCATCATAGTTTATGATTTTGAAGGGCACAGTATCAATCACTGACTTTATAATGACATGGGTTGGTGATATTACCAGCAAACTTTCAACATAATGCTTCAGTTTTTCAGAAACTTTCATTTGAATTTTAGCAATTATCAGTATTTTCTTTGTTATTTGGGAAAGTTTGTGGAGCAACAAATCTTTCACATTGTTTTTTTCTTTTTTCTTCGTTCCTGTGACTATGCGCCTTCAATATTTTTTTCATGGAACCATATTTTATCATCCCATATCACTAAGGGCCCGTTCGGTTACAACGAACCAGCCCAGGAATGAATCCACCTGATGAACCTTATATAAATTTAAGTAGCGTTCCGGCCAGGATTTTTTCCAGCTGCTCATTCCATGAGAGACGTTGTTCTTTTATACTGCATCCTGCACTCATGTATCATGTTTTTATTGGTGTATTGCCAAAGAAAAAAATTGGCATGGATGAAGAATGGCCAATTGTATTGTATTATAATGTGAGAGTTTTTCAGCTGTAGCCTAATGAGGTTATATAGTACAATATTTTACTAGTAACTGAGTCCTCTGTTGCAGTATGTGACCTTGTTTTAATTTCTTCAAAGGTTTCAGCAAAAGATGAACTTGTGCCTGGTGATATTCTCTTTCTACCTGTTGACATTCAAGAACCTTCGGTTAATGAGAAGACCAAGAAATTTGGTAACAAGAATGAGATTGATTTTCTACGCAGCCTTGAGATCTACAAGGTGTAAATCTATATTTGTTTTTCAAAGATATGTTGATTAGCTTGGGTGGTAAATGATCTCATTGGCATCTGTAATTTTTTTTCAGGATAGGGCTATCATTGTGCTCAACAAACCACCTGGAATGCCAGTGCAAGTAGACAACTTTATATCCTTAATAATCTGCAGTTCACAAAAATTCAGAGCATATTTAAAACATGTTTGCTTCTTAATTCTGAAGGGTGGTGTTGGCATAAAAAATAGTCTTGATATACTAGCGCCGATGTTTGAGGATGGTTCTTCTGAAGCACCTCGGCTGGTGAGTTCTGGGTGCTGCAGTTGCTACTCACTTGCAGTGCTCATGGTGCTTGTATCTTATTGTACAAACCTTATGAGAATACAATACAAGGGTTAACCAAAATATCATTAGAGAGTTCTGAAAGCATAGTAGATTGGGTATAATGTGTGGGATGAATAATGAATTGCATTGAGACTTGGGGACAAGTTGCCTCCCCGTATAAATTTAGCATCACAGACTCTGTATTCTTAGTTCCTCAGCAAAGTGGCATTACATTGGCGCCACTCCAAGAAACAACTTGTTTGAAAGTTTATGCATGACTTGCTTGTTTCTTAATATTATTTTTTATTACTTCACCAGGTCCACAGGCTTGATAGGGATTGCAGTGGCGTCCTTGTTCTGGGAAGAACTCAACTTAGCGCTTCCATTATGCATGCTATATTTCGTGAGAAAACTGCTGATGCTTTAGGTGATGTAAGTTTTAAAATAATCTTACTCTGTTTGGCACCATTTTTTTTTGTATTCTTATTCAACTCCAAGGTTATTATTATCTTCTATGTATCTTGAAAATATTTTCCATTGTGTCAAGGGTACTCAACAAGTACTGCAAAGAAAAAATATGTTGCACTTGTTATTGGAAGACCTAGGCATCCCAAGGGTTTATTGTCAGCTCCACTTGCAAAGGTTTGTATGGATATCGTTACCTTTTCGTTGCTAATTTTATGTGCAGAATTCAGTGACAATTGAATAATCTGAAATTCTCTTGAACAATCTCAAACTAGTAGTATATCTATATCTGAAAGCTATTTGATACTATACAGATAGTCAATGGCAAGTTTTCCTGTTTTTTTCTTGTTTGTAGTGGTCTCACCATTGTTCACACGAGAGAATATACGAACAACTCGTAGTTGCTAGGTCATCAGCTGTAATGCCTGATTGTCACTTTTAACTCATTTTTGCAATTTTGCCACTGAAAGAAAAATTAACTGTATATGCATTATGCAAATCAGGATCAAGAGTACATGTTTGACTTGCCATTGAGATGTGATAAAGCAATATAAAATCAAACTTTTCTTTCTTTTTCTACACCTTTTGGAACTCTGTTCCATTTTAGAGCTCTTCTCGTTTTCCATATGGTTTGTTCACCCCGTTTCCATCAGTAGTATTTTATGGTTAAGCCTTGCACTTTCATAGGTTGTATTACAAGATGGCAGGTCGGAACGTCTGACTGTTTGCGCTGGTTCAAATACTGCTTCTGTTCAAGATGCTTTGACAGAGTACCGCGTGATTGAGTCTTGTCCTCAAGGTAGGCAAGAAAAAATGCATGTTGAGGAGCAAATGCATTTTATTGTTGTACAGATAAGTAAATTATTACTGCTAGCAGTATCATTTCAAAGTGGAATAAGTAGCATCAAATAGTGTAGAACTCTTGGGCCACTATGCTGCTGATAAAAATAACTTCAAACAGATATCAAATCAGTTGTGAATAGAAACAAATTCATTCAAGGAAAATTCAGATGCATTAAACTGTAATATAGTTTTGGTATTATTGATAAACATTGATGATGTAGGTTTATGTTTCTCAGTGCTATAACATTAGGTTTTAGGATATAATCTGCTGCTGATCCCCCTCTCTGAATTTGATCAGGAGCAGGCAATCGTTCAGCTCCTTGTTGCTGTAGCAGTAAGGCTAAAGGCCATTCATAGTACTAGGTAGTATAGTAGTTGGTATTTGCATACCTCAGCCATACCAAGTAGTGGGCTGAAATCAGCCATGTCCTAGAGGACATAGGAGTTGTTGTACCTTACTAGGTACTTGTAGTGTGTATATATACTACCTCTACGCATTTGGAAATTGCAGTTTCAGTTGCCACATTCAGAGTTTCAGAGCTGCCACTGCAGCTCGTGCAGTGTGTGCGCTGAGCTCAACTCCTACCTCTAGCCAAAGTGAGTGCGTGGGTGCGTGGGTGTGTTGGTAAGCAAGTTGCTTACCTATGCAGAGATCCCAGGGATCAACATAGGTCTCCTGGATGATGATAGCCACTGTAAGCTTAGCAAATGAAGTAGATTGCTGAATTATGATGCAACATTTTATTCAATATTGTTGTCCATTTTAAGTGATGGGTTTGAGATATTGTCAGTAATCAGCAAAAAAGATTGCTGAATTATGATGCATCATTTATTCAATATTGTTGTCCATTTTAAGTGATGGGTATGGGTTTGTGATATTGTCAGTAAAAAAAAAGATTGCTGAGTTATGATGCATCATTTTATTCAATAATGTTGTCCTTTTTAAGTGATGGGTTTGGGATATTGTCAGTAAGCAGCAAAAAAGGTAATGCAGTGAAATTGCTTTTTGTTAAGGAAAGTCCATACTAATATGGTGTGAAATTACTTTACATATAACTGTTATTGTGATTTAATAATACTGAAGTTTGCTAATGATTTTAGGGTACACTTGGTTAGAACTATTCCCTCGAACTGGGAGGAAGCATCAGGTAACTGTTATACTAATATGGTTTCGTTGTACTTACTTGCAAGGTACATGAAGAGCCATCTAATGCTAATCACTAAAAACTTTCATTTTTATTCTTGAACTGAGCCAGCTCCGAGTCCATTGTGCGGAGGTTCTGGGAACACCAATTGTTGGGGATTACAAGTACGGACGGCAAGCGCACCAGAACTGGACGCCTCTTCCCATGCCGCAAACAGTCGACGAGAAAATGCTCAAGAAAAGGAAGCTTCCCTTTGGACTTTCTTTGGGTGGTGGAAGCGTAGCTGAGCAGCAGCCACAGCTTCATCTACACTGCAAGCAGATGATCCTTCCTGACATCTCAGCAGCTATGCAGCGGCTGCAGTCTTCAGATGCTGACCACGATTTCTCTGACTTTGAGAAGCTGAGCTTTGTCGCGCCATTGCCGTTGCACATGCAGTTAAGCTGGAAGATTCTGATGTCCGTAGGCAATTAGTGTTGTCATTTCCTTTAGTCATCCCTGCTTGCTGTGCTCAAACTACTGGGTTTGCTTTTAAGACGTCGCAGAAATAGAACAGCTTGAAACCTTAGTTTGGGCTGTTGTAGCAGTAGACCTCTACTGAGGTGAAAAGATGACATCACACACAGACACGATGTTGATAAATAGACTATTCTTTTTGGTTTCCCTCCAGAAAACTTTTCATGTGATGCCGCATCATGCTAAGTAACAGATGAGCAATGATACAAGTTCAAGGATGCCATTAAATCTGAGCCAGCCCAGACTGCCAAGCAGTCATCACGGAGGTTTGGATGCTCGTTCGAGGGAAAAAAAAATTGTTTCACCTTTTTCTTCTGCCTCGGTAGTCTGCATTACCCCTGTTCGCTTCCATGACTGCCGTTACCGCAATAGTTCTAATTTACAGCGGTGCCACAAGATTTTTTTAAAAAAAAAATGCACTGCAATAGACATAAATAGAAGCCCTGATGCATAGTATATAACTACATCAAACGAGAAATTTCAAGATTTGGGACTTAATTCGCGCGTCTCTCAAGATTTGGGACTCAATTCGTCGGCCTTACAAGAAATAGGACTCAATTTAATTACATCAAGCTGAAAAAAATCCAGCACAAAAAGGTTGGATGCAGGTCCAGTTGTTTAAACTACTTCAGTGGTTTCAACCCGAGTGAGGCCCGTAGCTTGTTCATTTCTATGATCTCTGGGTCATTAGGGTCCGGAGCATTTCCTTCACCCTCCTTCTCTTTCTTTACCTTCTTCCTCTTGGGTTCCTCACTTGAGCTACCATGTCCTCGAGGACTCGCACTGCCACGACCACGCCTCCTGCGGTACTCTCCATCTTCTCGATCTCTGTCCCGTCGATCTCTGCTCCTTGAGCGACTCCTGTGCCTGCCACGGTCTCTGTCAGCGCTCCCTTTCCCTACCATCCCTCTCCTGTATCGATCCCTGTCACGACTGTAGTCATCATCTCGCAGGCGGTGACGGTCACAATCCCCATCCCGGTTTCTGTCTCTTTCACGATCTCTATCTCGGTCTCTTTCCCGCCCTCTCCCATGATCCCTATCATAATCTCGATCTCTATCATAATCTCTACCCCTGTAAAATAGACAAAAAAAAAAGTGCATTAAATCAAGAAAGATTAATAGTCACTGCAATCACAAGGAACCAAAATCCCAAATTAAACTTATTCAAGATATCATCATCCACCAGTGGAGGTACAGTCAAATAACTAAATCTGCTTTTGATAAAATCAAATGGAACAAGTTTGATTAGCAAGATAAATGGTATCATACTGTCTAAAGTGGTCCGATTCAAGAATATATTCTAGTTTTAACAATTCCATGGAGTTCTGATCCATTAACTTATCAGCACCTGACCTTTATTGTTAGTGAAGTATTAAGTAGTTAAGTATTAGATGATTCCCAGCCTCCCCAAAGTTACTACCAGAAAAATTGTCACACATGATATACAAAGTCATCAACATTTTTATCCTTAACAGCCATGCTTTACTAAAAGCAAACAAAATCATTAATATAACCATTCGTTTAGCTGGTCACTAAAACATATGACATAATCAATAAAACCCTATACAGAATACACTTTTATACATGAACTGAAGTAGTTTGGCATTTCACAGGAAAAAAAAAGCTCATTACTTTTCAAAGCTTGAAAATGTGTCAGTGACAGAAGCTGAAAAACATGAAAAACAAAAGGGAAATGCAATGGATTCAAAATGTGAACTAAAAAAAAACAGCAATCAAATTCAATAAGCAAGATATTCAATTCAAGATTATTTATGACTATGTATCTGTTTGACCCATCATACTTCTCACTGCACACTATCAGTGCAGAGAAACCTGGCAGAGCCACAATTTTCACTGTCGGAAGTGGTATACCTACCAATGGCTCTTGATATTAACATGCCATGGCAGTAACACTGATATAAATCACTGCAATGATGCAGCACCAGCTTCCGGTATATGATATCAAGATCAAGAATCAAAAGCATCTAGACTAGACGTCACAAATTAAGAATGATATTTTGATACATCATCAGAACATCATTGTAATTTCAGCTTCTTTAAAACTAAAACAAGCAGGTATCCTTTGATTCACATATTCAATGCAAGACGCAACATTGATGCTAGACGCATTAAGCAGGTGAAGAAACAGTAAGAATAATTCGCAGGAAACTTGGTATGAGTCCAGTGCAGTTCATGAGGAGCATACCTGTGATGCCTTTCGTGTCTCCTGTCCCGGTCCCGGTCCCTATCCCTATCCCGTTCCCTTGCAGGGCTCCTTCCACGATGATTATCCTGAAAAGAAGATAAAAGTGGATTCAGCATGCCATTAATAAACTTGGTAGATTCACTACAGATTCGCTTCTAAAGTGCTCACATTTTGACGACCGCTAGGTTCATCAATTTCCATAGGATGTTCCTCCTTGTCTTCCTCTTCTTCCTCAAAATCATCCTCAAGTGCACTTCTTCTCGGTTCCAGAGTTCCAGACGCCTCAAGAACCCATCTGTTCAAACAATCCAGAAAATGCCATACATGAGACAAAACTGTGCAATCAAGATTTTATGAGTATGCCAATGTAAAATGCCACAAGCAAAATAATTTTCAAGAGCACCGCTTTGACCCAGTGAACTAAAGACAAACCTTTTCTGAATGCGAGGCATGGCTGTATCACAGGAGTAATCCTTGGTCAGCAACTCATCAATGACCTCATCAACATGGGTAACTGTGAACCCTGAAATGAGAATGAAATACCCATGTAAATGCAGGCCCCTAGTTTCAATTATATTATGACTGTCAGTGTGAAAAACATCACAGTTTTGAGAAGGGAAAAAAGAAAGCTGTAAATTCAGGGGACATGGTAGCATACGTCCATCGCTGAGCTTGTGCCTGATCTTGCGGTAGTCGTTGTAGAGCGGCTCAAGGTACTGGTAGACGTCAGCAATGGTGCCCGTGAGGCGCAGGTAGAAGGCCCCAAGAACACGAACATACCTAGAAGAAAACGGAGAACAGCAACATCGATGCTGTGTCAGTTAAAAATCAAAAGGAATTCTTAAGGCACAGTACAGGAACCAATTTCCTACAACGAATGTTAGTGGAGATAAGGAAGAAGCGAGCGTACTTGTGATCCTCGTTCTTGATGAACTCGACTACGATGTCCTTGTCCGGTTGGATCTGCAGCATCTTGAGCGCGAGGCAAAGGAAAGGGGTGGGCTTGCGGCTGCCGCCGTAGGTTCCGCCAGTGTGGTCGAGCTCCATGGCCTTGTCCACCAGCGTCTCCGCGGTGAGGCCGAAGCATTGCTCCTTCCAGTAGGTGCTCTGGTAGATCTTGGAGCGCACGATCTTCTCCACCAGATTTTGTGGGTTCGTCCCGTGGATGCTCTTCGCGAGGGGGTCCGTGCGGTTCGCCATCGCTTAAGCGCCCGCGCCCGCGCCCGTGGAGCGCTTCGGTAGCGGCGAACAAAAGTGGTGGCGGTGACGGCGGATGTAGCTGGGGATTTGGATTGGTGACGCCGCTCGTCTCCTACTTGTCCGGCCGCCGCCGACCCACCTAAATAAAGCTCTTCGCCTCCCCCACCTAGTTGGTCTAGAACTCTCCATCGTGGTCGGTTGCGTCGCCACGGCTTGCGTTGGCCTGGCCCATAACGGTGGCAAACAATTTGAGTGGGCCGAAGACAAGCCGAAGACAAGAAGCCCATATAAACGTGCAATAGGAATTCACTTCGGACTCTCGATTTGGCTAAGTCAGGTGATGGTAATGACAGGCCTATAGAGCCAACCAAGTTTAAAGAGAGAGAGAGAGAGAGACTGAAGCCGAAGTAACCAAAAAAAAAGCTACATATTGTAACTCTAATACAGGTCAACTAATTAAAATACTATTTTAGATCTACTAATTTCCTATATATACCGTACTTAATATTTAGATATGTTATTACCTTGGTAAATACTAACTTGATCTACAAAATATAAATAAACGAAATGTGAAATCAAAGTTCGCACATTGCCTCACACAAAACAAGATTTCAACAGAGCTTGGCTACTCTATCCTCTCCTTATCATGCATGAAACGAGGAAGCACATATCGTCCACTCTCCTATCCTCCCCTCATGCACAACTATCTATGAAACGAGGAAGCACATATAGAACAATCGCAAAGAATAGTACTAAAATGCACATATTGTTGCCCTGAACAATAAAGCTTCATCCACATCTAGATTTCACCAATTCGCTTGAAATTTCAGTTTTCAGATCAATCAAGCAGTAAAGGTTAGCATGGGTGTACAAAAATGTGAAATCATACAATTGTGGTGTCACAATAACAGTACCTAGTAAATTGTTCCAATGCATACAACGGATGTGCTAGAGCCAAAATTACACCCATTCAGAGATGCTGAAAGAAACAGGGTCCTTTCATTGTTGTTCAGATTTGAGATGAACATCCATTCAGATGAATGAGTTTCAGTTTCCACAAGGACTTTATAGATCAGAGAAAGCTGTATTTCAGTTGGCATCAAGTTCGTGCAACAGTGCAAGAAGTGTAACTCTAAGAACAAGCTCTCTGTTCATCAATTACTTCATATTCTAATATGCTCCAAAGGATTCCAGATAATGCTCACTGTCATTCAAAAAAATACTACAATAAATAAATATATATAGTCCAACTTCTTAGCTATTACATGTGGAGGTTTAAGCATTTTATTTCCCCACCCTCCTTCCCAGCTCAGCAGCAAGCACTGGGAATTTCTGCAACAGCATGGCGAAACCATCTGTGAACACTACCTTGTTAAAATTTTGCTGCACAGCCAGAAAGTCCATGCACTTTGTCTTCAACTTTGGACAGTTGTATGTCTCAGCACAAGCTAAAACAGAAGCAACTGTCGTCACAGTGGTATTGTCCCATAACTTCAGTTCACATAAAGCCTTCAGACGTTCCAGCGCAAATCTGTCAGCCGTGGCAAGCAAATGTTGCAACATCTCAACAGGAGGATCTCCAAGCTCATCATCAGGAGGCAAGGCATCTGTGTACATGAACCGAAGCATAACTTTGAATGCTGCAGGATGAATGTCGTGCAGCGTGATGGATGGCATTGTGGCCTCAGCCATTGGGCCAAAGAGCTCTGCACTGAAGACTGGTGATCGGGCTGCGAGCAAAGCACGGTGAGCATGGAACGTCTCACTGCCCACGGTGAATGACACGTCTGTTCCCAAAGAGCAATCCAGCAGCTGGCCCAAGTGGCTAGCTAAATTGGGCGGCGGTGGCACAGGCAAGGTATTATCATCATTTATAACTGTGACCCGGAACACAATTGTGATGGTGCCATTCACCACATACGATGACTCGAGATCACTTCGCCTCTCGAACCGACTCCACCCCACTGTTTGTCTGTTAGACCGAAAGTGTTGACGAGGCAAGTATTTTCTGAAGAATAGAATAACTGGCCATCTCTGCACAGCAAGAAAGCATCATACATGGCTTCGACCTTCTTCGATTTGCTCACAAGCTCCAGGTAGACAGATAAGTATTCGTTGGTGCCATCTATCACATCCCCATGCGGGTAGCAGTTGATCCTCCACAGGTAATCCCCAGCAGAGAAGTTATCGGAGCTGACGGAGTCCCCAGTGGCGAGGTGCTGGGCTTTCTCGTAGTCAAGCTTGAACTCGATAAAACCAGAGCTCAGCATCGCTGCGTCCTGCTGCTCCCTAGCACTGTTTAGGCTGTAAATGACACCGATTGACGAGATAGGAAACCTTGAATTGTAAGAAAAATTGACGAAATCACGGGAAATACTCACATTCCAACGAAAATCCCTAGCACTATTTAGAAATAATCACATTCCTATCAACCCTGAATTGATAGCAAACTCTAACAATATAATGACGATTATAATAAGTGTAATGCATAATTTTTTTGATGAAACAAGTTATACATCCCGATACATGCTTTTGGGACAACATGAGTTCACTCTAAGTTTAGGAAAGCAGTAAGTAATTTTAAAATAAAATTATGTCATCCTAAATTTAACATGACCCCTGCATCATATGCGGTTCTTAAATCTCAAACCTAAATTAGTTGAGAATAAATAAAGATTGGGGACGAGAGCAGTTTTGTACCTCTATATACGAAGACAACCGAGCAGATGCAGGTTAGCAACTGCTTGACGGCGGCGGAAGTGCGGAACAGATGCAAGCAGAGCAGGCGGCCGCTTGCACTCCGGCACAAGGGCACGGAGTCGGCGAGTCACGGACGCCGCGGAACTACGGAAGCTGGATCGATTCCAAAGTCGTACGATGGCCTATTGGTCTGCTTCTGCTTGCTTCGTTTGGCCTCGAGGGCCCGGTTCGGCCGCTCTGCTCGCACCCCGCCAGGGCCGACAAAGCCTCCGCCGGCGGCCGCCGATCGCTGACCTTCTGTTGTTCCCCGTTACTCGCCTAGGGCTCCCAGCGTTTTTGGAGTTGGGGAGAGATGGCCGCCAGGATTAAAAAAAAAAAGGCCGCCGCGTCCTTGTGACATAAACCCCGCACGAGCTGTCATGGGCCCATCCTTTGGCCCAAACATTGGCCCATCACTAGGTATAAGCCCACCGTTGCCTTCTTCTAAAAAAAAACAGCTTCTTTTTAAGTCTCAAATAAATGGTTTGCCAACTACCCCTTCCAACCCAAAATACTTTGATGTTAATAATTTTTAGGATAGAATAATACTCAACAAAATTACCCCATATACTCTTTTATTTATTACATAAACATTGCTGTATTCATCTATCATGTTGCCAAGCATTGAATGATTGAACACTGAAAGCCCTCTGTTTTTCGTTCCAACAAAAAGTTCTCTGTTTTTATTCCATCATTTACTTAGCTCATCGTAGAGTTACTTGAATTTATAGACTTGAACTTTTTGTTCATAATAAATGTACTATGGCCAATCTTTGTGGGATTTTCATAATAGTTTTATAGTATTAAATAAGCTTACATGATATAGTACAAATAACGAAAAGAGATGATAAAAATTCATAGGATGAAATAACTTTCATGGAGATAAACTGTCGATTCGGCTAGATTGGGCGAAATTGACACGTGAGTTGGGAATTTGGGGGAGAGATGAGGATGGGGGCGATGGTGAAGGTGGTGGTGAGCGGCGGCTGTGGCGGCCCGGCAGCGGGCCGCTACCATGGGGCCGGCCTTGGCGGGGCCGGGGCGCGCGGGCAGGAGGCAGCGGCGGCGGCCTGAGCTAAAGGTGGAGATATATTTTTATTTTCTTGCTTGCCCCTAGAGATTACATGCCTCTTGCTTATATAGCCCGACTAGTGGGACTTGTAATCTAAGCAATCTCTATAAGGTTTCCTTATATATTTGGAATACCTTTTACAAGCAATTCCTATTTTATTTATTTCCTAATAAGGGTCTCCCTTATAGATGAGATAGCCCCTTGCACACCAAAAATTACCTAAGATAATCCTAACTTGAAGGCTAAGCAAACTCGGAGTAGTACGGGAGAGGGAAAGCGGCGGCGCGGGGCCGACCTTCCCCGCCTTGACGCTTGGCGCCCCGCCCCTCGGGCCGGGCGGGTCGTCGTGTTTGGCCCAATTAGCCACTCGGCTGGCCCATTCTGGATCATGACATTTCCCCACCGTTCGACGAGGCGGCGCATCCACGTGCCGCCCAACCCACCAGTGGTGGCGAAAGGCACGCCGCGGGGAAGCGACAATTCCGTGCCCGAAGTAGAGGGCGAGAGGGCCGCACTTGTCGTTGCATATGCTGGAGTCCTTGTCGGAGAAGGAGAAGTCGAGGTGGAAATTTCCGAAGTAGATGCCGAACTTGAAGCTCAGCGGGGGCTGCACGAAGGAACGTTCCGCGCATGCACGATGCATGACGGATGTGGCGGGACCGCCGAAATAACACATTTATAGAGCACTTGTCTTCCTCTAGACACTAAGTACTCAACAAATGAGCCATTTCGAACAGTTCCGTCGAGCACACCCCAAGGGAGAACTCGAAACAATCCACGTTTACATCCAGAATCCAATAATGAGTACAAGCTTACAATACTTAATTTATTCCATACAATACCAAGTCTTAGAAATTATTTATTACAATACCCAAGTTCAGAGTGCGGAAATAAACTGCGGAAATAATATAAACATCTAGCGACGACGAAGATACAAGGATCCATCTGTGCCCACTAGAAGAATCCTCCACACAAGACTAGCTCCTTATGCTCCACCTGCAACAAGGGTAAATAAACCCTGAGTACTCAATTGTACTCGCAAGACTTACCCGAAGGGAATATATATATTTCCCGACTCTCAAGGAATATGATAGGCTTTGTGGCTGTAGTTTATTTGTTTGCAGAAAAGCATTACTAAGAGTGAATCCTTATTTATGATTCATTAGCCATATTTTAAGTTCATCATCTAGCCATTCTAGATAAGCACTTGTTCTAATTTCAAGCAAGAGTTGAGCAATCAGAACCATCTTAATTCCTTCCTTCATATTCCTCTTCTTACTACGATGCCAGATACCAGTCAAGTCGTACCGACACGGCGGCGATTCGCAAACCAATATCCCCAGCTGGGTACCCCGATAAACACACGCCCTGCTTGCGCTACAAAAATATGCGCAAGCAAAGACTAACCCCTTCTGTTCCTGCCGAGGCTCCAGGTCCCCACCCCAAACTTGGACTCCGAGCCACCACTACCTGAGTCCCGGACTCAGTATGGTCCTTGGACCTCCAACCTTTCCCCGCCTCCATTCAGTCGGCACGGAAAGAGCCGGAAACCTCGACATGAAAAGAACAGGTCTTCCCGCTCCCATAAGCAAGTATGTGCACGGGATAATAAGATCACGCGGACTTGACCACCATTCCATTGCAACGAAAGCAGTCCTTAATTGACTCGGGACAGGAATACAAAGTGCAACCAAGCTAGCCCCGTTGGCCGCGGAACATAACTTGTTACACCCACCAGAACCCATACCACTTCCCTGCCCGGTCGCCATTTCCTTTCCACCATCTCATCATCAGTGTAGTAATATTCACCTACTTTGTGAGTAACAGCAGGTTACTCACGCTACCGAATAACCTAAGCATGGCAACTACTCGATCCTGTACTAGTAAGACCCATAGGACAATATATATATACATGTGGATTTCATATAACTCTAGAAACGTAAATGCAAACATATATATCATATTATTCAAAAATAAGGGTTATGCACCGGGGCTTGCCTTGGTCAGGCGCAAACTCAACAAAGTCAGTCACGGGCGGCTCCGGAAACTCCTGCGGCATGAGTATCTCCTCCTCGTACTCCTCGATGACTTCTTCGTACTCCTGGTCGCCCACGGTCACGACTTCCGCCAACTCGTTCACTACATGTATGCGATGATGATGCAACGATTTAATATACGGTAACAACAACTCTTAAAATAGGAACACATGTACATGCAATAAGCAGCTAAGCTAGCTCTAATGACTAAGATAGTAAACTACCAGCAAGCGAGGTGTAAGCACGTACGTGTTCTATTCTTACCCCTATTAATATTAAATGGATATTTAGCTACTACATCAAATAGCTCAGTTTAAGCTACAAACGTTACAGCAAGCAAACTATATATGGAACATGTATTACGTACAAAAGCTAAGAAGCTAACAGCATGTTTGTACTCTAAACGAACCCACGCACAAACATATATGTATATATGAGCAGCTCGCGGACGTTATGCGCGGCGGCCGCGGCACCTCGGCAAGCTACAACAGCTACTTAGCATAACGAACAAGCATCAACAACTATAGCTTACAAAGGTTTGTGCAGAGAGGACGGTTGAGTCGGAGACACGCGCGAGCCAGAGCAGAGCAGGCGTCGTGCGAGCGAGCGGCACGGCGGCGCTCAGTGGCGGACACCGCGGCGTCTGCTAGTCTCCGACGGTAACGACGGCAGAGGCTCGATGTGGTTTAGCTGACTAGGCAACAGCCATGGCTGCTCGATCTTTGGTGAGAGGATTAGAACTGGAGTGCTCAGGCGTGCATGCATTTGTAGGAAGAAAGGAAGCTTCGTTCCTTCGTGGAGGTGTGCACACGAGAAGCGTGCAGAGTAGGGACATGGCCACGAGGTGTGCAGCTGAAGGCTCTGGCTGCTAGTGCTCGGATGGACGCTCGTAACTCCGGCCGTGTATGCACTGACTCAGCGCTCCGCTCGGCCAAATCAAACAGGAGGCATGCAGAGACGAGGCACGTCAATATTGAAGGGCAAACGACGATACAGTGCAACACTGCCATGGCAGCAAGACTAAGGTAACGTGAGTGCGTGTTCAGGATAGACATGGCCTGTGCGACTGCAATGCCATAAATGGCAAGCGACGACGCCGGGCACGGCCTCGTGCACTCAGCAGCGACAAGCAACGGCAGCTAGCGGACAGGGTGCAGGCGGACGCGACGGCGAGGCGATGTGCACGCACGACGCCATTATAATGGACGGTGGCCTTACGTGCGTGATGGCCGACGCGACGGCGCCGCAGTGGCAGGGTCAAGCCGCAACCGCGCTAAAGCCAAGGACCATGGCTAATAATGGCTCATCTAAATATGGTCGATCGACATCGTGCGGTGCAGAGTCAAAATGGCAACGGGTACACGAAACCCGAGTACCCGGCGGGTTTTACCCGATAAAGATACGGTATGGAATGATTTTTCTACCCGCAGATGACGTTGTTGGAAGAAATCTTCTACCCATCGGTACGCTGGCGAACGGGTGCGGGTGTATGCTACCCATACCCGTCTACCCGTGGGTAATAAATACCCGCATATATCACTAACAATCATAATAAATTTGGCCCATATAACACTAGAATTTGAACCAATTCAACTAAAGTCTACATATATAACACTAGTATTGTTGCTAATTGATGTTAAATTTGCTTTTGTGCATATATATTGACCTAATATTTATTAAATATTTAAATTTATAAAGCATTTCATATGTCATACTCGGGTATGTTCGCTGGTGCGGGTTACCCGTCGGGTAAAATTTACCCGCGGGTATGAGTATGGAATGACTTTCCTACCCGCATGCGGATACGGGTAACCCGACGGGTAAGATTTACTCTTGACGGGTGCGGGTACGGGTGGGCACTACCCGTCGGGTATTTACCCGTTGCCAGTTGCCATCTTGAGTGCAGAGGCAGCTAGACGACGGCGACGTCCATGCTGAACAAGAACCGGCCCAAGTGCATGCATGCACGTACGACTTTGGAGGCAATGATTAAACGATCAAGCACTAATCTACTAGCTAGCAGCTCTAGCACCAAAGTTACGTATATGTGTATCTATAGTATGCGTGTGTACATATATACATACATATACAAAGAAACGTCTTATTCTTTCATGAAATATTAAATGCTTTTAATCATTTGAGTTGCACCAAACATTTCTACACATGCATTAACATATAAACATGATGCTCATGACGGATTTTAGTAAGTTGATTACGCGGTAACACCGAGGGTGTTACAACGGAGGCGCTGAGGGTGCCCGACAGCTCGAGCATCTGGCTAATCGGGGTGGAGACGTGTAGGTGTGAGTCGCCGTACGACGCACCTTTGCATGGAGTTGCCTGCAGTAGGCGTGTCGGCGACGCCGGCGCGACGCAGGTGAAGTCAAGGAGGCAGCCAGAGGAGATCGCTGGGCGGTTGACGGGGGTCCCAGCTGCCTCTTCCTTTGTCCATGGGGCGCCAATCGTGACGCTGTCGGCGCGAAGAAGACGCCGCCGTTGTTGTCGAAGAGGAGGACGGTGGCACCCTCGATCCGCTTGTCGGGGCGGACCGAGAAGAAGGACGCTTTGCCGGGAACGCTCGATCCTCCCGAGGGCGATTGGGGAGGTGGAAGCCCATCGCTACGCCGGCAATGGAATGTTCTCCCCGCCAGAAGTCCCGAGAATCTCCGGCTGCGGGGATGTAGTAGCGATGAAAGTACCTCACGATGCCGTGAGCGTAGACTCCACTGCGGCGCGCAGCTTGAGCCCAGGTTCGATGGCGCCGAGATGATCACGAGCTCCTTGTTCGTAGTTGTGCCCACTTGCAGCTCGGTGATCATGTCGCTGCTGTCGCCCCCCGATGTCTTCCATGGCAACAGCAAGACGTTGCTGTCGGCATGCGGTCACAGGGGCAGCTGCAATGTCGCCCGCCGAGGCCACGGTGGTGTTCGCGGCGGTCGGCCGTTGCGGCGCCGATGGCGATTCGCGTTGGTGTCGTCGCTCGCCGTCGTTGTAGCGGCGAGGGAGGTCGATGGCCTCCTCCAACGAACCAGGCTCGAACCATTCGAGCGTGTTGCGGCCGCCTCCCCGTAGGCCTTCCACGAAGATTCCCGACACGGTGGCGCCGTCCCTCAAGTTCCATGCGGAGTGCATAGTTCTCGGAAGGCGCCGATGTAGTCGCTCGCCTTGCCTCCCCGGGAAGGCGGCGCTGCATACCCCCGGCGTCGAGGTAGGTGGGTGGTCCGGCGTCGGGGCGTAGGCGGTGAGTGAACTCGCCCCACTTGATTGGGGAGTTCGTCTTGGACAGATCCATGAACCGCACCGCAGCAATACCAACGAGATGGAAAGGCCAGAACTCACGTGGTCGGCCGGGCGATCTCAAGTTTAGCCGGAAGAAGAGTTCCGCCGCGCGGCCGTGAGGTCCGATCGTGGGTGCCGTCGTACTCCTTGATTTGCGCACGTGGACGTAGCGAGGGGGACGTGATGCCGTGGGTGGAACCCTGGCTTGGGCGCCGCGGTGGCGCGATAGGGACGCCGCGTTGGCGCTTTGGGGTAGGGCGGGGGGCCGCGATTGGCACCTTCTCTACCGGGCGCCCCGCGATTTGCGTGTGTCGGTGGAGAGGAAGGGGCAGCCGGTGCTGCTTTGTGGTCGGTGAAGGCGACGTTGATGATGGCTGGAGTGTCACCAAGAACGCCGGCCATCTTCCTCCGTACCGGAGGATAGCAGGGTCGAGCCGCCGACGGATCCGCGGCGGGGGGGGCGGCGGCCGGGCGGAGGCGGCCGCCCTCGTGCCCGGCGGCGGCGGCGGCTACGGGCCGTCCTCCGGGCGTAGTCGCCATGCGTCGCGGGTCCACGCCATGGTGTAGACGTAGTCCATCCGGCGTAGGCGTCTCGATGTCATCAAACGCTCGGGCGATCCGAGCGGTTGTCGCCGAGGAGCGCCTTCAACGCCGCGTTGAACTCCCCGGATCTCGGAAGCCATGGGTGGTGGGAATCGCCCCGCTTCAGATACTACCGCCGATTCGGCCAGATTGGGCCGGAATTGACACGTGAGTTGGGGAATTTGGGGAGAGATGAGGATGGGGGCGATGGTGAAGGTGGTGGTGAGCGGCGGCCGCGGGCGGCGGCGGCGGGCGTCGCGGCGCGGGCGGCGCGAGGGCGGGGGGCGTGCGCGCGGGCGGTGAGGCGGGGGCGGACATGAGCTAAAGGCGGAGATATATTTTATTTTCTTGCTTGCCCCTAGAGATTACATGCCTCTTGCTTATATAGCCCGACTAGTGGGACTTGTAATCTAAGCAATCTCTATAAGGTTTCCTTATACGACCGAATACCTTTTACAAGCAATTCCTATTTTATTTATTTTCTAATAAGGGTCTCCCTTATAGATGAGATAGCCCCTTGCACACCAAAAATTACCTAAGATAATCCTAACTTGAAGGCTAAGCAAACTCGGAGTAGTACGGGAGAGGGAAAGCGGCGGCGGCAGGGGCCGACCTTCCCCGCAGACGCCCGCCCCCAGCCTCCCCGGGCCGGGCGGTCGCCGCGTTTGGCCCAATTAGCCACTCGCTACCGCCCAATTCTGGATCATGACATAAACTTTATGTGCACCGAGACTACTGCCAATTGACAAAACTATAAACCGTCAAACTATTGGTCGGTAAAACCCATATGCGACATTATACGCCATGACGATGTTTTTTTTTTTTTTTTTTTTCCGTTTTGAGTGAAAGGTCGGTAGAACGATCATATGCTCTTTTATACGTAGAAGTCGCACAACATTTTAGTGGCTAACAGTACTTCGCGAGATCGGTTTTAATGATTAAAAATTAGCCGTGGAGGTTTTTTCCAATTAACCTGGTGGCGGTTTTTCTGATTAATTGTGACAGTTTTTTTTTTAAAAAAACGCTGAGCTAAGGCCACGATAAATCAATTTATTGTGGCATTTTTTTTTTGTTCTCGCCATGGTTAATTGAAAAAAAAAAAAAAAACAAAAGGCCCATATCCAGCCCTAAACGGGCCCGGATCTCGGACTGGCCCCCCACGTCGCCGCTCGGGTTTTGAGGGGGAGGGGGGCACCGCCGCTGTCGCCTTGCACCAGCCGAGCTTGGAGGAGAGGGGACCGGGGCTAGATCTATCCTTCCCATTCGCCACCCTCACCGGATCCACTCGTTCCAGCCTTTGGATCTAGTCTCCCCGCGCCGGTGAGCTAAGGGGAGAGGGTCGCGCTGCCCAAGGTAGAGCGAGGGTGGGAGGGAGCATTGCATGCGTGTGTGTGCGAAAGTGGGGAGGGAGAAGGGGCGAGGGAGAGTGGAGGGAGGCACAATCAAGGGGAGAGAGTGAGAGAGTTTGGATGCTCATGAAATCCAAGCTGGCCGGTATATATGCATTGAGCGATCTCGGGCTGAGATGGGTCGTTTGGGCTCCAAATTGGGTTAGTATTTGTGTGGCTCCAAATAGAAGGTGAGATGTTGCCTACCTCCACTCTAGGCACATGTTGTAATAATGACTTCATTATTTGTGCATGATTTAGGCTGCAATAATATATGCCACGCCAGCTGTAGTAAAAGACACATCATGTCAACTCTTGAATAATATGCCATGTCGCCTTATCGATCGCATGGAGAATTCAAAAGTTTATGCCACCGTGAGATAGATGATTAGAGAGGAAACAAGTGGCGTTCACTTAATTGGTCCCATCATACTTCATGATAATAAACGAGCCGAGCCCAAGAGTTCCACAATTTCATGACTCTTCCTTTGATGCCGCTCACCTTGACATATACTCATGGCTGCGCCACCAGTGACAGTAGATGTGGGATAGTGTACCCTGAGAGAAAAAAATCATAGTATTATTGTATTGCATTAAGCATTCATTTTTTTACTAATATATAGTTACTTAATAAATGCGCAAAAATGCATAAAAATATATAATTTTATATACCTAAATAAAAAAAAAGAGTAGTAGTAAATAATTGGTACTTACATATGCACATTTAGTTCCAACGGCCACTGCGTTGCCACACTCTCGTGATAGTTGGACCTCTTCAGGTTCAAGGGTGTGACAAATGCAAGTCGTGTCAGATGCTCGCACGGTTTTACAACATGTGTCGCTTGGTTTGACATGATCAGTCATGATATTTAATGTTTTCATGCATTTGGACTTAACTTTCTCTTTCTGCTGATAGCAGTCAACCTCACCGCAAGCTGGTATTCCCAAGTCTAAAAGAAATATGCTTCTTCTCTGCTAACCTACCGATTGTGAATGTTGGCTCATATGGATACAGTTCATGCACTCGGTACATTAATTAAAAGTGAATAGGTGTTGGTATTTATAGCATTCGAGGGGCCGGGCAAGTCTCATAATAAGTTAATGCCAAGGAATTCTCGGTACCACAAAAAATAAATACTAGCAAATCTTTGAACAAACCAACAATACTACATGACGAAATAATGATTAATATTTAGAAATCTTGATCTTAGATATATAGACAACATGGATGTGGTCTATTTATTTTTACTTCTACTTTGACGGCCAATAAGATAATTCCAAGGAATGCTCTTAATGATAGCACCACAAAAAAAGTCCAAGACATAGCAAAAATTAATACCTAGAAATCTTTGAACAAACCAATAGTACTACATTAAAAGTGAGTCACAAAACAAAGATTAATGTTAAGAGATCTTCGAGAAAGTCCTTTTTATTTTTAATACTAACAAGTAGTACCGAAAATAAATAATGTTGAAAATAGCTGGATTGTTTCCATGTTGTCTACATACAAGTTCATTTCGAGTGACATATTCAATATACCATTTGTTTTAATCCCATATTTGTAAGAACTCTTTCTATCTTACGAAATTGCTTTGAGAGAAAAATGCACCATAATGCAATCAAATTCTGAAATGACAATTGTAATACCTTAATGAGAACATATAAATGGTATAATTTCTAAATTTTCTTCCCTTCTAGAATGAACATCAAGGATAAATTGTATAGTTTGGACGTGAAAGGGCCCTTTGGCTCTGGTTTTCAATTATCATACGTCCAGGGCAAATCTGTGAGTATAACGAGTTTCAGTTAGCACATAAACCATGCGCAAAAACTCATGCAAAACTGTCAGTGCCAAGTGTCGTAGGACCACAATCCAGTTGGTCACATCCTTACAGGTCATTGTTTAGACCGAAGGATATCTAATTGGTAATGTGCACCATACAAGGCTCATCAAAGACAGGTCCTAGAAATTAGTTTCAGCCTTTCAGTTTCAGGCCAGAAATCTGACAATGATAACATCTAGCTAATGCCCTCATTTAAGTGGCTAACTCGTGCACCCTTTCATGATGGAATTTCAACAAAGTACTTGAAGATTATAATGTGCCATTTGCAGCTGTGGGGTTAAAGAAACTAGCTTTCGCCTCTTCTTTGCTTGCTCCTTTAGCTCCTGTTGGAGCTATTTAAACATTCACTGGGACAGTGGGACCTGTACTTGCTTCCTCTCGACATGATGATTCAGGCTATAACAGATTTTGGCTGGAACACATTCAGAGAAATAGTGATCACCTTGGACGATCTGGAACATGAGAAATGCTGTCATCTTTGACAAATAAGCCCTGCAATCTTCAAAGCTAGCAGTTATATTTTCGAGGAAGAAAGTGGGTTGGTATGTGCCAAAAGCCAAGCCAAGTGTAGAAGGGCCTCTTTGGAAGGAGAATCTGCCGTAGATGTCTTTGCTTTTTCTGAGCTTTGCAAGCTCTCTCTCTTTAGCACATCTCGTGCTCCTGCACTTCTTTTCAACCATATTCACTAAAGAGAAAAAAAATAGGTGGGAAGTTCCCCACTGACTGTAAAAAAATACTGATGCTCCCGGTTACAATATCAAAATCTAAAAAATGTCTTTTGCGGTACAATAACATCTAGTAAGTTCCTGCCACTATATTTACACTACATACATTGCTTTAGTAACTACTAGGGAGAAACTATGCAACAGCGGATCAGCCACAGGAGACCCTCAGATTAACTTCAGTTCCAGCATGCAGGTGCATGGATATATATGGATACCATATCGCCAATTTCTAAACTTAAGCCACACTAACAAGTACAGATCAAAGAGCAAAGTACAACGAACATACAGATTGCCCTGCCCCTGGGTAAGAAGCCGCATCGCCTAGATGTGGGTGTCACTAATCTAATACTTCAGTTATCGAATGCATTAAGCATTAATCATCAAATACATTTACTTGCTCTCCAATACCCTTGAGAATTAAAACACATAGACAGCAATCACCACTACTATCTCAAAACACCATACTGTGATACCAGTGATTGTCACTCGGATTCTAACACTAGAAAAGAAATGGAAACACACAATGCATGTTATCATGAATTTGTATTTCATAATGTGTAAAGGTAATCAAAGAACATGTCCACGAACCACAGATTGGTTTCCGTGATAAGGAATGTTTCTAATATAAAACATATCAATGGAAATTCCATAGTCTTTTTTCTTTGAAATTCCATAGTCTACATAGAAGTAAAATTATGAAAAATGAGGTTAGAGTGCTCCAAATTCTAATGTGGCTGACATAGCTAAACATTTCTTGCTATAAAGTCTCGCATTAGTTCAATATATCATGATTCATGAAAGCTCCTACCAGTGCCACCTCATTACGTTTTAGGTCACACTCATCAAGAAGCAATATGAAGGATGAAAAAAATTCTGCACCATCTTGAAGTAAGCCCAGCTCAGAGACTACATTGCATTTTTATGAACTAACTTCTACCATGGAGACGCATACATCACCATGTCCTAAGATAAGTCACATTCAGTCGCTGCTGATAAATGCACAAAGTGACTGTTTAGGCCAAAACTATCAGCGTCAAAAGGCCAAAACTATCAGTCACATTCGTTGCACACAGGTTATTTTTCGTAACCGAAGGATATGTAAGTAATTGGTAATGTGTATCATACAAGGATCATCAAAGACAGGACTTAGGAAGTAGTTTCAGGATACAAATATGACAACCTCTAGCTAATGCCCTTGTTTAAGAAAGTGACCACTAACTCATGCACATAATGGAATTTCAAAAGATAATGATGCCCCAAATTCCAGTATGGTTGAAATAGACAAAGATCTATAACTATACAGCCTTGCAGAGTCTTTGTGGTAGAACAGTATCAAGAAAGTTTGTACAACTATAACGTATTGCACTGCCAATTCTCAAGACCCTCTCCTATATTGCTTCAACAGCTACTGCCTACTACTGGGGAGAAACTCTGCATCAGCCACAAGAACACCTCAGATCATACTGTTTTGCTGAACTTAAGCCACACTAACATTTGCAAAGTACAAAGAATATACAGTATTACCCCCCGCCTGGATAAGAAGCTATTAAACATATCAATCAGTAAAATTTAACATTGGAGTACCAATATGCCAGACTGTACCAAACCACTGTATCACAAAATAAGCGCCTATATGGGTAAATATGATATTCCAGAACAAAAGCTCTGGTCCTTACTAATACTTCACATTCTGATGACTGATATTAATATGTTCAAAAAGGACACATTGCTAAATATATGGTCGCCACACCTGAACTCTAGACATTGAGATTTACTTTTGCAAGCTATATCCCCAATTATAACCCTAGTTCAGCAGCAAGCACTGGAAACTCCTACTATAGCATCACCACAATCTTGAAAGTTTTCTACATGGCCAAGAAATCAATGCACTTGTTGTTTACCTGTGGAATGTTATACGTCTCAGCAGTAAGCACAAACTAAAAATGAACCTTACAACACCCTGCATCCATCATCCCTATGTTAGTCTCCAATTCATCTTCAGCAGGCAAGACATCTGTGTACATGAACCAAAGTATAATTTTTAATGTGCAGGGTCGATATCCTGCAACATGATGAATGGCACTGTGGCTCCTGCCATTGAGCTGAAGAGCTCTGCTCTGAAGATTGGTGAGCAGACATCAAGCACAGCACAGAATACTCACCGCCCACAACGCACAATACATTGGACCCAACGTTGCAATCAAATAGGTCAGCGAAATGGCTCCAATGAAGAAAAACATGGAAGAACAAGGGGGGAAAGATTAGACAAGTTCCCATGGATAAAAGGTTCTATGTACCAACATCTTGATGTTACCAATTTAAAATTTCATTTGTCAGATGAATTAAGCAGTACAATTTAACTTGCGTATGACTATTGAATATGCAGGAGGTACTACAAGCTCATTGTATAAATGGTGGAGCATCACATAATACATTAGATACCATTCACACAGCCAAGCGTACTACTGTGTGCTGACAGATAGCCGAATATACATTAACACATAAAACAACAAACGACTTGAAAGCTGCCATCACAAACAACAAACGACCGTACATATCAATGAGCACAAGGGCTGTGTTACTCCATAATCCATAATTTATCTAAAAACATGTAACTCCATAATCCTCACTAGAAGTCTAGAGTACTAATTTAGCATAACCAGTTAACTACCATTAATTTAAATGAGCTGTGTGCCACACTTTCACTTGGCAGAAACTTCATCAAGTACAACACGGACATTTAATTTGAGAACAGGCACTTGATTCATCACCACACTAAATCTATGATTGCACACTAGAAGTATAGACATTGAGGTTTAAGGTTGCACGGTAACCCTCCTCCTCAGCTCAGCACCAAGGGATGGGAATTTCTGCACCAAGAATACAAAACCTTCGGTAAACACTGCCTCCTTGAAATTTTTCTCCACAGCAAAGAAATCCAAGCATTTGTGCTTCAACTCTTGACAGTTGTATGTCTCAGCAAAAACTAGAATAGAACCAACTGTCTTGACCGAGATATGTCCAATCAATTTCAGAGAACAAATGAGCTTCAGCCGGTCCAGGGCGTACTGGTCAGCCGCAGCAATTAGATGCTGCAGCATATCAGTGGGAGGGTCCCCGAGCTCTTCGTCTGCAGGAAAGGAATCGGTGTACATGAACCGGAGCAGAACTTTAAATGCCACAGGCTCAATGTCTTGCAACGTGATAGTTGACATTGTGGCATCTGCCATTGAGCCAAAGAGCTCTGCTTTGAAGACCGTTGAGCGAGCTTGTCAGCACTACCACTGTACCCGGTCCGGCAACCGCCCAGCCATCCCGTGCTGATGGAGCCAGAGCTCGGAAGCCCAATACGAAATACGTCGGAGCCCAGTGGGCCTGATCCCCGCCTGCGTGCGTGCAAGAGCAAAGTCTCTGTAATATAAAGGGAGAGAGAGAGCACGGGAGAGCTCACGCTTATTGTAACAAACGATTTCAAATTTCCTGCTAAGATTCATCGTAGTTCTTACTCTTCTTCTTCCTCTCGCTACGGTTTCCCCTTCTCTACCCCCGCTTCCCTCTTACAGAGCTGCAAGCACAGCCTGATGAGCAGGAAAGGTCTCGCCACCGACAATGAGTGACACATCCGACCCAACAGCAGAATCCAGTAAGCCTCCGAGATGGATCCCTATGTCAGGCGGTGGCATGGGAGTGGAATCTCCAGGAACAACTATGACCCCACACATCAATCTGACCATGCCATTAGTCACGAACAAAGGCTCAAGATGGCTTCGCTTCACGAACTGCGAAAACCCCGATGCGATTGTGGGCTTGAAAACGTGCCGACACCTCATAGATTTGGTCCGGGATGGCTTGCCGTCTCTAGTTAGCAAAGGAAAACATCGCGCGAGACCTCGACATTTTCAGATTTGGAGACGACCATAAGAACGATCGAGACATACTCGCCATTGTTCTCCTCCTTTGTCCCGCGCGGGTAGCAGTATACACGCCAGCAGTGCCCTCTAGCCGAGAAGACCTCGGATCCGATTACATGCCCAATGGGGAGGTCCTTCGTCTCCGAGTAGTCAAATTTGAGCTCGATAAAAACACAAAGAAAAGATCTTGGCACTCCAACTGTTCCTAGTATAATTTCCACGAATCAACACCCCGATTCACAAGCAAATATTTCATCTAAAAGGAGTCACAAGATGAGAAACCCTAAATCTAAGCAATATCCGGAATAAAAAGAGCACGTGGGTACTCACAATCCAAAGAGCAGGAGGTGGCGGCTAGCTAGGGTTCGGTGGCTGCGCTCCGCCCCGCAACCTCCGGCCTTCACGAGTAAACTTGTGGCTGCTCGAGAATACGGCTGCGAATCCGCGGCAAGCTGGTGCCTCCGCCCGCCGCCGATCGCCGCTTCGGCCTTCTCACCTAGGGTTCGTTTCGCGGTTTTGGGAGGAGACACTGCTGGGAATTGGGATGGCCGCCTCCCCCGCCGCGCCCTCCGTCCCCCCCCTCCTCCGTCTCAAGTGTCGTGGGCCTGTTGCAAACGAGCTGAATATAGCCCATGAGTTTGGATTTGCTGCGTTTTTAATTTAAACTAGGTGCCCGTTCGTTTGCAACGGGCTGTGTAATTACCTTTTGAAAATCAGGATTCACATCGGAGTATTATATTGTAGAAAATAATTACCTTTTAAAAACAACAATGCACATCAGATCTAAACATTGTTTGGCTTATAGCATCATTTGAAGAAAACCTTAACCTTTGAGGTTTAAAAAAGACCTTAACTTGAAGCAGCTTTTTCTATGAAATTTGACACCACAAATATTCTGTAGCATCACGTGTGTGAAGGCGCATGGATATTCCGTTCATGTGTGCTGGTTTCCACTTCAAAAATTTTCCAGAAATTATTCCGTTCGTAAGTCTGGAGGTAGCATGCAGTAGCGTCAATCATGCAGATCAGAGCAATGCACGAGTGGAAACAAATAAAAAAATTCAAAGCCACTCGAGTCTCGTCGTCTAGACAATACAATCCCACTAGCGAGCATGAAGCAAAAGAAAAAAAAAAAAAAAAATCCCCACCGAGGGAGCCTCCTGCCTCGGCACCCGCGGAAGCAGCTCTCCGTCAGTTCCCATGCTTGCGATGATTGAGCGCGCTGGCCTACCCGACCGCGCGTGCGGTTGCTCTTGGTCCCGGCTCGACTCGAATAGGGATTAGGGGCGAATTTGACCCGACCGAACGGGGCGTTTGCCGTATCATCATGGGACTCTCGAGTACAAAGGGTGGACGGCCAAAGCATAGAAAGGCTGGTTGGACGAAAATTTAGGATGCACGAAAATTTTGGGCCCTCCCTGTCAGTTCCCATGCTTGCGATGATCGAGTGCACTGCCCTCCCCGACCGCGCGCACGGTTGCTCTTGGTCCCGGCTCGGCTCGGATAGGGGAGGGGGTCGAATTTGACCTGACCGAGCGGGACGTTTGCCGTATCATCATGGGACTCTCGAGTACAAAGGGTGGACGGTCAAAGCATAAGAAGGCTGGCTGGGTGGACGAAAATTTAGGATGGACGAAAATTTTAGGTCGGAAATTTTTCGCTTTATTAGTAGGTATATAGATATAGATTTGCTTCCTGGTCAGTCGTTCACAATCCAAAGTTCATGTAATTCAGTATTCAAAATTCTATTCATGAACTGTTGGACAATGATTTGACCCTGGCTGCAGAGTAATGGAGATGCTTTCCATGTTAAAAAAAAAACATATAATAGACAGCTAAAAAAACCAACAATAAAGAGCTAAAAAAAAATTTAAACTTAAGGATAGAGAGGTAAAATATTTTTAAGACAGGAGGATGAACGTTGGCCACAAAACCACAGGCCAGGCCACGGATAATTTTCCAGGAAAACTATACGCAATGTTTACACTATCAGCAGGATAACTCAAATTGCTTCATCCTTCAGATTTTTTCTTAAAAAAACAAAAACAGCTTTAGTCTTCAGATTCATAATATGAAAACCAAGATACAGGTTCGACTACGAATCGCTGGACCTTAAAGAATCTCATCGGTCACTCTGCTCTTGTCAATAGAACTATAAATCTCTAATGGGCATAGACAGGGCTGAGATGGATTTATAGTTGCATGGTTCAGAGCTCCTCAATTATGAAATGTAAGAATGCTAGATTCACAAGCTCACACGTTAGTAGCCCAATCATGCACCCTCACATAATGGAATTACAGAATATTCGAGTATTACAATTCCAATATGGTTGACATATATATAAACTGAAGTTCTCTACTAAATTACTAATATAGTCTAGTGATGGTGCAATGTGAAGCTCTGCATACCACAAAGAACCCTGTGCATTTGTAGGTTACAGCGCTTTCTTCAAGTTCATTTTCACCAAGAAATGAATCTAAAGTCTTCAACTTGAGCATATGGAGCAGAACTGGAACAGCAGCAGGTGGGAAAGAATATATAGACTGCCTTGATAAGAAGTTGAATTAAGTATCTCTAGTTTGGAAGTTCATCTGCAAAATTATTCAAGCACACCTGAAGCATGGAACTATAAGTATGAATGCAGTGAATGGCACAATATGATGTGCCAACATGACTGAATATATATCACATACAGTTCATAGTTGAATGCATATCAGCACAGAAGAAGGTAACCAGCTTGAAAGGTACAGTCACACGCACCCAACTTCAGGAACGGGCATATATATCCATGAACACAAGGAAATTTATAAAATTTAGATTATGTTATTATGACTTAACTATAGAAGTTGATAGTGCTTAGCGTAATCTCCATGAATTTGCTTGTGAGTTACACTAGGTGCTGCAAAAGTAGTTTAAGTTAAGAGCATCCACTCTGTTCCATCACCAAATAGTACTTCATAACATATTCAAAAAGGGTACCAGACTAAATCTAGGATAAATTTATGGTTGCACACCTGAATTAATTAAGCAAAAGTTTAACTTGCGAGTATGAATATGCTAGAGGTACTAAAAGATCGAAAGTAAAATGACGGTGGAAAATCACTTAACATATTAGATACCATTCATGCAGCCAAGAGTACCATTGTCTATCGACACATAGCTGAATATACATTATCGCATAAAACAGCAGACAACTTGAAAGCTGAGACGCAGTCACACACCCTACTTCAGGACTGTACATATCCATGAGCACAAGGGCTATGTTACTCCATAACTTCCCTAAAAACATGTAACTCCTTAGTCCTAAATACAATTCTAGAGTACTAATTTAGCATAACCAGTTAACTAATTTAGAATAACTGCTGCTGCCATCAATTTACATGAGTTGTCCACACTTTAACTTGGTAGGTAGAAACTTCAGCAAGTGCTGCAAGGACAGTTCATTTGCGAACGGGCACTTGATCCATCACCACACTAAATCTATGATTGGACACTTGAAGTATAGACATTGATATTTAAGATTGCCCAGTAACCCTCCTCCTCAGCTCAGCAGCAAGGGATGGAAATTTCTGCAGCAGGATAGCAAAACCATCTGAAAACGCTGCTTCCTTGAAATTTTTCTCCACAGCAAAGAAATCCATGCATCTGTTCTTTAACTCTGGACAATTGTATGTCTCGGAAAATACTAAAATAGAACCAACTGTATCGACCGCGATATGTCCAATCAATTTCCGAGAACAGATGAGCTTCAGCCGGTCCAGGGCATACCGGTCAGCCGCGGCAAGTAGATGCTTCAGCATATCAGTGATAGAGTCCCCAAGCTCTTCGTCTGCAGGAAAGACATCGGTGTACATGAAGCGAAGCATGACTTTAAATGCCGCAGGCTCAATGTCTTGCAACGTGACAGTTGAGCTAGTGGCATCTGCCATTGAGCCAAAGAGCTCTGCTTTGAAGACCGGTGAGCGAGCTGCAAGCACGGCCCGATGAGCAGGAAAGGTCTCGCCATCCACAATGACTGACACATCCGACCCAACAGCGGAATCCAGTAAGCCTCCGAGATGCATCCCTATGTCGGGCGGTGGCATGGGAGTTGGGACTCCAGAAACTATGACCCCACACATCAATCTGACCATGCCATTAGTCAAGAAGAACGGCTCAAGATCGCTTCGCTTCACGAAGCGATGCCACACATGTGAGATGTTGGGCTCGAAAACATGCACACACCTAAGAGATTTCTTCTTCCGGGATAAGACATCTCCATTTAGCAGGCAAACATCGAAGAAGGCCTCGACATTCTCTGATTTGGAGATGAGCATGAGACCGATCGAGACATAATCGCCCTTGTGCTCCTCCTTTACCCCGCGCGGGTAGCACTCGACACGCCAGAGGTGCCCTCCTGCGGAGAAGGTCTCGGAGAAGATTACGTTCCCAATGGGGATGTCCTTCGTCTCCGAGTAGTTAAATTTGAGCTCGATAAAACCAGAGCCCAGCATCTTGGCACTCTAACTGTTTCCACGAATCAACACCCCGATTCAGCACCAAATCACAGGCAAATATTCATCTAAAAGATCAACAAGCTAAGAAACCTTAATCCCAAGGCTGGAAGAAAAGCACACCAGAGTACTCCCAAATCCGCGAGGTGGCACGGGAACGCGGCGACCCGCACCGAATCGATGTCCTCCTACTGCTGCGGAGGTGGTTACTAGCTGGTAGGGCTCAGTGGCTGCTCCAGCCACCGCAACCGACCTTAGGCTCGCTTCTTCGTCGAGTTCTCCGTAATGCCGTGCCCCCGAGAACCCTCTGGACTCTGGTAGCCGCCGATCGCCGCCGGCCGCTCCTCACCTAGGGCTCGCAGCTCGCTACCACTACGCGGATTGGGGACGAGAAAGTGGTGGTCTAGTCGAGCTCCGCCGGTCCGGCCCATTTGCACTACGTGGGCATGACATTTAGCCAGCCCATCACCAGGTATGGTATCAGCCCAATCAAATCAAAATGTCTTATTATCGACCTCATGATCTATCGAGGTAGGCCGAGACTAAGTTCCTTCCCAAATCAGACATTGGTACTCCTTCCAAGTTCCTTCCCAATTTTATAATCATACATTGGTTTTTCTTCACGTCGCAAAACCAGGTGTTTGTGTGTGTGTGTGTGTTTTTTTCACCTTCGGTTTTACCCTACTAATAAGCATTTGACATGTCAAAGGCTTGACAGATGACTGCAGAACTTTTTTTTTTTTTTTTGAGACCACGCCGTTGCACTTTTTTCACTTTCCTAAACTTCATTTCCAGCATGAAGGTGTTTGGATATCATATCGCCAAGTCCTAAACTTAAGCCACACTAACACCAAAAGGAGTACAGATCAAAGAGCAAAGTACAAAGTGCGTGCAGATTACCCTGCCCCTGGATAAGACGTCACATCTAGATGTTGGTATGGTTTCAGTTATGAAATGTATTAATCATAAGTTTAGCACTTGAGTACGAATATCCCAAATGGTACCAAATCAAAGTATCACAAAATAAGCACCTGACCTGATGTTTGCATGTATGGGTTAATATAATTTTTCAGAACAGATGAGAGCTCATCTGGTCCTTACCAATACTTCACATTCTGGTGACTAATAACACTAATAATATGCTAAAAAAGGACACCATGCTAAATATATGTTCTCACCACCTGAATTCTATACATCGATATTTACTTTTGCAAGCTATATCCCAATTGACCCCTCAGTTCAGCAGCTAGCACTGAAAATTCTTACAACAGCATCACAAAACCTTCAGTGAACGCAGCCACCTTGTTTTCTTTTTCATTGCAAAAAAAAAAAAAAAAAAAAAAATGCACTTGCACTTTAGCTGTGGGATTTTAAATTTTTATAGTCTCAGTAGTAAGCGTAAACTAAAACTGAAGGTACAACATCACCGGTAAATTTCATGATAAATTGACTGCACAAATTTGCTTCAACCTGTCCAATGCATGCTGGTCAGCTGCGGCAAGCAGATGTTGCATCATCTCTATGCTAGTCTTCTAAGTTCATCTTCAGCAGACAATGAACGGAGCTCGAGCACCCTCCGGCGGCAGCACGGAGATCCCGGCTCACCCGGGCGGCGCTTGGGACCCTGGCACGGGTGGCCCCCCGGCGTCGCGCGAGGAGCTCCCGGCGGCGCAGGGGCGGCGGACGGGCCCGGATCTGGGCCCCAGGCCCGTTAGGGTTTCGACTGGCCTTTTATTTTTTTTTTTTATTTGTCGTCGGTTTTGGTAGTTCCAAAACCGCCACGTTAATCCATCCATTTTCGGTGACCTTCCATTGGTAACGGTTTTGAAAACCGCCACAGAAAATCAATTAGGTAGTAGTGAAGGATATCGATAAAATCGATGCAAAACCACCACTCTTCGTGCAAACTATGGAAGACTACATATGATGGCAGAGAAAAATTGTGACATGACGATACTGCTACTTTCAAGTTTCAATATGCTTGAAAACCGATCAATACATGATTAAATTCCTAAAGGTGATTCAGATGGTACTCAGGGAGCTAATAAGAGCAAAAATACAAATAGCAGCATAGCAAAAGATTAACTCACAAACTTCAAAGTAACCCAGCTTTGACGACACAAAAAAGAACTATGAAAAGAGAAAATAGTTATATCACTGTGGAAAGAATAGGGCAAAGACTAGTAAAGGAGGGGAAAACACTACTAGGCTACAACTAATCTAGCATAACACCATACAGAATTGCATCTGACTGGTGTGACAGTAGCCCGTACTAGTCGTTATACCTTGCAAAATTTCTTTGTCACTTGACAGCAGTTGAGTCCAATTCTGCAAAAGGGTGTGTAAGGTAAAGTTTAGCCCTCAGCAATGGCATGTACCAACTATATATGTCATGTACGAAAGGGTGTGTTAAGGTAAGTTGGCAGTTGGTACGCACCTTGCAAAACTTCTTTATTATCACTATATGTCATGCACCAACCCTCTCTTGCACCTCACCAATAATAGATGGGAACTTGAGCCCCAACTGCATGAAGCTTTTTGTTAACACTGCCTTCTTGAAATTTTTATCTGACGCAACAAATCCGATGCACTTGCTCTTCAGTTCAGGACAATTGTAGATCTCGGCACAAGCTAAAACATCACCAACTGTATCAACCGAGACATTGTCCCACAGCTTTTGAACGCATATGATCTTCAAGCGGTCCAATGCATACCTGTCGGCAGCAGCAAGCAGATGCTTAAACATCTCAGTAGGAGAGTCCCCAAGCTCATCATCATCTCCTGGGAAAGCATCCGTGTACATAAACCGGAGCATGATTCTAAATGCTGCAGGTGTGATATCATGTAGGGTGATGGATGACGACGTTGTAGCCTCAGACATGGAACCAAGTAGCTCCGCTCGAAAGACTGGTGAGCGGGCAGCAAGCACCGCTCTATGTGCATGGAATGTCTCTCCATCAACCATGAATGACACATCTGCCCCATCCATGCTATCAAGCAATGCACCAAGATGTTCTCTGATGTCCGAAGGCGGCGTGGGAACAATAATTGACCTGTCGTGTAACACCATAATGGAAAAAAAGGCTGTGATCTGTCCGTCAGCTAGATAATCTGATATACTGTTTTCCTTCAGGAAACAAGGCCACCCAAAATCGATAGAGCTTTGAAAGACATGAAGGTATGATCCCTTTGGCTGGAACTTTGCTCTATGACCTAAAAACCTAAGGAATGGCATCTTTGAAATAGGTGTTTCTTCTATCATCAGGAAGGCCTCAATGAGGGCCGTGGCGCTTGTGCTTGCGCTTTGGGGTTCGCTCATGAGCTCAACCATCATAGACATAGCACAATCTGTGTAGTAGTAACTATCAATCCCACGAGGGTAGCAGTTTATCCTCCACATGTGCCCACCGGCCGAGATGGCTTCGGAGTGGATGGCCTTGCCTCGAGCAAGGTGCTTGGTTCGTTCGTAATCCACCTTGAACTCGACGGCGGCGGAATTAACCATGGTGGTCTGCGCCTCCGGCCTTGGCGAGCTGCTTCGTTTGTTCACTAAAACGTAAAAACACAGGGGACAAAATTATTGCAACTTGTCATGCTCATATAATACTTGCTATTAGCTAGTAGCACAGAATTGTTGAAAACGGCAACGATCCACACACACTAGAAAAGAATATATACATTCTTCGCTGATCTGGAACTGAAAGGGAGAGCACGAGAGGAGTTCTAGGGTTCTACTCACTTTCCGCAGACAGATAGATCGATGATGGTTCTCTGTCAAGTGTCAACAGGATATCGATGAGATGAGACGACGCCGCCGGATGATTATTCTCGGCTGCCTGTGTTGTCGCCCTAGGTTTTCCGATCGCACACACGCTCCCTTCACCTTTGCCGGAGAGGAACCCTCCTCGCCTAGATCTGCCGACGGCCGATGGCTCCGCGGCACACGGCAACAGCCTCCGCCCGTGCCGGTGCCGCCTTTTTTATCAAAACGTACCTGTATTAAGAGGTTAGGAAAACGTACAAAGACAGTACAAATACAGATACGTTCAGGGTACAGAGGACAGCTGTCCCACCGAACTTTGCAGAAAGGGCCTCAAGAAAAGCAAAAATTACAAACAGGACCCTGGCCCCTTTCCTTCCACCGTCGGCGTCGGAAGATCCCGCCGCCGCCCACGATCTGTCGGCTCCATTGCACGCTGGCTTTAGTGAGCCGCAGTAGCCGCACGACGCGAAGGCCGGGACGATTTCGTTGTTGAAAGGACATCGGCCGGGGACGCACCCCGAACTCCGCAGATCTCGAACCGACGCTCGCCGTCGACCATCGCCGAAGGGAAGTCGAGGTCGATCCGCTCGCCCGCAGTCCACAACACCCACCACCACCTCTGCACCCAAGCAAAAACGCGTAACGAGCACCGCTGCTCCGTCGCATCGAAGGAACAGCGACCGACGCGGACTCCGAAGACGAGACTCCACAGCGGGGAGTACCACCACCACGGACTCGCCATCGTCGCCAGAGTAAAGCACCGATGGGGCGAGGAAGAGTCTGAGAGGACTTATTCCGCCGCAACGTCGCCGCCACCGCCTCGCCGGTGTCGCTAGGAAACCCTAACCTAGAAACCCTAGGACCTAACCTACACCCTACCACGCCAACCGGCAAGAGACCGGCGGTCTCCGCCACCTCAGCAACAGGATCGCCTTTTTTCGCCGCTAGCAACTGTAGCTGGGGAGAGCTTTCGAGAGAGAGCGAGAGGGGTCGTGGCGCTGGCGCCTCTTTCTGTCGCCGCACACCGTGGAATGGGCTTGCAGCCCATGGGTGTGGAGTTTGGGTACAAGAGGACCGAAAGGACGGAGGCTGATGATCCAGCCCAGCTATTTTATAGCTGACTCTCGCCTTCCAGCCCAAACAAAACTCTTCCCTCCGTGGGCCATGAGATACTACTACTTATTATCTATACCTACTAATAAAGCGAGGAAATTTCTGCCACTTTTTTTTTTCACCACCCTTATCCTTTCACCTCCTGTTCCCTTCCACTCGTCATTCCCTTCCGCTCTTACAGTCCCGCTCCGCTCGCAGTGCCGCCGTTCCTAGACCAACTCCGAGTCCCGACTACGTAGTCTCGTGCTTTCCTAACGTAGAGAGATACAAATAAAAGAAAAGTTCCCGATCGGCGGTGATCGCCGACTCACTTCTTCGGCGAGTTTGACGTATGCCATGCCCCCGATAACCCTCTGGACTCTGGTAGCTGCCGATCGCCGCCGGCCGCTCCTCACCTAGGGCTTGCAGCTCACTACCACTACGCGGATATTGGGGAGGAGAAAGTGGTGGTCTGGTGGAGCTCTGCCGGTCCGGCCCATTTGTGCTACGTGGGCTTGACATTTAGCTAGCCCATCACCAGGTATGGTATGAGCCCAATCAAAATGTCTTATCATACTCAAAAAAAAAAAATCAAAATGTCTTATTATCGACCTCATGATCTATCGAGGTAGGCCGAGACTCCAAGTTCCTTCCCATATCAGACATTGGTACTCCTTCCAAGTGCCTTCCCAATTTAATAAAATCAGACATTGGATTTCCTTCACGTCGCAAAACCAGGTGTTTGTGTGTGTGTTTTTTTCACCTTCGGTTTTACCCTACTAATAAGCATTTGACATGTCAAAGGCTTGACAGATGACCGCGGATTTGGGTAACGAGCAGTGTTTTCCTTGAACACCTCAGTTCTACTGCTTTCTTTCCTAAACTTTTTTTTTTTTTTTTGAGACCATGCCGTTGCACGTTTTTTTCACTTTCCTAAACTTCATTTTCAGCATGAAGGTGTTTGGATATCATATCACCAAATCCTAAACTTAAGCCACACTAACACCAAAAGGAGTACAGATCAAAGCAAAGTACAAAGTGCGTGTAGATTACCCTGCCCCTGGATAAGAAATCACATCTAGATGTTGGTATGGTTTCAGTTATGAAATGTATTAATCATAAGTTCAGCACTTGAGTACGAATATCCCAAATGATACCAAATCAAAGTATCACAAAATAAGTACCTGACCTGATGTTTGCATGTATGGGTAAATATAATTTTTCAGAACAGATGAGAGTGTAACACCCGGCCCAATTTGGAGGTGGCCCAGTAGGGGCCTATGAGTGCAGAGTGCACATGTTTAGTACCACCTTGCTGGTTAAGCAAGGGTGGAGCCAACTTATAAGCCTTTGCCTTCCAGCCATATCACCTTCGGGTTAACCCTTTTACACGAAGCGAGGACGAAAGTGTAAGCAGGGTGCTATGTGTACGCGTGCACGCCCCTCGGAAGGGTTGTGCGGTGCGGCTTTGGAGGGCGGGGTGTCACAAATGGTATCAGAGCCGACCCTTGCGGTTTCACGGGCTGGTGTAGTCGCAGTTGTTCGGGCATGGGGTACATGTGCCGACACTGGATGCACAGACGTGGCCAAGAGGGGAGGTCCTGGTTAAGTTGGCGCTCGACGAGGACGTCGAGTCCTTTGAGGGGGGGTGTATGTAACACCCGGCCCAATTTGGATGTGGCCCAGTAGGGGCCTATGAGTGCAGAGTGCACATGTTTAGTACCACCTTGCTGGTTAAGCAAGGGTGGAGCCAACTTATAAGCCTTTGCCTTCCAGCCATATCACCTTCGGGTTAACCCTTTTACATGAAGCGAGGACGAAAGTGTAAGCAGAGTACTATGTGTACGCGTGCACGCCCCTCGGAAGGGTTGTGCGGTGCGGCTTTGGAGGGCAGGGTGTCACAGAGAGCCCATCTGGTCCCTACCAATACTTCACATTCTGGTGACTAATAACACTAATAATATGCTAAAAAGGACACCATGCTAAATACATGGTCTCCCACTTGAATTCTGTATTTACTTTTGCAAGCTATATCCCAATTGACCCCTCAGTTCAGCAGCTAGCAGCCTAGCACTGAAAATTCTTACAACAGCATCACAAAACCTTCGGTGAATGCAGCCACCTTGTTTTTTTTTTTCATTGCAAAACAAAAAAATCAATGCACTTGCACTTTAGCTGTGGGATTTTAATTTTTATAGTCTCAGCAGTAAGCATAAACTAAAACTGAAGGTACAGCATCACCGGTAAATTTCATGATAAATTGACTGCACAAATTTGCTTCAACCTGTCCAATGCATACTGGTCAGCTGCGGCAAGCAGATGTTGCATCATCTCTATGCTCCTAAGTTCATCTTCAGCAGACAAGGCATCTATGTACATAAATCAAAGCATTATTTTGAAAGTGTCAGGGTCGATGTCCTGCCGCATGATGGATGGCAGTGTGGTTTCTGCCATTGGAGCCCCGAAGCTCTGCTCTAGAAAAACGGGTGAATGGCCCGATCTCAAAAAAAAAAAAAAAAAAAAAAGCTCTGCTCTGAAGACTGGTGAGCAGGGAAGGGAATGACTCGCCACCCACAATAAACAATACATTTCATACTGTTTATGAGAAAACAATAAACAGTACATTGGACCCGTCATTGCAACTGAAATCCAACAGGTCACCGAAATGGCTCCATTGAAGAAAACATGGAAGACGAAAAACAAGGGGGATGAAGATTAAAAAGATTGCCATCAATAAGAGGTTCTATGAACCAACATCTCGGTGTTACCAATTTGAAATTTCATTTGTCAAATGAATTAAGGAGTAAAGTTTAACTTGAAAGTTTGAACATACTGGAGGTACTACAAGATTGAAAATAAATGATGGTAGAACATCACTGAAAGAGTTGCTCCTGTTGGTGAACAACTTGAAAGCTGCCATCACACATTCTGCTTCAGGAATGTACATATCCATGACCACAAGGGGATATGTTAGTCCACATTTTCTGTAAAAACATGTAATTCCGTAATTCTAACTAAAAGTCTAGAGTACTAGTTTAGAATAACTGTTGTTGCCATCAATTTACATGAGTTGTCCTGCACTTTCACTTGGCAGAAACTTTATCAGGTATTCAGGTAGGACAGTAAATTTGAGAACGGGCACTTGATCCCTCACCACACTAAATCTATATGAAGTACAGACATTGAGATTTAAGATTTTTGGGTAACCCTTTGTCTTAGCTCAGCAGTAAGGGATGGAAATTTCTGCAGCAAGATCACAAAACCATCTGAAAACACTGCCTCCTTGAAATTTTTCTCCACAGCCAAGAAACCCAAGCATCTGTTCTTCAACTCTGGACAATTGTATGTCTCGGCAAACACTAGAACAGAACTAACCGTATCAACCGTGATATGTCCAATCAATTTTCGAGAACAGATGAGCTTCAGACGGTCCAGTGCATACCGGTCAGCCGCGGCAAGTAGATGCTTCAGCATATCAGTGGTAGAGTCCCCAAGCTCTTCGTCTGCAGGAAAGGAATCGGTGTACATGAACCGGAGCATGACCTTAAATGCCGCAGGCTCAATGTCGTGCAACGAGACACTTGAGCTAGTGGCATCTGCCATTGAGCCAAAGAGCTCTGCTTTGAAGACCGGTGAGCGAGCTGCAAGCACAGCGCGATGAGCAGGAAAGGTCTCGCCATCGACAACGAGTGACACATCCGACCCAACAGCAGAATCCAGTAAGCCTCCGAGATGGATCCCAATCTCAGGCGGTGGCACGGGAGTGTGGTCACCAGGAACAACTATGACCCCACATATAAATCTGATGATGCCATTAGTTAAGAACATGGACGTGAACAACTCAAGTTCACTTCGCCTCACGAAGTGAGTAGACCCGGCGCTTGGAATGTTGGGCTGGAAAACGTGCAAACACCTATATGATTTGAGGGATGGTGAACCTTCTATGGTTAGCAGGAAGACTTCGAAGAAGGCCTCGACATTATTCTCGGAGTTGGAGGCCAGCATGAGATAGATCGAGACATACTCGCCACTATTGTGCTTGTGCGGCTCGTTTTCCCCGCGCGGGTAGCAGTGGACATTCCAGAGGTGACCTCCGGCAGAGAAGACCTCGGATTTGATTACATGCCCAATGGGAGGTCCTTCGTCTTCGAGAGGTCAAATTTGAACTCGAGGAAACCAGCGGGCAGCAGCATCTTGGCACACGATTTTTCCTAGAATTAAATTAATTTCCACGAATCAACATCCTAGATGCAGAAGCAAATATTTATCCGGAAGAAAAGAACACGTGTGTACTCACAGAGTCACAATCCAAAGATTCCAATCCTCCCTCCTATCGCGAGCCGTCGCCGGAGTAATCTTGTGGCTGCTCTCGGGAGTTCCGCTACAAATCCGCGGCAAGCTACTGCCTCCGCCCGCCGCCGATCGTCGTCTCGGTGTGCTCACCTAGGGATCGTTTCGCGGTTTTGGGAGAAGACGGAGGGTTCTGGAGACCTTGCGGCTTGAGGGGATCAAGTCGTCGCAAGCGCGGGCCTGGGCCTGTGGGCTAATGGATTTTTTTTTTCAAGATCACGCCGAGGCACGTTTTCATTAAGCAGAAAGAGTTTTTTTTCGAGTAGAACCAATATGAAAGATAACCAAGATTACCGCTCATAAACCTACAAACTACTGGAACTAAAGTACTAGGATTATATTGCAACAAACTTGCGACACAAACAGGTTGCCGCGAGGAACTAGCGGTGCACTGAGGCGCCTTCCTCCTCCAAACTGGCGAGGTTGAGGTCCAGCATGGTCGTGTCAAAGCCTCCCGCGAGCAGTCGCATATCAGTGATATTTGATGTCTATAAAGGTATAATGCATTCAGCATATGCATTAGATTGGAACTTTGGAATAGAGGTCCAAAGAAATGTCTCCAAATGGCATCCACGTTCCATGCATTTAGAAGGCGAGTTCACAGATGAAAGACCCCATTTCATAACACAATCCACGCATTTACGGTCCATATACTGATATACGCTAGAAACATACGAAAGAGCACTCACCAAAACAACACCATAATGACTGGGCTATGATTGAAAATTTGAAAACCTATATATGATATACTCATCAATGCTCTGTAGCCTCTGTTATGTATTTCCCTAAGGGCATGTTCGGTTGCTCACGATTCAATCCGGCCGGTTCTTCTCTAAAATGCTGGTTAAGATAGCACATATAGGAACGAATAATCAAGCAGTGCGAAAGCTGCATGGCTTCCGCATGCCCCAAGCCCTGGCCAGTCGCCTGGAATCAATCTCGCTCTCTAGGGTGCCGGAACGAATCCATGCGGAAGCTGCATGCTGAAGAACATGTGCAGCGGAACAAATACTGCTCGCAGACTACCTGCACCTGAGCGATCATGTTGCTCGCTACTGTGTTGGATTGCTTCCACGGGGAATTAATCCTGAGCAACCGAACATGCCCTAAGAAAACTTGTCCTTAGTTTCTTGGCTCTATTTCTGTTGAACTTTGATATTAGGCTCTAAATCAATTTTTGTTTGGGAATTTGGCCCTTCCGTTAGTTTTGCTAGTTGACGGTGTTAACTGCGAGTTAAAATGACCTTTCTACCCCTAGAGTGAAATGAAACATTTCTACCATGTACAATATAGTTGTACATGTATATCAGGGTGCCTATTATCATTGATCTTAATGTCTATTATCATTCATCTTCCAAAATCAATAAAATATTATACTGTACAACTATATCACACGTTGCAGAAATGTTTCATTTCGCTCCAGGGGTAAAAAGATCATTTTACATCGTTATAAATACCGTCAACCAACAAAACTGACAGAAAGGCCAAATTCCCAAACGAAATTCAATTCAGGGCCAAATACCAAAGTTCGACAGAAATAGAGCCAAAACCTAAGGGCAAGTTTTTTTTTAGGGCCAAGGCCCAATTTGCTCTAGATGGGAACTTGTGCACCAAGCCACCAATTGAACGAAACCCTCTGTTTAACACAGCGTTCTTGAAATTTTTCTCAGCCACAATAAAGTTAGTGTACAAGCTCATAAGTTCTGGACAACTGTATATCCCAACACAACCTAAGTAATCAAAAACTTTATCCATCGACAAATTGTCCCATAACTTTAGGGCACATATGGGTTTCAACGGTTCAAATGGACACCAGTCAGCCACCGCCAAAACTGACTGAAGTTGAAAAATATCATATGGAAAATACTCACTAACGGAGCTAAGATTGAAAACTGCAAATGGTAGCATAGCAAAAGTAAATAATTCCTCATATATAAGCTTCAAAGGTAACCAGGCTTCAGGTTAGAAAAGAACTATGAAAAGAGAAGAATTACACTACAGTGGATAGAATATATAGAAGATATAAGAAAGGTGAAAAAAACTTCTAGGCCACAACTAATCTACCATAACCACCATATAATTACATCTGACTAGTGTGCCAATAGCCAGTAGCAGCTACCTTGCAAGACTTTTTATCACTGGGTAGAAGGCGAGTCCAATGCCACAAAAGGTGAGTTTAAGGTCAAGTTCCCAGTTAACTAAAAAAGGCACTGCAGTCATGTTCTTATATGCATGAAATATATCAGATGGTACTCACCACAATAACTCAAGCTATGCATCTGAAGTAGATACAACACTGCCTCAACTATGTCATGTACCAACTCTCTCTCGCACCTCAGCGATAATAGATGGAAACTTCAGCCCCAACTGCATGAAGCTTTCTGTTAATACAGCCTTCTTGAAATTTTCCTCAGCCACAACAAATTCAATGCACTTGCTCTTCAGTTCAGGACAACTGTAGATCTCGGCACAAGCTAAAGCATCGCCAACTGTATCAACTGAGACATTTTCCCACAGCTTTTGGGCACACATATGCTTCAGTCGGTCCAATAAATACCTGTCTGCAGCAGCAAGCAGATGCTTAAACATCTCGGTAGGAGAGTCCCCAAGCTCATCAGCTCCTGGAAAGGCATCTGTGTACATAAACCTGAGCATGATTCTGAATGTTGCAGGGGCAATGTCATGTAGGGTGATGGATGACATTGAAGCCTCGGACATCGAACCAAGTAGCTCTGCTCTGAAGATTGGTGAGCGGGCAGCTAGCACAGATCTATGTGCATGGAATGTCTCTCCATCAACCGTGAATGACACATCTGCTCCATCCGTGCTATCAAGCAATGAGCCAAGATGTTTTCCAATGTCCGAAGGTGGCGCAGGAATAGAAAAGCTGTCATGTAATACCATGATGGTGCAATTGACACTGATGTGTCCGTCAATCACATAATTTAACAGGTCGTTGTTTTCCAACAGACAATACGACCCGCACTCGTCAGCGTCCTCTTCAAAGACATCGAAGAATGACCACCTTGATGTTACAACCGAAGATGATTTCTCGGACTTCATCATGGAGATCGCAACCATGGCCTCAGCACTCCCAGATTTGTCCATGAACTCAATCATCAAACCGACACCCTTCATGCTGCATTCGACATTGAGCCCACGAGGGTACCAGTTTATCCTCCACATGTGCCCACCGGCCAAGAAGGCGTCAGAGTGGACCGCCTTCCCTGGAGCGAGGTTCTTGGTTTGTTCATAGTCCACTTTGAACTCGACGGCGACGGCGGCGGTGGCGGAATTAAGCATGGTGGTCCGCGCCTCCGGCCCTGCCGTACGGCTTTTCTTGTTCACTGAATAATTGGGGGCACAAATAATGGTAAAGTTACATGTTATAATACTTGATTAGCCCTTACACAGAATTTTCATAAACACGAGAACAATGCACAAGGTATTAAAAAAAAAAAAAGCTTGTACTGCAGTAACTGAACAGGGAGGCACTCACTTTCCGCACTCGGAGGTGCTTGCGCTGCCGGTGGGAGTGGTCTGGTGGTGACGGCCGGAGATGAGACGCCGCCAGCCGATCAACAAGCCCCTTTGCTCCAGTGGCGCTCGCTCGCACGCACACCTCCCTTTGATTTGCCGGAGCGGAGAGGGAATCCTCCTCGCCTCCTCGGTCGCCAGCACCGGTGGCGGCCGGCTTGCCCTAGGTCTCGCCTTGCGTCACGGCGGCGGGGAGCCGTGCCGTCGCGGAGAGGGAGGTCGGAGCTGCTGACTGCTCTGTGGGCTGTGCGGCCCAAATTATGGTGAATGAGCGCAAATGGGCTTGTGGAGAACTAATTACCATTGAGCCCAAAAAAGTTCTTCCATGGACTGAGGTTAGGCCCCTGAACGCATGGACTGAGGTTTACTAGGCCCGTTTCGAACGCGGGAGTTATCATGCATTACCTTTTTCTGCTAAAAAAATAGTATCATGCACTTTTTGAGTAAAAATAATTTGATTCCTGTGTAAAATAAAATTTCTATGATAAAAGGACCTACTCACTACTCTGGAGGCGAGCACACTGCACAGCGTGTAAGGAGACGTGGGGGCTATCAATTTGACTCCCATCAAAATTTTTTTAGAAAGGACGGCAAAAGCTTTGCCGCGATTTCTATTAGACGAGAAAAAAGAAAAGGCAAGTGCCAGCCCAGTTTTTTGACTGGAAACCGGGCCAGAAAAACCATACAAGTGTGGAGGGTACCCTACTCCAACTGCACCCCTAGGTACCAGATCAACTCAACTCGCGCACCACAAGTGCCCACTCAACTCAACTTAGGGGAGACATTCCCTCCACCTACCACTTGTTACAGCAGAACAACTCGGATGGGAGAAAATAAACATGAAGTTCGCCGGTTGGATTGGGTCATCAACACGAGCCTCCATCCACAACGATTGGTCGGATTGGGACATCGACACACAAAGCACACAACATAAACTACACCACCACCACCGGGAGAGGAGTCGAAAGCACGCCGTCGGGCTCGCGCCGTCGTTACCAACATTGTGCCGTAGCCGCTGCAAGCCCGAGCGACTACCATCACTCCTCCACCACGGGACCATCGCCCCCAAGCCGCACACGCAAGATCGCCGATCCCCGACTCGGCGTTGCATCGGAAACACCGTCAGCGGCACCAATGAAAACCCGAACTCGGCTACTCTGCGTGGGGGCCTCGCCTCATCCAACGCCTCACACTCCACCAAACCCATCGCCCGGGACTCGGATCGAAACCGAACCGCAAAGCACGACCCGCTCGGCCATCACCGAGATCACCACTTGCACCAAGCGCACCACCTCGAGACCTCCGGCACCCATGGGTCCTCTCGCACCTCGCCCGCGAAACCAAGACCAAAGGCGCCCCTCCTATCTTGCCAACACAGGGCCAACCGCACCACCTCCCACGCCGCCACAAGCCGAGATGGTCTCGAAGCGCGCCTCAAGGAGGACACGACGCCGAAGGCGCCGCCATCGCTTGTCCAAGAAACCGGACCGGGTTTCACCCCGAGACTCCATGCATCGTAAACGGTGCCCCATAACGGTGTCCCTTAACGGGAAGAACGACGCCCAAGAGCGCCGCCACCATTACCACCGGCAAGAATGTCGGTGAAGGCTTTTGCCGGATCGACACCGCGACTACGCGACGCTCACGCACAAGCAAAGAAGAAGACCCCACCGCCTCCGCCACCCCCAAACTTAGGAGATGGTTTGATACATCACTACAATGCCGCCACGGCACCGCAAGAAACGTGCGACCACCCGGCCCGCCACCGAGGGCGATCAAAACCGCAACCGACGAGCAAGAAGAGGGGGAGCACCACCAACAAACCGCTCCTCCAACGCCGCGATGCGAAAGACCGCAGACCACCATGGTCGAATGGTCGACACTTAGGCCCCCCACGAGGGCCTCCCGCGGCAAAAGTCGCCGCACCACGCACCTTGCGGGCAGGCTGCCACCGTCGCGCCACCGTCCCCGTGAAGGAACACGGACGACCCGGCCCGATGCGCCCGCGTCGTCACGCGCCGCGGCCAAGCGACCACGGCCACCACTACTCACCACCACAACAATCGGTCCACCGGCAGCTCCGCGATCAATGCATGCGCATGAAGCCGCGGCGCCACCGTCACGAACAACGAGCAAGAGCACACGGCCACCCAGCAACAGATCCTCCACCACCGGGCCGCCCCAAATCGCGCCCCCGACCATCCCAGGACGGCCGGTTGCCGCCCAGCGCCTGGCCGTTGATGCCGCCACGGATGCCGGCGCCTCCGAGAGCCCACCACCGGCCGCCCGCTCCATCACCAAATCCGGACAATGGAGGCGGGGATCCCACAGGGGGGGGGCGAATCAGGCCAGCGAAGGGGCGGATCGCGCCATCCCGCCGCCGCCAAGGGTCGCTGGTCGGGTCGGCCGCCCGAAGGCCCGCCAAGCCGAAAATGCCTGCGCCGCCGCCATCCCCGGGGCCGCGACGGGGTGTCCCGGCTGGCCTCCCGGGCGGCGGCGAGGGAGAGCGCCAAGATCCGGTGGGTTACGGCGGCGCTTAGGGTTCGCCCCGTGCCGCCCGAGCGGGAATGGCGCGGGAGCCCGAGATGGTCTAGAATCCTAGAAAGCATCTACTCTTGCACACTCCCATCAGAATATCAGATTGGACATTTGGATTGGCTTTCAAGTATGTGGTGTGCTAGACTGCTAGTTCAACTAAATTGTCTGAGTTGGAGGAATCATATTCACCTCTAGTACAGTTATTATACAAGTATTGCAACAGTCAAGTTCAGATGCAGAGTCTCCTCCAGCAAACAATCCTCAGTTCCTCACCCACACACACTCTCAGTAGTCCACCAATCTGAAGATTAAGCTTCAGGTTTGCATAAACCTGCCACTACTCTATCTCTACCCCTTGCAAAGCACATCAAGGAGGCAGGGACGCAATTAATTTCAGTAACACCAAGCTGAAGCAAATAATCAGTGAAACCTTGCATAATTGTAGTCCCCACAACAGGACCTTTATGGATCAATTCTTGAAAGTAAGACTAAAGATGGTTGATAGTAGTACCAAGCAAGAGTGTAAACATCTCAAAAGAATTCAATCTTTAGTGCTTAGCTCATCTACATGACAGAGGACGACAGGGGCAAGAGAACGAATGAGTTAATGAAACATAAATATTCTGGTAACATTGAGTATAATATATATCCACATATTTGCACTAGAGCTAAGCAGCAATCACCATATATTTGGATTGAAAATACTAAGAAAGAAGCAAACCTTTTATTCCAATAACATGCTTTAAAATGTAAGAGAGATTGCAGAAAATAAAATGTGAACGGCGCATGCTAATAACACTATATCTGCTTGAACCGCTTGATGAACTATATATCTCATAGTAACAGAAAACTCTACATCATCATGTGCCAACATTGTCTCGGAGCTCAACAATTATGGATGGGAACTGCTGCACCAATTCCACAAAACCTTCGGTTAACACGGCCTTCTTGAAATTACTCTCCTTGGCAAAGAATCCAATGCACTTCTCCTTCAACTCCGGGCAGCTGTACATCTGAGCGCACGCCAACGTAGTGGCAACCGTATTCGTCGACACATTGTCCCACAGTTTCTGAGCACACAAGAGCTTCAGCCGGTCCAACGCGTACCGATCAGCCGCAGCAAGCAAACACTTGAGCATCTTGGTCCGAGAAGCAGAGCCCCCAGCAAGATCGCCGTCATGGCCTGCTGCTTCGTCTCCTCTAGCTAAGGTATCGGTGTACATGAACCGAAGCATCCAAGGGCCTCCAGCATCTTCGTCTTCATGGCCTTCGTCTCCTCTAGTTAGAGTATCGGTGTATATGAACCGAAGCACGTCCTTGAACGTGGCAGGAGCGATGTCATGCAGAGCCACGGATGGCATCGCCGTCGTTGTCGTCGTCGTCGCAGCGTCGTCGGCCACCGAACAACAACAGCGCTCGATCTCCGTCCGGAGCACTGGAGAGCGAGCAGCGACCACAGCCCGGTGCGCGCGGAACGTCTCGCCGTCGACGGTGAAGGACACGTCGGCGCCGTCCGCCGTGTCCAGGAGCGCGCCGAGGTGCGTGGCGATGCCTGGCGGCGGCACGGGGATCATAGGGCCGTCGTCGTCGTCGAGCACCCTGATGGTGCACCGGAACTCGATGTACCCGCGCGCCGTCACGTACTTCTTGACGAACTGCTCTGCCGGCACGCCGTCGGGGCCGAAGAGCCACGCGAAGGTGCCGTGGAAGTTGTTCTTCATCTTGCCGGTCCGCCGCACGGATGTGAGAGCCGGCTGGCCCTGGTCGTCCAGCACCATCGCGTCGAACACGGCGGCGACGCCACTGCCGACGACCTTGTCGCTCGTGAGGAGCTCCAGGGCGATGCAGTGGCGGTCGTAGGGTCGGCTCGTGTCCGTGGTCGCCCTCATCCCGCCCGGGTAGAAGTTGATCCGCCACGTGTGCCCGCCCGCCGGGATCGCGTCCGAGTGCACGGCCTTGCCCGTGGGGAGGCGTCTCGCTTGCTCGTAGTCCACTTTGAATACCACCACGGCTGACGCGCTGTCCAGCATGGTCATCTGCTGCGGCTGTCGCTTGCTTATTGCTGCAGCCTCGTCGCCGACGAGTCCCATCGCGTTCATGCCGCCGCGCCGCCGGCAAGTTGGACTAGGTGTTTGGATCGGAAGAAGATAGATCGGGCCTTGGCAATGGCACCTTGTGTGTCAGCGCGTGAGGCCTGCGGGATTTTAGCACAAGCGAGTCCTCTCGATCGCTCCAGACGAGTCCAAACCTGGGCATGTATATGTATATGTGTTTACAGAGCAGTTGTATGAATGAATTCCAGCTTGATCCGCCAAGCCAGAACAGATTTGGAAGTAGACTCTGATGAATCGGACGCCCGTACGAGCGACACGATGCATGGCACGGCGGACGCAGACGCGTCGGCCGCGAACTGTGGCGCGCGCGGACGGCGCTCAGGGAATTCGTATTTGAATTGGGAATCAAATACAACTGAAAAGAATTATTGAATTTGGGCAAAAACATAAAACCAAGTAAAACAGGGGATGGCAACAGACAAAGCAGGTCCAGACCAGTCTTCTTTCATAGGAAATTTGGAGGAGGGTGGAGGAGACGATCGATGTGGAACTGGAGGAACGACGCTGCAAGGAGGGTCGGCAAGCACTGTCGTCGTTCGTGGAGCGGGTGGCGGAAGCGTGTCAGAAACCCAAACCAGTTCATGCCAGTACTCCATGTGATGGAGTTCGTTCCAAGTTCTGGGCGTTGCCAGGTGAAGATTCGTCGGACGACGAGCTAGAAGGACAAATCTCAACTCCGGAGTTCATCAACGACGCCGTGTCAGCAGGTTTCTCATTGGATCAACTCGTCATGGCGGAGAATGTTCTTCAAGGTAACGTTCTAAACCCTGTTGATGTTAAGCTACCAAGATCGATCGTGGAGACAATGGTGCGTAGAAAATTAAACTCCGTAGCTCCATGGCAAGGGCCACTGCCACCGCATCGAGTATCTCCCCGGAGAACTTTGGGCGACTGTATGGCAGAGGCATCCTCACATGTGAATTACAGGAGACGGCTGGGGCATTTTCATTGTTCTCCGACATCGTTGGGTGGCCAGTCGCCGGAGATTGTGTCTTTTCAAAGTCCTACAATCTCGGATCAAACAAAGATTTTGAATTCTTTTGAAAACTTAAGAGGGGTCGAACTAGATGAGGTTTTTCCGCCGCTACGCCGGGAGGCAAGTACGATCAGGCCGATCGTTTGCCAATCGAACGTATTGACGTGTAAACCGCGACCAGTAATGTCTTTCCAGCCCAAAATACTCCTCAGCTCGGGCTTGGCTTTCAGGCCCACGAAGGGGCTTTGCTCCCTATTCAGTCGCACAGGAACCAACACAAAACCTAGATCACTCAAACCGGCACCAGTCCAGCCGCCGCTTCTCCATCCTAAACCCTCGTTCGTTGAGGTTGCGAAGAGAGCCATGGCGGCGCAGGGTGGAGCTTCGGGTGGTGGTTTCGGTGGTCGCGGCGGAGGTAGAGGAGGACCGGGTTACAACCCGGCTTTGTCCCTGGGGTTCAACCCGGGGTTTGGAGGGGAGAGGAGGTCGAGGTTACGGCAACCGAGGGCGAGGTCGCGGCGCTGGTTTTGGTGGTGGCAGAGGAGGTCACGGCGCATATGGTTATGCCCCCCATGGCGGATACAACGATCTTGGCCACGGGTTTCATGCCCCTGGTCGTGGACGTCGTGGCGGTCGCTTTGGCTATGGACGTGGTGGTGAGTTCGGTGGACACCGCTTCCAGGCTGCGGTGGCGCATCAAGGTGTCGGCGTCGGCAACCGGGCCGGGCCGGCCGCGGGAGGCGCGGAGTTCGTGCCCCGTATTCCAACCGGTACATGGCAGCGGCGCAGCTGCTCATGTGTTCCAGCACCAGGCGCCGGCGCAGGAGGTGGTGGCACATCATGGTGGGGGTGTCGGCAATCAGGTCGGCTTCGTGTCCCAGGAGGCGCCTGGAGTTCAAGCCCCGGTGTTCCAACCGGTGCCTGGCAACGGCGCGGCTGCCCAGGTGATCCAGCACCAGGCGACGGCGCATGGCAACATGGGTGCTGCTCACCAGGTCACGGGACAGCAGGTCGGCATGGCTGCCGCTCGTGGTGATCAAGGGCATCCTACTGCCTTTGCTGCCGGACACGGTCATCCTAACACGGCCGGTTCGGCTGCTGCGGCTACCCCTCAGCATGGGGGGGTAGCTCCTGGTCAGCAGGCAGCCGTGATTCTGGAGGGGTCTGCAATGGCGGGTGCTTCTTCTCAGCACGGCGGGGTGATCCTGTCGGGTCAGCGGGGCGTCATGTTTGGCGCCCCTGTGCCTAACCTGCCCGGCCAGCATGCACAGGCAGGGACGTTGGTGGGTGCTTCCATTGCGAGCAGCTCCAAGGCTGCTGTGGTGGAGGCGGCAGGTGCTCAAGTTGGAGCGATTGTGCAACATGTGCAGCAAGGCGATGCAATGGCAGTGGATGCAGCGCATATGGGTGCTCCTGGGAGTCTGCCAGTGCAAGGTAAAACTTATGACATCCTAGAATCAGCTGTACAAGGGGCCAAGAAAAATAAAGGGAAACCCTATTGTTATCGATGCCATACTAAAGGTCATACAATTCATGAATGCTCTGTAGTGTTGTGTTGTGAAATTTGTTTTGGAGACCATCCGGTGAAGTCGTGCCCAAACAGCAAAAAAACTTATACAAGTGCCATTCCTTGTGGGTATGCTGTAGAGGGTCTTGGCTTTTATTTCATTCCAAAGGTTGATAACCCAAAGGATAATTTGCAAGAAACTAGAGCCGTGGTACGTGTTCTTGAAGGTTCTCTTACTGTCAACCAGTTGGCAGTGGAACTAGAAAGACTTCGTCCTGGCAAGAACCACAAATGGGATATTCAGACAACAGGGACTGGTGCTTTCATTGTTAATTTCCCTAATGCTGACTTACTGGAGACAGTGTCAAACTGGGGTCCTATGGATGCCAGGGAAGTAGAGGGAAAAATCAGATTTGAAAAGGGTATTGACAATGAAGTTTTTAAAAGAGAGATTCTGAAAGCTGGGGTACAGTTCAGGGGCTTACCCCATGAGTTCAAACAATTCCCAATTATTTGGGCTGTTGGAACAATCTTGGGAGTGCCTAGAGCTGTAGACACCATTTTCACTAAGAATACTGGAAGGGCAAGAATGAAGGTAGCCGTGCTGGATCCATCACTTATCCCAGAGTTTGTGGATATAGTGATAGGGGACTATGTTTACGAGTTACAGTTTGCTGTGGAGACAGAGATCATTGATGGTGAGCCTCAAGTCATTGACATGGACTCTACCAAAGAGGGTGATCCAAAGGAGGATGATCCCAAAGGGGATGAGACAAAAAAGAAAGATAATGAAAATGGAGGGAGTGCACAGGAAAACATGGACATTGATGGGAATACAGGTGAAGTTCCATCTAATGGAAGTGCGAGTGGAGAGAAAGCACCCGAACAGTCAACTGTACTGCCTGGGGCGGCACAGTCACTGGGCTTGGAGCAATCAAAGTTCTCTCAGAATAATGAAAAACCGAGAGCAGTGGTGTCTCAGTCAGGAACGGGAGAATGGAAAGCTGTTGTGTTGCCCCCACATGCTGATTCTGGGAATGTCAATAGTAAGTTACCTAGCGAGGTAGTCTCACCTATGAGATCTAGCAAGAGGAGCGCTGCTTCAGCGGATCAAGATTCGATTGAGAAGGCGGCCAAGCTTAAGGCTAAGAAGAATCTGGAGCTGGTCAATGAGAAAGGTACAGCACAAAACCCTCCTTCTTTTTTTAATAGAGACGATGTTTCCTTACTAAATTCAGCAAGTTCTCTGGGTATTGTTTTAGGTAAGACTAATAATGATTGTTTAAATTCTATTAAACGGCTAAAAGACTTAGAGTTTTCTAGAATGTCCCAAAGTGCTAAGGTGAATAATACTAATTCGGTTGGAGAGCTAGATGACTTGACCGATTGCTCTTTGGAAGATAACGTTGATCTAGAAACCTTGAATCTGATCTGTTCGGATATAATGGAGGGGCTAGGTGATGGGGGTTGTGATCCATTGATCTTACAAACACCTATATCATCATTAAAAAAGAAGAAGAGCCGCCCCAAGCTAAATAAAAAAATCAATAATAAAAGTTGTTAATAATGAAAGGAATATTCTGGAATTGTAACGGTTTTGCAGACACAAAAAAATATAGATTTCTTGCTGATTTGACAAAAGAAAAAGATCTAGATTTCATTGCCTTATCAGAAACGGGTAGAGCTAGCTTTCCACAAAAAACTCTTAATACCATATGTCTTTGGTAGAGATTTTATTTGGCATTGTATGGCTCCACGGGGTAGATCCGTGGCATGATTCTAGGAGTTCATTTACGACTTTTGATGTTGGTCAAATTGAGGAGGGAGACTTTTCTATTCTATTTAAATTACGTCATAAGGAAAAATGACTTCAAGTTTAATTTAATATCAGTGTATGGCCCGGCCCAAGAAGATCAAAAATCTAATTTCTTGTCAGAAATGGTGCGAGTATGTTCAAAAGAAACCATACCTATTATTTTAGGTGGTGATTTCAATATTATTCGCAGACCAGATGAGAAGAATAATGATAACTTTAATGATAGATGGCCGTTCATGTTTAATGCTGTAATCGACTCTCTAAACCTTAGAGAATTAGAGCTTTCTGGAAGAAATTTTACCTGGGCTAATAATTTGCCAAATCAGACCTTCGAAAAGTTAGACAGAGTTTTGACTTGTACAGATTTTGAGTCACAATATCCGAATTCTACAAGATACCCTCTTTCTAGAGAAATCTCCGACCATACTCCTCTACTACTATCCACTAATAGTGCATCCACAACTTATCAACCTCAATTCAAATTTGAATTAGGTTGGTTGTTGAGGGACGGTTTCTGTGAGATGGTGTCTCAAGTATGGCAGAGCACGTTTGTCGCAGGCTCTCCCATTGAGCGGTGGCAAGCAAAAATTAGAAAACTCCGTCAACACTTAAGAGGGTGGGCTAAACATGTTAGTGGATTATATAAAAAAGAAAAGGCAAATCTTCTCAATAAATTGGATGAACTAGACAAGAAAGCAGAATTTAACTTGCTAAGTGACACTGAAAGAGATCTAAAACATGTTCTAAGTGAGAGGTTAGTTGAACTCCTTAGAGAAGAGGAACTCAAGTGGTACCGTGAGGGCTAAGGTGAAACATCTTTTAGAAGGAGATGCAAATACTAAGTATTATCACCTTTTAGCCAATGGTAGACACAGAAAGCTCGAATCTTTCAACTTGAGGATGGGAACAATATTATAACCGGTGATGCTCAACTTAAAGAGCATATTACTAGTTATTATAAATCCCCTTTTGGTCCATCCAAGAATCGCCAATGCATTTAGATGAATCTCGACGGGCGATATACCTCAAGTGTCGGACTTGGAGAATGATTCCTTGATCGAGCCTTTTACTCACGAGGAAGTCGAGCAGCCATTTTTCAAATGGAACATAATAAAGCACTGGGCCGGATGGGTTCCCTCCGAGTTCTACCAAGTTTTTGGGACCTAATTGAGGATGATTTGATGGCTTTGTTCGCTGATTTTCATCAAGGAACGTTACATCTCAATCGCCTTAATTTTGGTAATATAATCCTGTTACCAAAAAAGAAGGATGCAAGAGTTATTCAACAATATAGGCCTATCGTTTTGTTGAATGTATCTTTCAAAATCTTCACAAAAGTGGCAACAAATCGATTATCTACCATTGCCCAAAAATTGATTAGACCAACCTGCATCGCCTTTCTACCAGGAAGAAACATAATGGAGGGGGTCTGTCATTTTACATGAGACAATTCATGAATTACATACCAAAAAGCAAGATGGAGTGATTTTCAAAATTGATTTTGAGAAAGCTTATGATAAAGTTAATTGAATTTTTTTACAACAAACCTTAAGAATGAAAGGTTTTTTAAAAAAAAATGGTGTGATTGGATAAAAAAAATTTACTCGTGGGGGTAATGTAAATATCAAGTTTAATGACCAACTTGGCCAATACTTCCAAACTAAAAAAGGTCTTAGGGCAAGGTGACCCCATGTCTCCAATACTATTTAATATAGTAGTTGACATGTTGGCTATACTAATTGCAAGAGCTAAGGAAGCGGGACAGGTTGAAGGTGTTATTCCACATTTGCTTCAGATGGTCTGTCCATCCTACAATACGCGGATGACACGGTGATTTTTATGAGCCACGATGTTGAAAAGGCGGTTAACATGAAATTGTTACTAAGCACTTTTGAGCAACTATCCGCTTAAAAATAAATTTCCATAAAAGTGAGATCTTTTGCTTTGGCCGTGCCAAGAATCATGAGGAATTTTATTCACAGCTATTTGGGTGCGCTATTGGTAGATATCCTTTTTTAGATATCTAGGCATACCGATGCACTTTAAAAAGTTGTCTAATAAAGACCGGAAGTTTATAGAAGAAAGAATTGAGAAGCGTCTTAGTGGTTGGAAAGGTAAACTACTGACGGTAGGGGGACGTCTAGTTCTTATAAACTCGGTGCTTTCCAGCTTACCGATGTTTATGATGTCCTTTTTTGAAGTGCCAAAAGGGGTACTAGAGAAAATTGAGTGCTTTAGGTCTCGTTTCTTTTGGCAAAATGATCAACACAAGAGAAAATACAGACCGGTCAAGTGGGATGTTATTCGCCAAACCGAAAGATCGTGGTGGGTTAGGCATCCAAAACCTAGAAACCCAAAACAAATGTTTGCTTAGCAAATGGTTATTCAAACTTTTAAATGAAGACGGGTTGTGGCAAGAATTATTAAGGAATAAGTATATTAAAAGTAAGACATTAGGAGTCGTGCGAAAAACCAACAGATTCGCACTACCGAAAAGTTTAATGAATGTTAAAGATACTTTCTTTAAGTTTGGTCATTTTATTGTCAAAGATGGGTCTCAAACTCGGTTTTGGGTTGATACTTGGCTGGGCAATAAACCACTCAAAGATAAGTTTCCGGGTTTGTTTAATATTGTAAGGAGAAAACAAGATACTATAGTTAACATCTTAAATTTCGTACTAAATATTTCCTTTAGGAGAAATCTAGTGGGGTAAATTTATCAAATTGGTTACGCATTGTATCATCCTTATAACATTTAAACTTAATTCAGAACGAGATGTCTTTGTATGGGATCTTAAAGCTTCGTAAATGTTCACGTTAAGTCTATGTATGCTGCTTTAATTAACAATGAGGTGAGAGTGTCGCAAGATATTTGGAAGACAAAATTACCAATGAAAATCAAAATTTTTATGTGGTACATCAAAAAGGTGTTGTTCTAACCAAGGATAACCTGGCTAGGAGAAATTGGAATGGAGATAAACAATGTTCTCTCTGTCATCTTCCGTAAAACAATTCAACACCTTTTTTTTTTTTTATTGCTTCTATGCCAAATTTTTGTGGCGCCTGCATCTACTCTTTGGTCCGACCCCTCCTTCAAGTATAAATGATTTTTTCCATGTGTGGTCTAAAAGGGGAAACAAAAGACAAAATGCATTGTTATTAACAGCAGCAGAAAAGACTTGTCCGGGCAGTCGGCTAACAAGGAATGAAGTAGTTTTTGACAAATGCAAACCAAAATCTCTTTTGCGTGCATCGTTCGAGGAACGCATTGGCTACGCCGGTGGGCAAGTTTGCAAATGAATGAAGATCTTCGGGATCGTTAATCTCCGCAAAGACGGCACCTAGAAGTGTCGGGCCGTTAGCTTTCTTTGGTTCTAGTGGTTGGCTTTCACGTAGACATGTCGGTTATGTTTAGTCAAAGAACTTTATTTCCTTGTTTTTTAGCTGGGAGCGTGGCTGGAAGTTGCATCCAGCAAGACTGAATTTTGTTTTTTCTTCTCGTAATAATTGGTCCGATTCTATCTTCGGATAGATGAAGCCGGATTTATTATCCTTTATCTAAAAAAAAAAAAGGAAATTTGGAGGAATTTCAACAAGAGGTTCAAGTTCATGGATAGTTTCCTTTGTGTCACTCTCCCTCATCATTTTCTTTTTTTTTTTTCCTATCCTCCATCCAAACATTCCATCTTGCAGTTTCTTTTGTTTTTGTTTTTCCATACATAGGATCCAAGATGTTAGGATATTCTATGCACATTTTCCTTATTCCTACATATCCATAATCTCGCGTTCCAAAGAGACCCTTAATCGGGTATAAATGGATCCATCATTAGGCTAATGGTGGTCTTGCTTTGGGGAAAAACATCTGAAATAACTTAGTATTGATAATGAACAAATGTTCCACCTCCAACATCTTATTTTGGAGAAGCGTAGGTGCAAAATTATTACATAAACAGTACCAAAAGCTGCCCACCCCTTAGATGCAGAGTTACCAAGGTCAAGTGAATGCACATCATCATTGACCAACTCTAGAAAGAAGTCAATCAATGGAAAGCAACAGTAAGCATCGCCAGTCGGGCATGCGATAAGCATGATCTTCTTATGGTCTTCATTTTATATAATATAGCTGCAATAAGCAGAAAGCTAGAGAAAACAAAAGCCCTTCAATAAGACTAGCGAAAATAAGGTTTTCATTGGCAGCTATCAATGACAATACACTAGCTTGCAAAGAGCAAACAAGCTTGAGCACACATGAACTAGCTCATTCATGTGTGGTTTTATTTCCTCTGCCACATCAACAAATGAATTAATTTAAGCAAAAAAAAAAAAAGCTTGCAAAGGTAAATTTGTTAGCAGCAAGCCAAAAGGTTCATGGTAGGACAGGTAGCACAAGTGTAAACGTCTAGCTTAACACACCTTCAGGAGAGGGAGACGGGGACAGGAGAGACTTTTTTTTTTTTGAGGGCCTCCAACAAAGAAACACAGATATGAAACTAGTAATTATAGGCAATGCTCAAATATTTGCACTTAAAACAAACACGAAAGATTTTCTTCCTAATTAACATGAGATTAGTCACGTACAGAAATAGTCTTAACATAGTGCTTGGACGGTTGAACTAGTATATACATCAAGATGTCTCCCACTACATCATTTCTTCACACTGTCTCGCAGCTCAAGGATAATGGATGGGAACAGCTGCACTAACTTAACAAAACCCTCAGTCAACACGGCATCCTTGAAGTTTTTCTCCACTGCAAAAAGCCCATGCACCTCTGCTTCAACTCCGGGCAGCTGTACATTAATTTCAGCACAAGCTAATGTTGTAGCAACAGTATCCACGGACACATTGTCCCACAGTTTCTGGGCACAGAAGTTTCAGGCGGTCCAACGCATATCGATCAGCTGCCGCAAGTAAACGTTCTAACGTCTCGGTTGGAGCATCCCCAAGCTCGTCGTCTCCCGGCAAAGCATCAGTGTACATGAACCGAAGCATGACCTTGAACGTTGCAGGTGCGATGTCATGTAGAGTGATGTGTGGCATTGTGGCCTCAGCCATGGAGCCCAGGAGCTCGGCCCGGAACACCGGAGAGCGCGCGGCAAGCACAGCTCGATGCGCATGGAATGTCTCACTGTCAATGGTGAATGCCACGTCTGTCCCATCAGCTGTATCCAGGAGGGTGACAAGATGTTTTGCAATGTCTGAAGGCGGCACAGGAATATGCATGTCAGTTAACACCCTGATGGTGCATAGAAAATTCATGTGTCCGTCCTCCATGCATTTGTTGACCAGATTCAGGATACTTGGTGAACTCATTAAAAGCACACGATCATAAGATGACGTCGGTTGATCGAACAAAACTGGTTGCCTATAGTCCTTGTCTATAAGGAGCACCTCAAAGATGGCCTTAACGCTGCAGGACTTGCTCAGAAGCTTGAGGCAAACTACAAGATATCGACGCCTTTTTTCTGGTATCCACAGTCCACAAGGGTTGAAGGATATCCTCCACAGGTACCCACCAGCGGAGAAGGCATCGGAATAGATAAAGGTCTTGCTGGCGGCAAGGTGAATGGCTTGCTTGTAGTCTACTTTGAACTCAACGACAGCCGAGGAAGAATCCATCTTGGTAGTCTGCACCGGCGCTTCTGTCGGCTTTGACGTCCTCTGCCGCTTGCTTGCTGCACAATTGGGGCCAGGAGATCGAACAAGAGTAAATTTGACAGCGAAGTACCAGACAATTTACCATTCATCAGGCAGGAAAGTTACCATCGCCAGCCTCATCACCGACTCCAGTCATCCTGTGGTGCCACTGGATCTCCCAACTCAGTAGCTAGGTTTTGACTCCAGAAGGGCGTCCAGCAAAGGGTGTTGCCAGGTAGTGAAGCCAATCCGATCCGTAGCAAAGCCAAGATATGAAGAGTGGTGAGGGTTAAAGAAAGATAAAAATATCTATAACATCTCATAATACCATAAATGGCAATATAAATTGTTCAAACACAAGGTAAAGCCTTGCATAAATATGCAGATATTAAAGTCAAACAAAAAGATAAGGCCATACATAAACAATATGAAGATATTAAACAAATGCTGAATATATAAATCGTTCAAAAATAAGTTAGCAGTCCTAATTCCCAATTATATGCAGATAAGCTGAATCCTAAATTCATATTTCACAATCTGCCAATCACCAATTTCAGGAACATGGAAACCTTCGCCTCAGTCTTTACTGTACTCATTCACATTTCACAATCAGTCAATCACCAAATTTAAGCATGTGTAAACATCTAGTCTACTGTCTGCTCAGCTGTCTCATTACTCATTTAACTCACCAGAGATGCAGTCTTGCAGATGCGGTGAGCAGAAACAGCGGTGGGCCCAGCCACTGGCAGGCGCGCTGCGAAGGGAGCAGAGCTGTTCGCCGACACGAGCATGGCTGCGCAGCCCGTGCTGGAGGACGGGGAGTCAGCGACGTCGGGTCGGGAGGTGCTCAGCAGGAAGTCGTCGGGATCAGGAGAAATGGGGCGGCGGCGGCGTCATCTGGGGGAGGCGGCGTCGGTCGGGGACGGTCGGGTAGGGAGGTGGCGTCGCTGTCTAGGTCGTCCTCAGCAGCAGGGGCGGCGCTAGCATTCGAGGGCAAGCCGCCGTCAGGAAGGGCGGCGGGGTCTAGGGACCGGCGGGGACTGGAGGATAGAAATGCCAGTGGTCTTGTGCGGGGAGGGCTAAACTGCTCAAGTGGCCGAAATAGGTCTATGTTGTGATAGAGTTTGGACTCGGCCCAAGTCTGCAGTATATTTCGACGTGAACAGCACCGTCTCAAAATACATCTCGTTTTCTTTAAAAAATAGTCAATTTGTTTAATGTTTATCAAATATAAACAAAAATAATATATTTTAATATACGTGATAAATTTTATTAAATTAATCACGGAACATTTTTTTAGTAAATATATTTGGTAATATATATTTTATAAGTCTTGTTAAAGGTAAAATAAAGATGTGTAATTATTTTATGATGATGGAGCGAGCACGCTTCAACGTAAGAATGGAGTAGAGACCCTATATATAAATTAGACATACAACACTACTCCTCCGTCCCATAATTTGTGTTGTTCTAGCTTTGGGCGACGGTAGAGCAAGCACAGTGGCCTACTTACTCCCTGTCGCCTACCAAGACAGAGGGAGAAATGACCATGCTGCCCCTACTATGTTCTTCTCTCCCTCATCCTGATCCAACTCCGCTGCCGACGATAGAGGCAAGGAAGTGGAGGCGTCGATAGGGACAACTCAGGTTCTTCTCTGGTTTCATTGGGTCCAGATCTGGGGCCGGGTAGTCCAGGAGCAGGAGATGGCGGGGTTGGCGGCCTCGATTGCGGCTTCACTGGGGTGGATCTGCTCCAAGCAGAGGGCACTTGAGGGGCACGACCGTCAACTGAACCAGACGAGAGAGGTCTGCAGGTATTCAGGCATGGGACCCATACTCAAACGGAGACCTCTATTGGGACATTAGACGAGAGAGGTCTGCAGGTATTCAGGCATGGGACCCACACTCAAACCGAGACCTCTATTGGGACATTAGACGAGAGAGGTCTGCAGGTATTCAGGCATGGGACCCATACTCAAACCGAGACCTCTATTGGGACATTAGGACGAGAGAGGTCTGCAGGTATTCAGGCATGGGACCCACACTCAAACCGAGACCTCTATTGGGACATTAGACGAGAGAGGTCGCAGCGGTATTCAGGCATGGGACCCACACTCAAACCGAGACCTCTATTGGGACATCGCCCAGAGCGTAATGGACTTCATTGGGAGAAAGGGATTATACTTTTGTGAAAGTATTTTTTAAGACAAATCTATTCATATAATTTTCATATTTACAAACTCAACGACTTAAAAGTTATTGATGATTTACATTTTCAATGTTTGACCCAAACCTTATTTAAAACGTAACGATCTGTTCTCAACAAGTCACGACAAATACAAAAATGTTCTCAACAAAATTACAACAAATACATTACTGTTCTCAAAAATTACAACAAATACTAAATTGTTCTCAAACAATGTGAATGTCCCGCAAAGATAAAGTTGTGAGCAGCAAACCGTAGGACTGGTAGATAGTAAGCACAAGTGTAAATGTCTAGAACTTAAACCACCTTCAGGATAGGGTGTCACAAACCAACAAGAGGGCATTAATTCTTTTATGAGGGCCAACAAATAAACTAAAGAATTTTTATTAAAAAAAACTAAATAACACAGATAGGATATTAGTAATTATGAGCAATCTCCACATATTTGCAATTGAACAATAAACAAAACAAAAAGACCTTTTTCTAATCAAACATGCTTGAAATGTATCAGCTAGCTAGATTGATTGTAGTCAAGTGCTCATTACAATTATCCTCATAAAACCCTCGTTTCTTGAGACTGTCTCTCAGCTCAAGGATAATGGATGGGTACAGCTGCACCAACTTAACAAAACCCTCAGTCATCCAGACATCCTTGAAGTTTTTTCTCCACTGCAGAAAAGCCCATGCATCTCTGCTTCAACTCCGAGCAGCTGTACATTTCAGCGCAAGCTAAAGTTGTATCAATTGTATCCACGGACACACTGTCCCACAATTTCTGGGCACAGAGAAGTTTCAGCCGGTCCAATGCATACCGATCAGCTGCAGCAAGCAAGCGTTCTAACGTCTCGGTTGGAGCATCCCCAGCTCGTCATCTCCTGGGAAAACATCAGTGTACATGAACTGGAGCATGACCTTGAACGTTGCAGGAGTGATGTCTTGTAGAGTGATGTGTGGCATTGTGGCCTCAGCCATGGAACCCAGGAGCTCGGCCCGGAAGACCGGAGAGCTGGCGGCAAGCACAGCTCGATGTGCATGGAACGTCTCACCGTCAACAGTAAACGCCACATCCGTCCCGTCCGTGGTATCCAGGAGGGTGCCAAGATGTTTGACAATGTCTGAAGGCGGCACAGGAATTGATTGTCAGGTAACACCCTGATGGTGCATAGAAACTTGATGTATCCGTCAATCACGTATTTGTGCAGTTTTTCGGTGTAACCAGGCGACGAACTGATTTTCCAAATAAGGCTGGCGTCCTTCTGAAATTGCCGGATCATCAACGAACCAAGCAAAACTGGTAGTCCATAATCCTTGTCTGTGTGGAGCACCTCGAAGACGGCCTTGACGCTGGACTTGCTCAGAATTTCAAGAGACAAGATAAATCCCTCCCCCTCTTTCAGTTTGAAGTCTATCCTCCACATGTACCCGCCGGCGGAGAAAGCGTCTGAGTGGATGGCCTTGCCAGCGGCGAGGTGCCTGGCTTGCTGGTAGTTTACTTTTTGAACTCGACCACGGCCGAGGCGGAATCCATCGTGGTGATCTGCGCCGGCGCCTCCGTCGGCCCCGACGTGCGCTGACACTTGCTTGCTGCATAATTAGGGCCAGGAGGAAGAGAGAAATAGAGTAAATTTGACAGCGACGAAGTGCCAGATCGGATAATTTACCGTTCATCAGCCACAAAAAGAGTTACCACCGTCGGCCTCGTCGCCGATTCCCATCGTCATCATCCGGCGGCGCCGCTGCCACGCCGGACTAGGTGTTTGTTGGATCTCGGAAGAAGCTCGCACCTTGGCACCTTTATTGTGTGCGTTCGTATTGCTTATATGCACATGCACCGGACCGGAAATCCAGAAGGAAGTCCTCTCGATGGCTCCCGAGTAGAGTTCGATCCAGATCAACCAAACCTGGGCGTGTGTTTATACAGACCAAATCAGGACAGATGGGAAGTGTCATGAGTCATCCCGTGTCACGCTGAGAAACAGATTCCCTGCCTAATTAGATACAGATTCTAAACTACAAACGTTCCTCGGATATCACTTGAAGAGAATAAAAATTAAGGTTCTCTTAGTTCTTCGAGAAAGAAGAGTATATTTTTTTTTGAGATTACACACTACAACGCAGCAAATCTTGAAGTTCCGAAGTCACCACTGGCGCCTCGCTATCGAGGGGGACGTCGCCTACCACTTAATGCACAGCGCCGGAAAATCCTGAAATAAATCCAGGATAAAGTGTCGCACCCAGGATTTGAACCCTGGGTGGGAGCCCCCCAACCAATGGCCTTTGCCATTGCACCGTGAGTATATTGACAGCAAAAAGTCAATAGGGAGTTCATTCATATTTGAACTGACAATCAAATACAATTGATTTTTTTTTCAAATTTGGTACAAAAATACAATATACAGTAAAAGCTGGCCTACCCCACTAACTGGCCCAGGCCTATCTTGGTTTCATAACATTTTTTGTGGAGACTGAGTCATAACACGCTAGCAGTGAAGCAAGTACTCAAAAGCCGAGGGATGCAATTAGGCTAGTCTCAACGGGGGTTTCATGTCTGCGTTGTACTGTATAATTCTCAAAAACAAAAAATACAAGCCGTCGTATGATCAAAACTTCACTTTTTTCATGAAACGCCTAGGAGAGAGAAAAAAAATTTTACCATGGTGAAACCTTTGGGTACTGTTTCACGTGGCGTTGCAAAACGGGGTGAAACCCCATGGAGACAGAAATAGTGTTTCACCATGGAACTATGCAATTAAACCATGCAATGAGAGAGGGTGTGGGACCCTTTGAGCCTATTGAAACTGTGCAATAAAATTATGCATTGAGGGAGACACCTATTTAATATCAAAGTTTTACATCTTGATAACCGGGAGGTGAAACTCTCCATTCTTAGACACTATTTGCTACATGTGCCAAAGGCTCGACGAAGATGGAGGCCACCTGTTTTTCAGATGCAAAAAAGTGAAAAGAATTTGCTGTGAACTGAATCTAGAGTCAGTCCAACGTGATCTGGCTGAAGTTCAGTCAGCTAACCACATGATGGAGATGATTCTGAAGATGAATTCGAAGCTCCAGTTGACAGTGATACTACTGCTATGGCTATGGTGGGGAGAATGAAATAAATTAAGAGAAGAAGGAAGGAGGCGAAATGCCATCGAGGTGACGTTTGTAATGGCAGCCTGACCGCTTTCATACAAAGGGAGGCACCAGGCCTATTGTCGGATTCCCGTCAGGCAAAGCGATGGACAAAGCCACAACTGGGTGAATTAAGTCAACTCGGATGGAGCCTATGACCCCAAAACAATGAGAGGCTGGGGTTTCATTGTGTGGGATGACAAAGGCGAGGCTGTGCTCATAGCCAATCATTTGTCTTTCAGTTTCCATTGGTCTATCGTCTTATTGAGTTAGCTTTGCTCCTTCCTGTCGCAACAACATCACCAGTTATTAATTAATGTTATCAAGACCAATTTGTGCAATAAGGTTAGCTGATAATTGGCAGCTAGAGAAAAGAGTAGGAGCATGCTAGCTATCCAAGACAATTAATTATCCACTTGCACGGTTGAGCCCAAGCCCACGGCCCACCCCGCGCTACGATGGTGGGCCCCGGCCCACAGCGAGACTGTTGGTATATCCCGGACGCCGCCAGACGCCCCTAGGGCCAGACGCACACGCACCACCGCTGGACTGGAGTCAAAACCTACTAATCGACCGATCGAGCCCGAGAACCGCCGCCACGATGATGATGGTAGTCGGCTTAATGCAGGTTGGCGATGGTAACTTTCCGACTCATGCATCAAATGTAAATTGTCCGATCCAAATTTTTTTACTCTCTTCTTCCTCCTGGCCCTAATTATGCAGCAAGCTGTTAGATTGATCTCCACCGGTTGGCCCAACGGCCAACTAGGCCCTTGACTCGCATCAAGATCGGGGATGCCCAGCCCAATGAAAGTGGCAGACACATACCGTGGCTTGGTGTAGATGCGGTGGTAGCTCCGGACGATGGCGTGGACGTGGACTCCGCCCGTGTGGAGCTTCCCCGGCGCGCCGCCTCCCTCAAGATCGGATTAGGGTTAGGGACAAGGGGCCCCGCGGCCGGGTCCAACCTCGTCATCTTAGCCATGGGCCCCACCTCCTCTCTTATAGGCACGTGTGTGGCGGGGGGCCCACCAGCCACTTCATTGGGGCCGGGCATCCCGATCGAGGATGCGAAGTCAAGGGCCCGCTTGGCCGCAACTGAACCGGTGGAGATCAATCTAACATTCTCCCCTTGATCTCATCTTATTCTTTTCTTTAGCATGCTTATCTCTTTTCACATTCCATCACAGATCAGTTACAGAGCATGCTTCATCGCCACGGTCTATCACCGATAGATTTGATGTACCTACAATACACGTCTCTATTCTCAAACGCATTCTTTTAACTCGGGGCCCTTTATTGTCAGGAAGTCATAGGTCATACCTTAAACCCATGTCGATCGTGTGTTCTCTCGAATGCACCGGGTGGTAAGCCTTTTGTAAACGGATCCGTAAGCATTTTTTCTGTTTCTTGTATGCTCAATACTTTTCAATATGATTCGGACTTTCTCTTTTATAACAACTTATTATAATTACGTGTCAAGGTGTTTTGGCAAAGCACACTTGATCTGCATTTGCTCATAGGAGCAAACTATTCAAAATGGTTATTCTTTGTTGTCAACCATTATCAACTCCGGGTATAAATTCTTGTTAATCACATTTGCCTGTCTCTGAAGCCTCATAGCAAGCTATATCTTGTGTGTTCATCATCAATGACACCACAACTATAACAAATTTTGTTAAATACATTTATAACAATTACATTATTTTGTTAATTCATTGGAGCTTTTCCACAACAAAACTCCAATCGAAAGTGTTAGTGACTAGTGTGGAATTCACTACACATCTCGCCAAATCTCAATATTTGTACCCACAACTATGTGAGAATACGTGTTCTTTCTTACTTGATACGAGGCTTTCAACTCTTTTACAAAATTGCAATACATATTCTTAACTCCATTCCGGTGATCTATATGCGGATTTGGATTTCGCTTAAAATATTCGGATATGTGAATTACGTGGGTAATGTCATTTTCTGTGCATTCAATAAGCTTCCAACAATTTGAAGCATATGGTACCACATATTTCTTTGATCTATTTCACTTTGATTCTTGGAACACTAAAGTTCCCAAATTCATTACCCTTCACTATAAGAACAAAGGTAGGTTTTCTTGCATGCATACTTTATTTCTTTAGAATCTTTTCTAAGTATGCCTTTGCAATAGTCCTAATACCCCTTTTCTTCCGTCTCGGTGAATTTTTCAATTCTCATTATGAGAAAAATTTCACCAAGACCATTCTTGTTGAATCTTGAGGACAAGAACTTTTTTCTCCGACAAAGAGATTAGCACCACTACTAAGCAAGCAAGGTGCTATCCACATGCGAGGATTAGGAAAATGGATTTTCCATTCTTATACTTTTCATAATACTATTGTCCTTCTCATTCTCTTTAACACCCAAAAACTCTAAATGACTTTTTCAACTTTAAACTCTATTTTTCTAGAGACTTACTCTATTCTTTAAATCATTTCTTCAAAGCAAGCATCCCATATGTTCTTTTATTCTCACGACAAAACCTTTAGGTTGTGTCATGTATTCATTTTCATACAAATCTTGTTAGGGAATGCCGACATTACATCCATATGATGTAGTTCAAAACCATAATGTGTCATTGGCTTTCACCGTAATCTATTCATTCTTTTACATGAGTCTTCTCGCCACAAGTGGCGCTCTATATCTTTTCATATTCCCTTTGGAGTCACATTGCGTCTTGTAGACCCATTACGACCTTGTTTTGGCTCCATTCACTACCGTAAACCGGAGATTTCGTGAGAGTGAAAAACGCTTACGAAAAACGGTTTTACTCTCATGAAAACAATGCGTGAGAGTACACCAATCACGAATAACTTGTCACAAGATTAGACTCATGAAATACACACTTTCATGAGAGTTCATCGCCACGGATTAATTTCATGAGAGTTCACCGTGACGGTCACTCTCAAAAAAGATCATTGCCGCCGATTTGCATCGCTATTTTCATGGCGGTTTTTTGGATATTTCGTGAGAGGCCACCGTCGCTGGGTTATTTCGTGAGACTTATGGCATTTCGTGAGAGGCCACCATCACCAAGTTATTTTCGTGAGACTTCTAGTATTTCGTGAGAGGACACCCTCATGAAGTTATTTTCGTGAGACTTACGGTATTTCGTGAGAGGACACCGTCATGAAGTTATTTCATGAGACTTATGGTATTTTGTGAGAGCTCGATTGTCGTGGAATTATTTCATGACAGTTATGGTATTTTCATGAGTCACACTCACACAATGAAATTCGTGAGAGTTTAAAAATTTAACAGGAAATATAGTATTTCATGAGAGCACACCATCACAAAAATATGTCCAGACCATCACAAAAGCATATTTTCATAAGAGTCAATGCCTGTCATGAAAATTACATAACAGGAGCTGCTGAAACCAAATTTCAAATACACACATGATCCAAATGTCAATCCAACAAGCATATAATGCATATATATATATATCTGATTCCAATTGCATTACATTCTAACTCCATCCAAGTGTCCAACCACTACATTAAAAGGCTGTCTTAGACATCCAACATGTTAAGTTCCAAACACATAGTCCTAACCTTTCAATATTACAAGTTCCAGTACATACACATAATTACTACAACACCAAAAGAAGGACAAGGTTCCAGCACATGGCTGGTTAGCAAAAGAAGCCAAAAGGTTAGCAATGGTCAAGTTTCAGTCACATCCATTGCATCAGTTATCACTGATATCAGCCCCACTGTCCTCATTGTCATTGCAGCCATCCTCCTCTTCATGGTTGCTCATGTCATCTTCACTGCCCCTTGAATCATCAGAACCACAATCATCTTCATCAAAGTCATCATCATAGCTGTTACTGTCATCCATCTCTGAAGAAATTGATACAACTGAACTGATGTTGCTGTAGAGAGACACTACATGCTCTGTTAGAACCAAAAAGAAAATGTGGCTTAGCAGCTATCAAAGAAAACCAAAGAAGCTAAGACACCCAGGCTCCTGCACAAAGACAGAGAGGACACGGTGAGCTCCTGCTCATGCATAAAACAAAGCTGCAAAGGAAGACCACCACAACTACTTGTTAATTAACAATATAGCAGATGCACTACAAAAAAAAAAAGAAATACTCATGCTATAGAGCAACACTTGTGCTTTTGCTTTCGACACAAATTTGTTTCAGGACATACACATCAAAGCATGATACCTAAAAATGATGATAGGCAATTAGCTGAACAAATGCACAGATCATTTGCTAAATTAGTGATTACTATTGTTGCAAGCAGTCCAAGTGCTTAATTGTCCAAGAAACACTAGACCCTAACAGCAACAAGTAGTTATGTTCTAACAAGGTTATTTAGATTGATAAGGAGAGGAATCAGCAAGTGAACAACCTGTATCTTCAAACATTACAGTGACTTTTTAAAAATTTAGATTACCAACTTCTCCAATTGAGCACAAGTTTCAAATAGAAGAGGCAAGCTGTTGCCGCTGCCCACCTGGGATAAGAGCCAAGGCTGCTATATGCTAAGTATTTAAGATGTGCTAATTGCTATATGCTAAGTATTCCTAAGCACCTGCAGCTAATCGGGATCCATAGGAGCTAATTTTTTTTGAAGACCAAATACCAAGAACCCTGCTATTATTGAAAACAAAAAGCAATGGAAACAGGAAGGAGGAGAGACACTTCACCGAACACAACAGGAAACAAGCTACCTGCCTCCGCTGACGCCTGCCGGCCGAGAGGGGAAGAGAGAGCAGCGCAGCTGCACAGAATTACTATCGCAACAAGCTAGTTGCCTCCGCTGACGCCTATGCACCACCTAATCACCGCGCTCGTTTATCCACCAGCTCGATGGCCGCCGTCACTTGAACTGCACATTTTGTACAGAAAAATACTTGACCAATAAATCAAAGCAAACATTGAATATATATATATAATAACCTTATAAAAATGGGCTAGGAGGTTGAGAAAAGTATGTCTAAAGACGGACACCATCCTTCCAGCAAAGTATGTCTGAAGATGGACCATGCAAACGACTCAAAAAAAATTAACCAGTTCAGTCCTAGACGGCCTTGCAAAAAGAGGAAGGGAATTTTATATTCAAGATCTGACATCTAATTTGTTGATCTGACACATCTAATTTGATATCCATATCAGTTACCAAACCCTTTCTTTTTTACACAACTACAGATCATATGCAAGTCCCTTCTTGTTAATGTTCAGATAACCTGAAGCCAAATTTTTCATGTTCAGATAACCTGAACTAGAAAGATACCTCTCTCGAGAAAAACAGCGCTAGATCCAGGCTACACTCATAAGTTTTTACCATCAGGGAATCACCAGTGCTAGATCCAGTTACCAAGAGAGCCCCCAGCACGCCATACTTCGCCTGCACTCATCCTTGCTAGAACGTTTGATGGAAGAAGCCGGCACCATGAATATGTACTCCCCATCCATAGCAACATGCTCTTGTGCTCCCTCAGCGCCGGCGTGTCATTCTGCATCTGCAAGGAGGGGAAGCGATTGACGCAAATTAGTAGCGAGGTATGGTAGTGGGGAGGGGAACAGTGGCGACGGCAGGAGGCAAACGCTGGTGTGGAGGCAGGCAGGGGCCGATGCAGAGGTGGCTGGGCGGCGGCATAGAGCTGGGCCGCGCGGTGCTCCTTGTACAGCATGTGGAGGTGACGTAACCTGTTAGCCATTCCTGCCGCTCCTTGTACAGCTCGAACGAGATCCTCGAGGACTCCATCGTCGGGAGGCCGGCCTCGTGGGTGACGAGATCCCGATCTGTGGCAGCCAGGCTCCAGCAGAGGGGAAGAGAGAGGCAGGGATGTGGTTGGCAGAAGGGCGAGTCCTCGTCCTCCTACCCCTACGCGACGCGCGGCGAACCGAAACGGCGGCGGAGGGAGTGGCGGAGTGCTTTGAGGGCGGCGGGGCTTGGAGAGAGAGAGAAGGGCGAGTGGCGGCGGCCAGGGAGGGTCTCAGTGGAAACTGAATGGGTTTGTGTTTGGACTAGGGTTCGGCAGTGCCAAATTATCATACTGCCCTTGGGCTAAGTGAAGAGGTTCCAGATATGTACGGACAGAATTGTCATTTCGCATTCAAAATTTGGTTTTGGGTACCGCGGGAGATGCACGCGCCCACAGCCCGCAGCGAAATTTTGGGTGGAGGGAAGAACATTACATATAAGACCTTACATATTTTAGTAATTTTCAAAACAAAAATCTGTTTCTGGCTATACTACACTTGACCCCCTATATACATGTTTATATATTTATATATGCCCTTTTAGTCTTATTTAGATCATTTAAAAGTAGTATTCCATGGTAAAATAGTTTCAAATCAAAAAGTCATGAATACCGGTTTTGTTAAGTTCTTCAAAATCTAGATTTGGTATTAGAGTCAACTTTTCATGTTTCAAGTTTTGATGCCTCGAATTTTGAATTTTGAATTTTTTATGGCATCGGACGAGTTTTGAAGCCCTAGACAACCTCGATTTGAAAAGTCTTGAATACCAAAAATTTATAACTAATCAAGATCTACATTTGGTATTTAGGTCATGTTTGCATCGAAGAAGTGTTAGGAAAGTGTAATTCGAAAACCACTAGTCTCTCACGAAGTTTCATAAACTCTTTGTGAGATATATGGTTTTTGCGACTAGGGTTCTTAACACTTTCTCAAATCCAAAAATGAGCTATATATAGAATATAGATCTTGATGAGTTCTAACACCCTTGTATTCAAAAGTTTTTCATCCGAGGTCATTTAGTGCTTTCCTGTTTGGCCAAGGTTTGACCAAGTCAAACTTTGGTGATTTTCAAAATGGCACCTTTGAGCCAGTTTTCGAAACTCTAGATGGTTTCAAATCAAAAAGTCATGAATACCGGTTTTATTAAGTTCTTCAAGATCTACATTTGGTATTAGAGTCAACTTTTCATGTTTCAAAGTTTTGATGCCTTGAATTTTGAATTTTGAATTTTTACTAACATCGGACGAAGTTTTTGAAGCCTTAGACGACCTCGATTTGAAAAGTCTTGAATATCAAAAATTCATAACTTGTCGAGATATACATTTGGTATTTATGTCATTTTTGCATCCGAGAAAGTGTTCGGAAAGTGTAGTTCGAAAACCACTAGTCGCCTAGATAGTTTCATAAACTCTTTGTGAGATATATGGTTTTCGTGACGAGTGTTTCCTAACACTTTCTCAAATGCAAAAATGTCCTATATATAGAATGTAGATCTTGATGAGTTCTAACATCTTTGTATTCAAAATTTTTCCTACGAGGTCATTTAGTGCCCGATTTGACCATGGCTCGATCTTGATTTTAGAAACATTTAGGAGTAAAATTTAGTGTTTCATTTAGTGCTCAAAAATAATAGCTATAAGAACACAATAAGTTGACAGATCATGATTTTAGAAACATTTAGGAAAAAGAATCACCGCATTTAGAGTTAGTACGAGGGAGAAAGACTAGTTACAAAATTTCGCTCTGATTGAAATGAAAAAAAACTTTTGTTCGTGTTCTTCAATTTTTAGTATTTAGGGAATTATTTTTTACGTTGAAAAATAGCAACCCATATTTCGATCCGTATTTTCATGAGTGTTTTTCATAGTATTTTGTGAGAGTAAACCTTCACGGATTTATTTTCGTGAGACTTTGATATTTTAGTGAGAGTAAACCTTCATGAGGGGATGTTGCCACGATGTGTTGCATCGGTATTTCCATGAGTGGTTTTTGTGGTATTCGTGAGAGTAAACCTTCACTAATGGATTTCGTGAGACTTTGATATTTTCATGAGAGTTCACCTTCACGAATGGATATTGTCACCAAGTTTTGCATCGGTGTTTTCATGATTTGTTTTTATGGTATTTCGTGAGAGTGAACCTTCATGAATTGAATTCGTGAGACTTCGATATTTTCATGAGAGTTGACCTACACGAATGTATATTGCCACCAAGTTTGCATCGGTGTTTTCATGATTTTTTTTTATGGTATTTCGTGAGAGTGAACCTTCATGAATCGAATTCGTGAGACTTTGATATTTTCATGAGAGTTAACCTTCACGAATGTATATTGCCACCAAGTTTGCATCCATGTTTTCATGGATGTTTTTTATGGTATTTCATGAGAGTGGACCTTCACAAATGAAATTAGGTGAGACTTTTGGTACTCTCGTGAGAGTAAACCTTCACGATTAGATGTTGCCACTAGGTCCGCATCGATGTTTTCATGAGTGATTTTTATGATGTTTTCGGAGAGTAAACTATCACGAATGGATTTTCGTGAGACTTTTTGTATGTCCGCGAGAGTAAACCTTCACGAAGCGGTTGATTTTCATGACGTTGTGTGGAGTACTCTCATGAAAATACGTTTTCGTGGCGGGATTTACATCACTCTCATGAAAATGTTAGTTTCATGAGAGTTCATTTTTCACTCTCATGAAAAATCACTCCTCTCACAAAATATCCAGGTTTACGGTAGTGATTAGGAATGACTTCTATGTCCCAAACATGGTCGGGATTCTTCAATCTCATAACTTCTTGCCATTTAAACAAGTGAGTACTTCTCATGGTTCTTTAGATAAGGTGGGATCACCCTTCATCTGATTTTCTTTCTTAACATGAACTTCATAATCATCAGAAAAAAAACTGATTTCTTATTCTTTGAGACCATCGGGGGCCTTATCTATTGGCACTCTTTTCATATGGGGTTGTTGTTGCTCTTTTATTGCACAAAGGCAATTAATTCTTTAACTCCCAGTTACTCCATATTTTAAATATAGAGTATCATCACCTTTCTTATTTTGGGTTTGATCTGTTAAACTCATATGGCGCCATAAGCACCTCTTTAATAACTCTGAAACTTTTCAAGTATGTTATCTTCCTATCGAAACTATAAAGGTCCGGGAATTTATCCATTACTTTATTTAGGGGTATATCTGTTATGACCATTGTACTCCCTCAACGATCACATTCATCTTTTATAGATCACTTTTGTCAGTATCTGAACTATAGGGGAGTATCTTTCTTAATCATCTTTTCTTCTTCATATCTTTTGAATGTATCTTATATTTCTCCCCCTCGAATGTGGCATAAACTTTTCTACCACAATTCTCAAACTATTCTTCTTGTGAAGGAGGAAATTTGGATTCATATGGGAGTACTTTTTCCTCGTTTCACTTCAAGAACTTAGGAAAGTCCTTTATTATCAATACTTTTGCAAGTCATGCTCGCAAAATATTCTTTTCGGAGGTTCATACATAACTTTCTTTTCTTTCTCTTTACACTCATGAAGTGCTTGAATATCTATGACACAATATTAGTGCTCAAACAATGCGGGGATAGCATAAAAGCTACTCATACTTCTTCTCGCTATGCGAGACACATCACAACATGAGTCATCATAAATTCTCCCGCCATGCGGGATAGGCACAATGCTTAGCCATCTCGCCCGCCATGCGGGTATTATCTTAATCTTTTTCCGCCATGCGGAATAATTTCCCTCGAAGGGACATCGGTGCGAGGATTGGCTCATAATCGATCATCAAATTCGAAATAAATCCAATACTCAGTAACATATATGCTTAATTCAACGTTGGTCAAATTAAACATGAATGTGATCTTTTACAACTCTTATTATAACAACGAAACTCAAAACACATTCTTTTCATTGATAATGCATGAAAACATTTCTCAAACCAAAACTATAATATCAACTTTGACGCCACTTTGGCGCCTCGATTCATTGCTTTATCATTTCTTGAATTAATATCCAAGAATTCTTTTTCTTTCTCGAGTCACAAGTGACCAACTCATTTTCTTTTCTCGCCTTCAAGAGCAAAACATGAAGATCTTTCTCCGAAACATTCAACAATAATGAATCAATAGTAATGAGCATGAAATAACCCTACGTTGGTGCGGTTAAAACATGCACACTAGACTTTGAAAACTTTAAGTTCTATTCATCATTCTTTGTACATTAATTCCATATCACCGTTGGGGGCAGAAATGGAATCAAGGTATGAACACTCATTGACCTTAAAGGCAAATAACTCATTATTCTATGTTAATTCCACATCACCGTTGGGCAGAAATGGAATAAACATCCGGGGATTCTTGAAATCATATAAACACTCGGATGATCAATTTCATTGCAGCGGAAACATGAAGAATACTTTTCTTTTATCTTTATCTATTCTCTCTTAATAATTGGTCACTCTCTTTAAACATAAACTCATTAAATTACAATATCTGTTATCATCAACGTTGGTCAGAAAATAACAATACCATAATTATCTTTAAGAAAATATCTTTGTTTACTCAAATATCTTTCATCTCCTCTAATCAAATAGAGAATAAACAAAACCTCAATTATTTGAATAAACTTAATTGCTCTTTAAATTAATATTATCTTTGTTTACTCAAATATCTTTCATCTCCTCTAATCAAATAGAGAATAAACATAGTCTCGATCCTAGAATCTTTCACAAGCAAGCAGCAGCGCGGCGTCGGGGGCGGCGGACGCGCCGGCGCAGATCACAACGATGGATTCCGTGATCGGCCTTCGTCGAGTTCAAAGTAAACTACGAGCAAGCCCCGAAGCCCGGCACCTCGGCGCTGTTCGCAAGACCGTCCACTCCGACGCCATCTTCGCCTGTGGGTACATGTGGAGGATAGAGTTCTACTCCTACCTGGGTGGGGAGCGATTTAGCATTATCCTTGAGATTCTGGGAAAGTCCAGCGTGAAGGCCATCTTCGAGGTGCTCCTGATAGACAAGCACTATCGGCAACCAGTCTTAATTGCTGCGTTAAGGACCCAGCAATTCCAGAAGCTTTATGAACAAATCTGGAATATCAGCTCGCCAGAGAATACCAACAATCTGATCCACAAATATGTCAATGACGACGGGCAAGTTTCTATGCACCATTAGGGTGTTACCTGACAATCCTATTCCTGTGCCGCCTTCAGAGAACCCACTGAAAACAAAACAATTCTAATTAGCGAATCACAAAATCACAAACCTTTTTGTTTTAAATGTGATCCGATCCCGTACGTACTTTGAGGAAGACGACGTTTGCCGATGGAACGCTCTCAAACATGTCGCCGGCGATGTACTTGACGTCGGTGTTAGTCGGAGCAACGGCGACAACGTTTGGGAGGTCGAGCACACTGCACTCGATGTGTGGAAACGCCTTCGCGATGGCCTGGGTAGCGCCGCCGAGCCCGCCGGCGACGTCGAGCAAGGAGCCACTAATCCCTCGGAAAACATCGCCGCACTCCTTGACCATGACGTCCATGATGAACCCACTGTCGGCGACCATCCCGTTGTCACAGAGCTTGGCGAAGCTCGCGTCGTGGCGGGCCAGGTCCCACACGTGCTCTCCGTGCGTCAGCTTGAACGGCGACGGGTCCGGCAGCTCGTGCTGGAACCACTCGCCGAGCTCGAGGAAGGAAGACACGAAGACGGTGCCGAGCACCATGTTCAGAAAGGGACTCAAGTTGGGCGTCGTCGTCGAGGCGACCAGGAGACGAGACACCGGCGTGAGCTCGTAGACGAGCTCGCCGTCGGCGGCGTCTGTCGTCGAGTGCTGGACGACGAAGACGCCGGTCTGAGTGAGCACGCGCATGAGGCGACGCAGGCATGGTGTCTTGGACGGATGGAGTTTAACCTTGGTGACTATCTGTGGGAGGGTGGCTGAACCGCCATGCTGGTGGATGGCGTCGGGGATGCGGAGGTCTAGAGCGGCCTTGAGCGCCATGGACTTGATGTAGCCGAAGGTGTGGTGCCAGAGCTGGAGCTGAGCGTCCAGCATGGCCTGCTGGTCAGTAGTGCTTGTGTGTTGCAATGGCAGCTTACCGAGCTAGTGTGTTTTTCCTTTCTTTACAGGAGAGATAGCGCGCTGATATGCTTCAATGATTTTTAGCCTCTTGGGCACAAGACGCCTCTATATAGACTGATCGTTTAGTGATTGAGGGCTCTGATAATTCTTTGAGATGTTGACACCATAACTTGCACGAATTTCACGCGAGAAGGGGAGATGGTGAGCACCCAACTCCACATCATAGGACGATATAGCTAGTCGCCTAGCGCGAACGATTGTTTATCACATGGTTCTACGCGAAAGCGCATCTTATCATCCCGCCGTGATCTGACATGTAGTGGAGAATGAATGATTGTGAAACAGAGACCATATTGCGCATTAGAGAATAGGGACACGTTGAACACGCGGGCGCACCATGTAAGATAGAAAATACATCAGGGACACGTCCAGCAGTGTAGAGTGAAAGGACAGCTAGCCGAATGAACACAGAGCAAGGAAATAGGGGAGGAACCTTACACGTATTGATTTTTGTTCTTATAATAATATGAGTTGTTAAGATCCTTGGAATGATCTTATTCCAATAAGCATATCCTAGCAATTAGTTTTTTTTTTCAAGAACACGCTAAGCATGTATTTCTCTAAGAGGAAGCAAAAGATCTTATAAATTTTCAGACAACCACTGGCCAATTGCCAGCTCGCCAAGCAAAAGCGGGGAGACAAGAACACATTACGCTCGTATTTCTTTAAGAGGAAACAGAAGATTTTATAAACTTTTAGACAACCACACCTGCTCACGGTGGCGTTTACTAAGGTTGATTACAAAACGATGCGATTACAACCGACCCTAGCAATTGCACTCACTGGTATTGATTCTTTGTCGCCGTTGGGTCGGCAAACCCCATCTCATCTTCCTATTGGTTGTTAGAGTGTGCAAAGGAATTCGGTCACTCGGGTCCTTTATCGCTGTTGGGTCGGCAAAGCCCATCTCATCTTCTTATTGATTGTTAGAGTGTGCAACGGAATCCGGTCACTCGGGTCCACCAAAGCCTACAACACATATCCAGACTTTAGACCTTCAAACTAAAAGCATAACAGAATCTGGCCCAGCTCACTATAACCTGGAGAAGGCAGCCCTTTGGGCCCAGGCCCACCAGAGCCCACAACATATTTCAGGCCTTTGAACTAACGTACTCAACCTAAAAGACTAGCCAGATAGGTGTGGGTTACCTCCGTCTTATATAGTGTGCTCCCTCGTCATCAATTATCGATGTAGGACTAAACCTAACATTGGTGACAATCAGCAATAAAGGTTATGATGGATAGTTTGCAACCAAGGATGATAAGTTTATTTCACCGCCAGCTTGAGTACCACATGATGGTGACAAATTGACATCATCGCTAGTTATGGTATCCACCCACTAGTGCAAACAACTTAAGAAGAAGAAAAACCAGTCATCAACGCTGGCGGCACCGCATTAGCGCCATGAGTCCATGCCACGTGAGGGACACCTCCGCACTGAGATGAGATGCCACCGCGGTGAAGTCGAGAGTAGCCAACACTGCAGCACCGATATCTAGTGCACCAAGACGGCAGCTACCACCGCCACCATTGAGATCCATTTTGTCTAGATCAAGCGAGATCCATTGCATCGAGATCCAAGGCGTCGTTGAATGGATGTGCCCACTGCTGGGTGACGCTCGCGCCGAATGGTTGGTGCTACCCGAGGGAGAGATGGCAAGGTGGTTTCGTGGGAAGGGAAAAAAGAGGGAAGGGAAGAAGGGAGAGGTAGGTCGAGAGTCATAGGGGCGATGGAAGAATGGTTTCTACATCAGCCCGGTCGAGAATGAATGCGACCGAGAGGGAATCGAATGCTTATGTTGCTCTAGTTTTTCTTTGTCGGGTCTTTTTCTTGAACCGGTGGTGAAAATAACCTTCATTGTCGGTGGATTTATAAAGATAAGGCACTAAGGGAATCTTGCATTAATGATAATTAAAAAATCTAGAAGAAAATTCAATGTGAGTTTGAATGTTGCATATTTTATGTATTGAAGTGTATGGTCCATTTTTTAATTGTATGAGTACTTGGATCAATTTTCTTGGCTAAATAATAAAGAAGTTAGTGAAATAGTTTTATAAACTATGATACGTGCATATCAGAGAGAGAGAGAGAACATCTACGAAGTTTATAGGAATGTTGAATATTTTTAAGTGCACTTTATGTATTCTAGCTCACTGCATTAAATGAATAATAACCCCCATATTTATATATGTGTGTATTTCCCATAAAACTCTATCACAACATACATAAGTGAGATTCCACTTGTAGTATGAGAGACATGAATTTGGTTATTTTAAGCCCATGATAGGTGATATCTTTTCGAGTATTCTATTAAAGATATAATATTGACATTAGTGGGGAGAAAATCTATTTTGAATGCCTAATATTATTTCCACATAAGGAAAATAATCTAGAGAAAGTATTCCTTGAAGCTTGAAGTAGAAAAAAAAATATCATTCACTAAGTCAAATAACAGTTTGACTAATGCTCTTGTGAAGCATGAAGCAGAGCATATGCTAGATACTTTTGAAACCAGAGGAGTAACTAGAACTTACAAACCGGAAGTTGTGTTTACTAGTAGTAAACTAAATGTTGTATACTAAGCTAAATTCTACGAGTACAACACTGGATACTGGATTCTAGTTCAGTGTATACCTGTATAATGAAATAAGACCAAACTCATCCATTCTCATGAAGAAGGTTAAGTACCCAATGAAGAGGATCGTCACGAAGATGAAATCCAACACACTAAGCGTGTGCATCATTAGTGTTGGGTATGTAGAACAACAAATCATCTCTTGTTTAGGAAATAATAAAAATGGAATAATCTCACACCGTGAGAATATTGGGAGAAAACAATAGTTGTTGATAACGCTGCCTCTATAATTAAAAAGCAAAGTCAATGCCAAAATTATTTGTCGCGATTTATATCGGATGAAGAAAGCAATTGAGGATGAATCACCTTTTTTTTTTTTGCGAAAGGAGAGAGCTCTATTGATTACTCATGAAACATGTTACATTCTTTTCGCAATCAATGACTCGACACATTGGGGAACTCGCGCATGCCACACAACCTGAATGTGACGGCGCGTTTCGCCAACTGTGCAAGCTCATGAGCGACTCTATTTTGCTCTCTCCTCACAAACCGAAACAAACTCCTCGCTAACATTCTAGACACATGCTTTATATCATTTACAATGAACGCAAGTTGTGATTTATCCGACACTGGACGACAAACCGTTTGAATGACTGAAGAGCAATCAGATTCGATGATGGTTTTACCTCCTGTCAATTCGAGCAGCCGCACCCCTTCTAAACAAGCGAGAGCTTCAACTTCCTCTCGCATTGGATCCATCAAAAATGGCCTTCCACTTACAGATTATAGGTGCTCCTGTGTTGTCCCGTATTATAATCCCAATGCTTGCACTTCAGATTCTTGGTTGAAGGCTCCATCTACATTAACTTTCACCCATCCTTGGTCCGAGGCTTCAATCTTTCTCGATGACCGACTAGCTTTTCTCTTCTCATATTCCTCCCCTGTTTTGTTCATCAATTGTGAGAATAGGATTTTTGCCTTTGATATCCCGCTTCAATACGGCCATGGTCTAATTGCAAAAGAATTGACATAATTTAACGTAAAATTGACCGATCTGAGACATCGGTATTGGTTTAGCCCCATGGACAACCTCATTTCTCATGAACCATGTCCTCCATAACATGAAAGCTGTTAGCTCGCCATGTGTTTGGGAATATTGCTCGGAAGAAGGAGTAACCAATCAGGCCCGGTAAAAGATAGCTGTTCTTCACTTGGTAATGCCCAAAACTTCCTCAAATCATGTCGCAAGTTTCTTGCATGATCGCACATTACCAAAGCATGGAATTCGACTCAACCTGCAGCCCACATAATTCACATAGACTATCCTTTTCCAAAAGTACGTTTCCATTTATTCAATCTTGTTGCCAGGCCATGGTTCACGATTCGCCAAAGAAAAACTTTTATTTTTTGTGGTACATCAAGCTTCCAGATGGAATTCCACAAGGGTCTAATCCCCCGAAGGATTTGAGCTGCTACTACCACGTAAACTATTTTCTCTATCTCTTAAATGTACAGACAAGCTGATAGGCACCATGATTTGTGAACATACCTGATTTTTCGTAGTGCCGTGCAAGAAGATCACCACAATTTGGGCCGTGTACTTTTATCTTCAAGATCGCTTCTCTGTCATGCGGTAAGAAAAAATGATCGATACGGTTCCAATCCCATTGGGTTTTAGCTTCATTTAGAAGTTGGTCGACTCTTTTTAGACGGCAGGGCGTCTTTTTCCTCAGAACTTGGAGACCAGTTTGTCTTGGTATCCAATTATGCCTCCGTGATATGGATTTTTATCCCCATTACCCACTCTCCATATGAGTCCTTTCTTCAGGAGATCAAGGCCATGAATGATAGCCCTCCAGGTTGGTGAGATGACTGACGGGAAGGCTGTGTCAATAAGATCACCATTGGGATAGTATTGCTTTTAGAACTCTAGCACATAAGCTATCTGGGAATTCCAGGAGCCTCCATGCTTGACGTGCAAGCATGGCTTGGTTGAAGAGCTTGAGATCCCTAAAACCTAGGCCTCCTCTATTTTTTGCACGTGCAAGTTTCCACCAGGCCGTCCAATGTACTTTTCTTTTTCCATTCTTTGTTCCCCACCAGAAATTTCAGATGGTCTGTTCCATTTGTTCACACACTCCATCTTGCAGCTTGAAAATGCTCGTGGTATATACTGGGATGGCTTGACCCACTACCTTTATCATTATTTCTTTTCCACCCATAGATAACTCCTTTTCATTATATACTGATAAACGCTTACTTAATCTCCCTTGTATAGGCTGGAACCTTGCTGATTTCATTCTTCCATCTGGCAATGGCAAACCAAGATATTTTGGTTCAAAAGAAATCTGACTAGTACCCAAAATAGATGATATTTGGAATTGAGTATCTTCAGAGCACCGTTTATTAAACATGATTGAGCATTTTGCTAGATTAATAAGCTGACCAGTACCCTACAGAACTTTTCAAGAGCATGTTTCATCTGTGTAGCTTGCAATTGATCAGCCTTGAAAAAAAGAGCAAACTATCATCGGCAAAAAGGAGATGAGATACCCCAGGAGCATTCCTTGCGACCTTGATGGGTGATATAGTTTGATCCTCGATTTCCTTCCTTAATATAGCAGAAAGAGCATCAGCAACAAACAGAAATAGGTATGGTGAAAGAGGATCACCTTGGACGTAGGCCACGCGCGAGGTTGGAAGGAGTCCAGCCGGACCCCATTGAAGCATACCGAATAGAGTATAGAGGTCACACAACACATTACCCACTGTACCCATTTCCTATGAAAGCCCAGCTTCAAAAGAACCTTGTGTAAGAAGTTCCAATCTACGCGATCATACGCTTTGGAGAGATCCGCTTTATAAGCACAAGAACTGTTGTTGCCATTCTTGCAATTCTGCAGGGTATGAATACACTCAAAAGCAATTAGAGCATTATCAGTTATCAATCGACCTGGCACAAAGGCACTTTGGTTTGGGGAGATGATCTCTTGAAGATATGGCCTCAATCTGTTAACTAGGCATTTGGAGACAATCTTGTAAATCACATTACAAAGGCTGATCGGCCTAATTGAGGATGAATCACCTAATAAGAAGAAATAAATGTTGCTGTCTCGTGGTGCACGCCTGCTTCTGTACGTGATCAGTGATCACGCTGAAATCGACCAGCCGGCGAACCAACGTGCACAGCTCGGCCGGCGAACCAGTAACCATGGTTAGCACTACAGCATAGAAACTAGATCTTGAAAAGTCGGAGAATTAGCATCGTGGAATGCGTTTTGAATGATTAAAATGCATGATACATGTACTATCTATCGATGTCCTAAAAGTCTGCAAATTAGAAAACACTTTTGTCTTCTAATAATATACACGCAACTTGAGAATAAATATGAATATCTTAACTTATACTCCAACCTTTGTTTGAGCATGATAGTCTGAACCATGAATTGTGGCTTGTGAGGTACTCCAATCTATATTGTCCTGCTGAACTCTATGTAAGTGAGATTGATAGAGATTTGTGTGCCGTTTACCTAAAGATATTATTATTTATTTTTTCTTGAATAAACGTGATAAGTACCCGATACTGGGGTACTCGTTGGACCCGGCCGGGCACGGGTTCAAAAAGTCGCTGGCACGTAAATTCTTTTTTACTCTTATTTTACCCGGCTCGCTGTCATCCCTGATAATTTTTCCACGGCCCAATTAAATCACGTTAGAGACATGCACACAATCAGCGCCACACGCTGGAGATGTCATATAGTAGACCAAAAGATATAGTATATGCCTTACTAGTTGATGGTGATGTGGATCCATACTATGATACTAGACACTTGTTTATGGGCTAGTTTGTGGTTTCCTTCTATAGTAGCTAGTATACCTTTTTCCCTATATTCCAATCAAATAGAATTCCAAATTGAGTACTATAAGCAGGAGCGCCTATAAATAGAGACGTTCTGCATCGTGAGGCCATAACAACTTGAGGAAAAACACAAGCCCTGCGCCATGGAGCTTAGCAAGAAGCAACGCACAAGCACTGATCAGCAGGCCGTGCTGGATGCTCAGCGCCAGCTCTGGCACCACACCCTCGGCTACGTCAAGTCCATGGCACTCAAGGCCGCCATAGACCTCCGCATCCCCGACGCCATCCACCAGCATGGCGGCTCAGCCACCCTCCCACAGATAGTCACCAAGATTACGTTCCACCAGTCCAAGATACCATGTCTACGACGCCTCATGCGGGTGCTCACTCTCACCGGCGTCTTCAGCTTCCACGCCGGCGGCGGTGAGGGTGAGCCTGTTTACGGCTCACGCCCGGCGTCTCGCCTTCTGGTCGGCTCGGGGCTGAACGTGGCGCCATTCCTGACCTTGATGCTCGGTACTGAAATTGTGTCTTCCTTCTTTGACCTCGGCGAAAGTGGTTCCGCACGAAGTTACCGGACCCGACCCCCTTCAAGCTGGCGCATGGCGGGATATATGGGATCTCGCCCGACCACGACGCTGAAGCCCGGCAAGCTCTTCGACGACGGGATGGTCGCGACAGCAGTTTCGTCATGGACGCCGTGGTCAAGCAGTGCAGCGACGTGTTCCAAGGGATTAGCTCCCTTGTCGACGCCGCCGGGCGGGCTCGGCGGCGCATCCCAGACCATCGCAAAGGCGTTCCCGCATCTGGAGTGCAGCGTGCTAGATCTCTCACATGTTATCGTCAATGCTCCCACGGACACCAATGTGAAGTATATTGCCGGTGACATGTTTGAGAGCATTCCGTCGGCAAATGCTGTGTTCCTCAAGGTACGCTCATATAATCGTGCTCTGGTTCATCAATATCCTGAAGATATCGTGATTAATCACTTCCATTTATTTGGTTATAGTGGATTATGCATGACTGGGGTGATGCTGAATGTGTCAAGATATTGAAGAACTGTAAGAAGGCCATAGCATCTCAAGAAGGAGGGAAGGTGATAATACTGGATATGGTGGTTGGAGCAGGATCATCCGACGAGAAGCATGTGGAGACGCAAATCTTGTTTGATCTCTTAATCATGTTTGTCAATGGTGCCGAGCGAGATGAGCTAGAGTGGAAGAAGATCATTTTTGAAGCTGGATTTAGCTCTTACAAGATCATACCTGTTCTAGGTGTTCGTTCGATTATCGAGGTTTACCCATAAAAATCTTTGTAGACAAGTATACTGTATGCGTGAATAAGTTGCGTGGAAACTAGGTGTGAAGAAGTGTTTTGCCATGTGTGATCGTTTCGTTGTTAAATGTGTACTTACCTCTTTTTTGAAGTACAATGTATCGTGACTTCTAGAATATATACCAAAATTCAATACATGCATTCTATGTAATAACTATGCCTAGATTTGACAAAGTTTATTAAAAAACAATAATGTGAGGAGAGGGACTCCTTAACTGGATATAATTCATATGGGTACATGCGTCATTTGAGTATCCTGTTAAGTTGTTTTATAGGTTTTAGAATGCAGTCCTCAACGATAAGGTCGTCCACAATAACTAGAGCTTCGTTACCGTCGGATTGGCCGCTCTCGGTCGACGTGAGCCATTGAATTTTTTTCCCAAACATGTGAGCCTAATTGCGGGAGTAAGAACGTATAAAATCCAACAGGGCATCCGCTGGCGACTAGTACCATTGCGGGTGTCCTAACAAAACGATTTGACCACCGCCGGAAGGAAGGCATCGAATGGCATGTTAATTTGTATCAACATAATGTTATACAGTTGTATATATGGCTGTAGTACTTACTCTTCGCGTTTCAAGGAAAAAAAAAAAAGAAAGAACATCAGTCAAAGCAAAATAGATGCAAAAGGGCACATCAAGCTGGCATGCATCCTATACAGGCGTATCAATCTTTTTTTTTTTTTTTTTTTTTTTTGAGAAACTGAGTATCAATCTTTGTTTTACCATCAACTAGTATATAATAACCATGCTAACGGTATGGTTTTATACTAATGTAATGCAAATCAAACAACCAAAAAGTCGATTAACAGGTAATCTGAAATTCATGTGACGCTTTTCGCGCAGACAAACATAATTATCACAAATATGATTACAATGCCTAGTACACAGCTCAATTGAATGCCGTCAGCGGCATAGAGCTCCAGAGTCCGATATACATATATAAAAATGTCTTTCTCAAGTGAATACATCAAGAACCATATTGGAAAATTTTGATGTGGTTATCTAAACTACTTAGTCCAATCAATATAGCTTTTAGTCAACCCTGCTCTCTAAAAGAGTATACAAGGAGCTCAATATAGCTTTCAGTCTCTGCAGCTAAATATGTGCATCATCCTAACAACAGGAAAAGAGATAACTGGATATTTGCATACTCAATATTGTGAACTTCATAGCAGCCACTAATCTGAAGGGACGGACGCCCACTTAGTTTTGGAGCATTTCTGCAAGTTTTAATTTTGCTTAAAAATTTGAAGAGAAAATATGCTCTCCTAACACTGAAAAGATAGGAAACCTCACTCGAATTCTGTGCAACCATGAACTGTCTTCTGTAGCAGTGACTTGATGATGAGGGAAGTTCAATTAGAAGTTAAGAGGTTTTTGAGAGCCTTCCTTATTCTTTAATCTTCAGAACAATCCAAGCTAAGAAGTTGTTAAAATGACATAGCCCCATCGTTGTTCATGAAGAAATGGATGTCTTGTAACGGAGACTCCTACATGTAAAAATCTTAGCCTAAATTTAAACACTTTTTCTATCCATCTGATGTTGCTTCTCTTGCCACACGCGCCGCGACTTGTAGACAACACGAGCGGACGCAGGGTCGCGCCCCGATCTGTGTGTGCGGATGTTGGGTTCGATGTTGTTTATCGGGTCCGTAACCGTTGAACGCACCCACTACCTTCATTTCCCCGTCTTCCTCGCCCCGTCATTTCCCCGTCTTCCTCGTGTTGCTCTCCTCCCTCGTTCACCCTGCGATTTCTTCAATCCGCCGAAGCCGGGCGTGGTGGTGGCGGTCGAAGATCCGCAACGCCGGAGGTCGGTCCGGTGGCGCAGCCGCTTGAATCGTGGGCGGCAGGCCGATAGCGCTTTTGAATCGACGGGCGACCGGCAAGGGTTCCAAACATGCGCGCCCAAAGGCGATTCCTCCGGGCGTTCTCGTGCTACCCGCGCCCGGATCCGCCCATTTGGACATCCTCCCCGACGCCCCCGTGGTTCCCGCCGCCGGCCGCCGATCTGTTGCCTTTGTTCGGCCGCTGCCGCGTCTACTCGATGTCGGATCCCGTAAGTTAACTTGTTTGTCCTCCCCTTTCGCTTGTACTTGCGCATCCTGTTCTCACATGAGACGGATGATGACCATTTTGTAGTTGCTCCCCAATCTGCTATTTAGTACTTTCTCCTCCGTCATCTCCGGTGGCGCAGCGGTGGTGTCTCGGCCGAACAGCCAAAACCACGGGATGGATAGCCATGAAGAGCAAAACTAGGAGGGGCAAGACGATGACATTCATCCACTCCCCCGGTGTCGCACTCGCCGCCACCGCATAGGTCACTAGCAGGTCCGGGACCACGGCCGCGGTCCAGTGAGGTTGTCCTCCGTATGACCCAACCCCATGCCGCTACCTAGTGTTGCCGCTATCGCTACACACCGCTTGTCCATGGGGCCATCTGGGCCCATTCGCTACCAAGATCCGGAGTTCAAGCGCTAGAAATTCCTCCGCATGTCGGTTCAGGCCGCTCACGATGTGCTTGTTGCTCTATGCTTCCATCGTGTAGTCTAGGTGTTTGATGAAATGTCAATGTAAGATGACTACTGTTTTGTAATTGACCGCTATCTTCTAACTTCTATTGGTCAATTACGTTACACGCAACAGCTTGATTGCTGCTCAGGTTGCTATCTCGCCCACCGCGCCATGCTGCCCATCCTTCTTTCCCTTATCACATGCCATGGAGTGGATGCTAGTGATGCATGAACGTGACCACTACTCCCTCCGCCCCTTTATGTATGTAATAGCGGGAAACGTGTCTATGAGGGAAACACGGTTTTCTAGAGACAAACATTTAGGGACAGAGGGAGTACCTACCAGCCGAGAACCAGCCATGAGTGGATGCTAGCTTGTTATGTGATGTCTCCTTTTTTTAAAAAAAAACCCCACATTGATATGATATTTTCTCGAATTGAGATCACTTGCTATATTTTCTCAATACTTCACGACTAGTATGTGTTTCATATGATCATTTATGAGTTCGTCTTTTTCCTCACCGGCCGAAAGCAAATCATCCTAGGGTGGTCCAACAAATATGTTGTCTTGTTTCGTATTGATTTCTTGCACGCCCTGTGTTCACACAATTTGAGATCAATCCCGCATGCGGGCTATAGATCAAATCCAACAAAACTATGAGAAGAAATGTGTTCAGCTGAGGAACCAAGATGCCAAAGGTTCGAGCTGCGTTGTGCTGAAAAATCTAGGACAACCGCTAGAGACTTGTACACAAGAATATGGGTTTCTCTACGAGCAGCAGAATGTATATCTGATAGAATACACAAGTTACGGGTGAGGAAATGCCGCCACAACTCGTTGAGATGTTGCAGGGGTAAGCTATCTTTCAATTTATGCATATGACATGTTCTGTAATTTTCATTTCAGTCCGTAGTGATGAATTGGCTGCTCCTATGCAGCTTTACAATATCTTGGAAAATAATAGTTGACTCACATACCTGAAATAGTTAAATTCATCCTGAATGTTGCAAATTGATCAGGTTAGGTGTTATTATATAGATAAAGTTGAGCAGTCATCTCAATACTCCCTAAGTCAATTGTTTGTTGTACAATAATAATCAATAGTTTGAGCTTTGTATCTGTATCCTATATTGAGATGTTAGATTGCACTCTGTAATATATTGCTTTGCTTAAATCATGTTGTCCAAAAATATATTATACAAAATGAGCTGACTTTTCCCTATTGTAAGTTGAGATTGCTGCTGAAAACATACAACTGATATGTTAAATTATGATATTATTTTGCCTATTAAGATAGACAAGCTGTGATGCTATTTTTATTGTGATTTTTTCAAACCTGTATAATTTTTGAACTTTCTAGGTTAGTACAAAGAAGGTGTAAGAAGGAGAAGCTGCTCTTTAACCATGATTTATCCGGGCTTAGCTAAGCCATGTAAAGTAGCACACACCACATCTTTGTTACTTGTCGCTTGTGCCGGCACACCTCATTTTTGTGCTTGTGCTAACAAATCAGCTTAACTTTGTGTTTTGTGTTAGTATGCTGCTGCTCTATCACGACGTAAGCAATTTGTTATATGTGAGTATGGTGTTGCTCTGTTTTACTGTATATTATTTACAGTAAAGTATGTATATAGGTCACCTAAATAATTGCAAACTGGAATAATGTAAATTGCAAATATAGAACACCGCAATTGTAGTTCTAAGTACTAGCAGGTAACCTCGCCAAGAAAAGCGCTGGCAATAGAAGACACCATGGCCAGTAGGGATCATATCAAGGCGCTTGTGGCATAAGTTAGCATATATGTATCAAATAATTGTGATTCAAATATAACATCTAGGGCCATGTATGTACAGATTTATATGGTGGCACATTTTGTACAGGGAGAATAGGAGAAAAGCAAGAATAGGTTTGGTTGTGCTGCTGATGGTAGGGAGACGCTGCATATATGATATATGTGGAATCCTTAGGGCAAACCTGAGATAGGAAGAGTTGTGTTAGGAAAGAAAAAAATGAGGGTACGTTTATGCCAATGAACAGTAAGCATTAGGACATATGTGGTGTGGCTTTTTTTCACTGATCAAATCAACAACATAAAAGGTAAATGTGAGAAGCTAGCATTTGAAGCTTTGAATCAACCTCATCGTGGAATCAACATCTTCACTATTCGATACTATGAGCATTTCAAGATCGAGAGATGGTTCAAAATTTAGTAGTGCAAAGAACATATTTTATGCCATGTTCATATGGAGTATTTTATGTCAGTGCATTCATACAGGAAAGGAGGTTTTTTAGTTGTCATGTTGGGGACAAATTAGGGAACAGAGTAATGGGAGAATAACATGTTAATTGAAACATAGTTTGCTTTTACCAAACAAATTAGTCTGTGGCTCTAATGTGTCGTCATTCTACAATTTGACAAGAACTTTTATAAAGCACAATCATTTTCGTTTCTAAAGAATAAGATTGGTTTGAAGAGGATTAGCATATATTGTGCTGGAGTTTTTACAGCTCCGTTTCTTTTCAATGCATTTGACTATTCTTCTTTAGCATCCGATAAACCCTATGTCTCGCAAAATCAGTAAAACCCAACGTTTGAAAAATCAGTCAGGAAAAATTTGTGTTTACCTTAGGTGGCGATGGTGCTTTTACTGATTTTCGAGGCCCATGTTTTGCTTGTGAATGCTTGCATATTCTTAAGATAGTGTTTACCTTAGGTGGCGATGGTGCTTTTACTGATTTCTGAGGCCCATGTTTTGCTTGTGAATGCTTGCATATTCTTAAGATAGAGATGTCAGATTATTGAGAAAAATATCATCCTGGAGCGAGTAAATGTTTGGCAACCTGACTGCACTTTTTTTTTTTTTTTTTTTTTTTTTTGGGAAGAAGGGATAGCAAAAGCAGTGTTAGTTACCTTATTAAGATTGAGACAAAGATGCAAACCGGATACAAATCCGATTAATTGTTGTTGACATCTTACTAAATGTATACTTGGATAGAATTGATATCGCAGAATTGGCGTTTACTTCTAACTAAATATAGTTTGGATGGACATGGGCATACCCGCGGTTGGGGCTCTGTGGGGGCGTTGGTGCTGTTCCCATGCGAGGGAAGGGCGGAGGCCCCGGGCGTTGCTTCATCTCAGGCAATACCAAGCGAAGCCGGGCAGAAGAGGCGTTGGGGTTGGCGAGGTCCCTCGAGGCGGGCGTTATTGCTGCGGTAGCCCGTCGCGCCGCCGCCCAGGAGGGCGGGCGCCGCTGCGGAGAGTGACGGTGGCCGCCGGTGACGCATGTGGAGGTCGGTGCTCGCGACCGCAAGACCGGCGATGACGTGCCGCCGCCGCCGGCCTGTCGCGTAACTGCGACGCTGGGTGTGACGGCCGCGCGAGGGCGAGCGGGCGGGGGGGGAAGGGAAGGCAACCTCCGGCAGTCCGGCTCGGCGTGGACGGGATGGAGGATGGTGCGGCGGCGGTGGGGGCGGTGGTTAGGATCAGGGGTCGATGTTTGAGACATTGGACGGATGGACGGGGCTGTAGCGAGAGAGTTTTGATCGGACGGTTCAGAGTGGTACTGTGCAAACAACAGTAAACTGAGTCTAGTGACGGAAGGATAGGGATCTACGAAATTAGTAGTTATAGTATAGATATGCAATTTGTTTGTATGTGTGCTGGTTGGTTTCCCATTTTGGGCTTGTTTGCTTCGACTCACTTTTTCCTCAAATATGCTACCTTTATTCATATTTATATATTGCATACATGAAGAATCATAGAATGATTCATGCACAACCTTATTTCTTAATGCCACCCTTCTTCAAGTTGCAGTCCTATGCTTTTTCCACCTGTGCACTATCATGTTAGGCTTTATCTTCTACTCTACTTGTGGCCTTGTAGGTTGTTACCCAAAAGACTGTTGATGGTCCCTTAGCTAAGGAATGGAGGGCTGTAAGGGTTGCTAGTTTCAACATCATTCCCAGTAGCACTGGAGTTGCTGAGGTTAGAAACTGAACCTTCATTTTTCTGGTTTGCTTCTTATAACATGTATCATGAAATACCTTCATGAAGGTATTTCATGATATATATTATGAAAAGCAAACCAGTTGCGACTTGCTTTTTATAATGTGCATTTCTTTTGTCAATTGTGACTTGTCCTAGCACACACCTTTTCTTTTTTCCTTGTCTTTCCATAGAAAGAAATTATTCCTTGTCATTTGTGCTAACACATCCCAAACTTTTGTTTATTGTGACTTGTGCTAGCACAGGCAGGTGGCAGGGAGAGTATACCGTTTCCTTGTTTATTTTCTATCCTTTTTCCAAAGCATCAGTATATATCTGTTCTGTAGTGCCCTCTTGTCCCTTGTCAGCCTCTCCTAAGAAGATCGGTGAATTTTGCAGCTCAGCTCTGCGCTTAGCATGCATCGGTTACTAGATAGGCAAGATTTTGTAGGCCTTAGTCCTCCTAGCTTCTTGCAACATTGTCTGCTATTTGATTGTAATGAAACAATATAAGCAATGAAGTGAAGTTTTTTAAAAAAGAAAGAAAAGTCAAAACAACTTATAACTTATTATAACTTATTAGAATGGAGGGAGTCGTTGCTTTTGTTCTAACTGTACTTTTTCCTACTTTGCCTCGTCTAATAGATATAACGGCAAAATTCTTGTCATCTTTTATAAAAAGAACATCAAGCCTCAGCCTTGCACATTGCCTAGCATCTGCAGCACCACCTAATATCCGATACTGATGCAGCCGAGGAAGAGAGGGAAAGAAGAACATCTATCACAGCATATCCAAGATCGGTCTAAGTGCCGTCAGTGCATAGTGGGTGGAATCAAAAGTTACTCCCCCCGTTCCAAATTACAAGTATCTTTGACTTTTTTGGTTCATTCATTTTGACCAAAAAAGTCAAATTAATTTGAAACGGAGGAAGTACTTCATTAAGCAGAAGCTTTCATATCAAGAATTGCATGTGTGGGGTAGAACAAACCCCTGAAGGAATGTCAAAGTGAAAACAACTTCAGGAATATAGATTGCTAGCATGTGCTTGACGCGTCAAGATTCTGCACCCCGCCTCCCCAAAAAAATTGTTACTTAAGAAAAGTAGACAGGAAATGCAATATAACCATAACGAGCAAATGAGAAACAAATAACAACTTAACAACATGATGTGGTACGACTCTAGTTACTGAAAATTGAAAACCACATCAGAGGACAGTAGCATAGATTGTCATTGAATCTGGTTGCATTCAAGTAGTAGAACTACATAACAGAAGCTAGCAACCCGGAGGTCGGATCCGCCCTCCCCACGACGGATCGACGACGAGAGGCCCCATTGCGCCGGGACGACCTTGAAGACGCCGGGCTCGGGGGTGGCGCGGCGGAGGCCGGGATGCGGGCCAGCAAATGCTCCAAATACCTTGGCGCCGGGCGGGGGTGGCTGGTCTCACGCGGCTGACGGCGCCGGGCGGCTGTGATGTGGAGGTTGTGCGGCATGTTGCCCGCTGACCGGCGTGGTGTCGGGTGGTGCGGTAGATGGCGATAAGCGAGGAGCAAGAGAGGAGCGGCTTCGGGCGGTGCGGGCTGTGGATTGCGGGCGAGGAGTTGCCCCTGGTGGGTGGTTGCGTGGCGGCGGTCCCGGGCGCGTTTTGCCACAGCGCGGCGGGGGGTTCTTATGCTCCGTTAAAGCTTTTGCCGCCTTCATGCTGGTAGCATGGCGGCGGCGTCTTTCGACGCCGCTCGCCCCGCTGGGGGGGCGCCATGGTGGAGCTATAGCCCCGCCAAAAGAGGTCTCGGGTGAAAACCCCGTCCAACTTCGGACGAGTGACGGCGGCGCCATTGGCGTCGTACCCTCCTTGGAGGCGCCGTCTCTAGAGATCGCGCCGCTTTGGTGTTGCCGGTCACCGTCTTTGACGGCTTCGCCCGGTGCCGCTTCTCCGCCGCGGCGTATGTGAAGGGTGTTGGCTTCTCACGGACGACGGGGGCTGCTTTTCTTGTTGGTGGACGGGGGTCATCTCTCTGCCGTCCGTCGCTGCGCCGACGGACGCGGCGGCTAGCATTGCAACCGCAATGGCCAAGACGGCGGGGCTGCGTCTCTAGACGGCGCTTTGCGGCAACGACATTGGGGACAACTTGGCTTGCAGCAGATCGCGGTGGGTCTTTTAGCATGGCTGGAGCCACCGGGTGTGGTACTTTCGTCGAAAAGATGGCGCTTTGCGACAACCCCCGTTTGTCGATTCGACGGGCGGCTGCCTTTTGCACGGAGTTGCTACGAGGGAACGCCGGCCTACGGCGGCGGTCCGTTGCTTCAAGATGATCATCGTGGGTGGGGCATCATTGCTCGTTGTCTTGACGGCAACCTTTGAAACGAGGCTGGAGCATGGAGCGTTGTGGCGGGGGGCGAGGAGGCCCCCGCGCACAAGAGAGGAGTCCAACGGGCGGATGCGGTGAGGTCCCCCGCGTGTTGTGGAGGCTCGGTCTCGGTGTTTTCATTCCGCCGATTGTGACTTTGTTGCAGCGGCACTACGGGTCCCCCGCACGGTGGCCTTCTACGGGTGTGGTGGTGTCCGCCTCTTTGTTTATCCTTGGCGCCCGGATTTCGCCCCGTGGTTTTTGACGACCGCATGTGTGCGGTTTTGTGGGTGGTTGCCGCAGTTGTTTTTGTCTTCTTGACCGTTGTGTTTGTTTAGAGACTTGCCCGTGTCGAGGCCCCAATCCGACCGGCTGTTGAGTGGTTACCCGCGTTGATGTCCCAATCCAACCGGGTGAGTATAGTTAGTTTTTTTTTTTTTCGCGTTGTTTCGTTGTGCGACCCAATCTGGGATTCTTCTTTTTAATATAACCGGCAGCTCTCCTGCCTGATTCGTTTCAAAGAAAAAAAATTAGAACCGGGGCACCACAAGATAGTCACATAGGAAAAAAAAACTTCGAGCATAACCCAGCCTTCGAGAATCGGTACATGTCGGGACCAAGAGAACAAATAAGAAATACCAAGACATCTAGTTTTCGCCACACATTTTACTTGTTCTTAATTTGAACAACCTGCGGTACTTGAAAGGTCCCTTGTGGTTTTTGATAATTGAGTGTCAACATTAGGTGAACTAATATGTGTGATTGAGATAATACACAGGAGATTAGTTCACATGTGATGATGCAATGGAGGAGCTTATTGCATATGAGACATGACATGGAGTCATGTGACCAAGGTGGTGAAGATCAAGACAAGGCTTGGCTTGATGGACTGGTTGCAAGTGTGAAGGGCAAGTCGAGGCAGTGAAGCGATGGACCGCGAGGCGGTGAAGCTTGGGCAAGACTTGGCGCCGACGGACCGACGCAACGGTGAAGAGCAAGTGAGGTCAAGATCAATGGACCAATAGTGTCACGTGATGATATGAAGTGGATCATATCATTTGGTGATTGTGTTGGTGCATGTGTTGCATCGGGACTTGGAGATGGAGCGGAATGGAAATGTGCAAGGCAAAGGTATAACCTATAGGGCATTTCATTTCGCCGGTCATTGGTGCTTAGAGAAGTTTATGACCGGGTTTAGGATAGATGGCCATACTATCAAGAGGGGTAAACTTGTTTGCATATCGGTCATCTAGTGCCACTTGAGCGATCTAACTTTGCGATGTGTTAGGATCAAGTGGCGTGGTAAGAGCTAACTCTGCACTTGACGAAAATGGTTTCGAAAATGCTAACACATGTGTCGGGGTGTTCTTCGACGTGTCGGCAACAAGAATCAAGTGACGGAAGTCAGTTTGGAGCAAAGGCGAAGGAACGGCAACACAATGACAGATTTTCGCAAAGACTGAGGCGATCGACGCGGTGACGGACCCGCGACCGGACGCATGCACTTGCCGGGACGCCCGTGAGTGGTTTCAGTCGGGGATACTGAGAGCATGTTTTGGGGTTGATCTCGGGGATTGACCGGACGCATGCACCGGAAGCATGCACCGACGCATGAATTCCTCGACCGGACGCATGCGCAGGGGTTCTAAAATTGACGGAGTTGGGTTTGTCGGTTCGGCCCGGACTCATCGATCGGACTCATGGGACGAGTCCGGTCGGCGCGTCCGGTCGGCCCGCGCCAGAATTGCATGTTCCTCCCCAACAGCTCTATTTTGGCTTGTGGCTATAAATAGATGGGGTGGCCGGCCATGGCTGGTTCTTGAGCACACTTGAGCCTTGGTGGCTTGTGTTGTGGTGCTTGAGAGCCTTTCCACTCACTCTAACTTGATAGTGTTCATCCGATTGAGTGAGTGAGCGATTCTAGTGCGATCGCTTTGAGAGATTGCATCGTGTGGCACTAGGTGATCGTGTTGCAAGCCAGTGTGCTTGTTGCTCTTGGAGGTTGCCACCTCCTAGACGGCTTGGTGGCAAGAGACTTCGTGAAGCACGCAAGGAAGCTTGTGCGATGCCCCCGAAGGAGGATTTGTGAGAGGTTTGTGCTCACATCGCGGGGATCGCGAAGAGCGACACTACTAGAGCGTGTCGGTGAGTACCTCCCTTGTGCGTGTGGTGTCTTGCGGTGTCTTGAGAGGCTCACTTGAGAGTGGTGTCTTGCGGTGCCTTGCGGGGCATGCCTTGAGGGGCAAGTGATCGGAGAATCACAATCGAAGAACCATCTAGGTGAAACACCAAAGGAACCACCCAAGGTGTTGGTCGACACAACGAGGAATAGGGGGAAGTTGGCAAGCTTCCCGATACCTCGATAAAAAAATCACCGGTGTCAACTTGTCTACTCTTCTCGGTGGTTTGCATTCTCCAAATCACAAGCTTCGTATTTACGTTCATATATACCTTGTGCTTGTGCTTGTGGAGTAGCTCTTGCAATTACTAGCTTGTGTAGCTTATTAGTTGCTTTGCTTAGTTTGTGTAGCTAAGTAATTTGAGCCTTTGGGTTAGGCGTGTGTCGCCTTGTCCTTAGTGCATCTAGTGAGCTTAGGATTGGCTTTGTGCTTTTGCTCATTAGAATTGTGTAGGAGCTCACCCTTGTTTGAAGTACTAGTGCATAGGTTTGTGTGACCTTGCAATAGAAACGGTTAGGAGCTCAAGCTAGGCTTATCATCTCATTTGCTTTGTGTAGGATCTTTTGTGAGGTGATTTAGAGTCATAGCTAGAGGGGTAAAGTCTTGGCTAAACAAATAGTTTCAATTCCGCATTATAATTGTTTAGCCGGCGCAATTAGTTTTAGTAAGGACTATTCACCCCCCTCTAGTCCCCATCTCTACCCTTCCGTAGTTGTGTGGCAATATCCACACCTTCCCATTGGTACTACATTTTTTCCCATTACATAAACATCATATGCTCGGAAACTATGGTGCCACAACAACAAATGCTTAGAAACAAGCTGAGATAGTCCAATGCTACGAGATATAATTGTAAAATTTAAAATGTTAGGAAATGTACGAGATATATATCAGCCCATCGCCAAAACATCTGAACACAGCACCAATGCTCATGTCCCAATCCTGTCTTGCAGCTCAAAGATAATGGATGGGAACTGCTGCACCAACTTCACAAAACCATCAGTTAACACAGCCTTCTTGAAATTATTCTCCTTGCCAAAGAAGCCAATGCACTTGTCCTTCAACTCTGGGCAGTTACTTTTTAGCACACGCTAAGGTAGCGGCAACTGTATCCACTGACATATTGTCCCACAACTTTTGGGCACATAGAAGCTTCAGCCAGTCCAAGGCATACCGATCAGCTGCAGCAAGCAAGTCCCAAAGGCTCTTGATTGGATTGTTCCCAATCTCTTCATCACCGGGTAAGTCATCTGTGTACATGAATTGCAGCATCAGCTTGAATGTTGCTGGGGCAATCTCATGAAGGGTGATGGCCGACATTTTTGTAGCCTCAACCATGGATCCAAGGAGCGCTGCTTTGAAAACAAGTGAGCGGGCAGCAAGCACGAATCGATGCGCATGGTATGTCTCACCATCAATGACAAATGACACGTCCATTCCATCCATGTTGTCCAATAGAGTACCCATATGTTTCCCTATGTTAGAAAGTGGCACATGGATATAGTTGCTCTGGAATACGTTGATGCTCCCGAACTGAAACAACTGAAATATGTCATAATATCTTTCTGATGGGAAGGACCAACAACTCTCGACATTAAATACTTTACCATCCTTGTTCTTTATTGATGTAGTGAAGGTGGCCTTGACCCTTGTGTTTCTAGACTTCCTCAAAAGTTCGAGGAAAATAGAGGGATTGTCTCTACCTTCCTCCTGGAGTCTCTTGGACCCCATGAGGGTAGAAGTCTATCCTCTATATATGCCCTCTCGACAGATCATCATCTTGATGATGGCATGGCCTGTAGCAAGGTGCTTGGTTTGCTCATAGTTTATTTTGAATGTGACAACAACCGAGGGGAATCCATTATAGTGGTGGTTTGTGCCTCTAGGATGGAAGAGCGGTGTCGCTTACTCTTTGCATAATTATGTATGAAGTAAATTTGACATTAAATACCTAAAATTTCCCATATCATAGTACATGAACTTTTTCAATATGACTACAAGTTACCATTGCTATTCTCAAAGCCGACTCCCATCATTCTGTAGTGCGGCAAGCTCTTCGAATTGATAGGTTTTGTTTTTCAGTGATGAAGACTAGAGCAAAAGGTTGCTTGTGAATTAAATTTCACCCTGCATCATGGAAAAAAAAAAACCAAGATTAGGGACAAAAATGGGAACAATACTTATAGGCTAAGACTATTCAGATCCATGTGGCAAGTCCATCCTCAAACCCACACAATTACCCACTACCCCATCATGGATAACAAAAGAAACACATGCTCATCACCCCACCATACCCTTGGAAATGTGGTGCCAAGGTTGAGGATCCGAGTGGAGCTCCGGCATGGTGAAGAGTTGAGAATCCGATGTGGAAAGATCAAATAGATCTATGGTAGCGAAGCATGATCGATTTTTGTGTGGTGAGGTCGGTAGATTGGTGATGGCACCAACGAGGTTGGATGGATCGTGAGAAGGGGATGAGATAGGATAATGAGGATTTGTGGGGAGAGGTGGAGGCTTTGTGCCTCTAGCCTATGTGCAGCTAAGAGGAAGGGGAAGGGGAAGGGAAATATCTCCAGGGCAGGGAGGAGAGAGAAGGAAGAAGGATGTTGACGGACATGAGCGATGAGTCAGGTGGAGTGAATAAAAATTTCGGGTCCGGGTGTCTAGATAATTGTCGGCTGGCTTAATATAACCAATACCGATATACATTCTTGCCCGAGGTTTTTATATCAGCCCAAAGATGGCATGGATTTTCACTGCGGATCTTAGTCGGTCTCGATTATTTTCCGATTTCAAAGCCAAGAAAGGGTCTACACTAGAGGTTCTCTTAATTAGTGATGAGAGCGACAGTGAAGATCACATATGTAGGAGTGTCATGTATGTTTCAATATGCATGCATCAAGAAATATAAAGGGCCAGTCAGGGTTGCATGCTAATCCACTCTACAAATGTGTTAAAGGGTATAACAAGACTTACCCTATATTATAACTCTTGGTGTGCACAAGCACCATCAAGAAAACAACCTAAACTTGCACTAAACACTTGCAGTGATTGTCTTAATCTTCTCTTGATCACATTGGTAGATGGATCTCTCAAGTATTAGTGGTAACCTATCCTATAGCATCCAAATGCTCGACCAACTTCAAATAGCTAGGAAAAGGAATGCATACTAGCTACCCCTAAAAGCACACCTTAATTATAACTATTTGACCATTTGGTGGCAGAAATATGCTCATCGAATCATTTGATGAGCATCGCATGGCGAGCCATTGTGCCCATCCAAGTCACCGGATGGTCCGGAGGACAATCTCGAGCATATGGTGCCTATTGCACCTTCTTCTAGTCAGTAGGTAGTTTTATTCTTCACCTCACCATATCATTAGTGCCCTTGACCCCTTCTCCTTCACTTCCTAGAAAGTTGCTCTCATGTGTTCTCTTAAGAGATTTCAATCTCCTCATCAAGATCATCTGGTTAATGAATTTCATTGGGTCCTGTCTTGCACAATATTGAATCAATGGGATCAATCTAGTTATCCAATGGGGTTGATCAAATTTTCTAGGAACCATTTTTGCATAAGCTCTTTGTTTCTAACACATCTTTGACCAAGCTTCAATTCTATGGTTTCTTGGGTCTCTTGTACACATTCTAGGGTCTTCAATTCATGCTCTTGATCTTTCTTTAAGATTTGTTCACCTAAGTCAATCTATTTGCATATATGAGACTACAACCTTGTGTGATATCAAATATTTTAGTCCTTCACACATTCTAGGGTCTTCAACTCATGCTCTTGATCTTCCTTTAAGATCTATTTACCTAAATCAATCTATTTGCACATAAGAGACTACAACCTTGTGTAATATCAAATATTTTAGTCCTTTTCCACATGTCATAAAAATACTAAGGTCCTATTTTGATACAAAGTATTTTTGGAGTTTTAGAAAAAATACCACGGTTTTGTACAATATTTGGTTTTAGAGTGCCATGAAGTGTTTGGGTGCAACAAACTTAACGATTTTAAATTGCTGAAATTGTAGTCTTTTGGAGTTTAAAACTCCACTCTAAACTTCTTTTTCTAAACCACAATTTTACACATCAATATGTTCTAAAACTACAGTTTGTTGATAATACAGTTTCTTAGTACTACAACATCCAAACAAGACCTAAATCACAATTACCCTAAGGGTACTAGCTTCTTCAGTATCATCCTTACTGCATTGAATAGCAATTATGTGGCTTTTATGTGGAAAACACATTGTTCTTCAATTCCAATAGCTATCCAAGTGGAATATACAGAGGCAGATATAGAAAAATAATCTAGGATGGCCTTATCTCATAACCTTTCATCCCCCAGTCTCTTCTTCCAAGTTTGAATATCTGCAATTTTGTAGGAGGAGCTCCATGGTATGAGCAGCGGTAGCGGGACCTCGATCCCACCCCGCTCCGGTGTTGGATCCACCCCTGAGTTGTGAAATGCTCCATTAGAAAATCATGGAACTAAGCTATAGTGAAAACTTGAGCATCTCACAAGGCTAAGCCCCCTGTTGGGAACGTGGGGTTTTTCCTGCATGTTTCCTTTATTTTTCTAGTGAAAATGACCCGTGGAATTCATGTGTACAAAAGGAGGTGCTCATTCTTTTTAAATTCAGCCAATACAGCCTCTAAACACTAGAAAAATGACCCGTGGAATTCATGTGTACCCGTGGAATTCTTTTTAGAATGAGCACCTCCTTTTGCCAATACAGCCTCTAAACACAAATCTAAAAAGAATGAACACCTCTTCTCTTTCTGGGTTTTGGTTCTGGGCGGGGCAAACATTCTGTAGAATTCAGCATGCGCAAACGGTCAACACCTTACTCAGAACAGTTCCCATCTTGTTCACTGGAATCGTAATCTGGTTCCTATTTTACCAGAAAGATCTCCGATCCAATAAGTTCCTATCTCATGTGGATGGAGAAACCTAGGTTGGACATTTATGATTCCTGTTAGTCCACTTATCTCGAAACAAGCATAAAGCATGGTCCACTGGATTTTATATATGCTGTGGGAGCTGCTAGCTTATTTTAAACTGAATTTTTTTTTTTTTTTTTTTTTTTTTTTGTGTGTGTGTCAACCTTCTTGTAAGAAGGCATTGCCTTGCCAATGGCACTCCTGCTAATACCTTCTTCTAATGGCATGTTTGGTTGGAGGGACTAGGGACTAGAGACTAATAGGGACTAAAAAGTAGTCCCTATTAGTTTATTGGACTAAAAATTAGTCCCTAGCCTCTCTCAAGAGTTCATTGGACTAGGGACTAAATGAGACTAAAATTAGTCCTAAGTCCTCTTGTTTGGTAAGTTAGGGACTAAATAAGACTAAAAATTTAGTCCCTAGTTCTTAGTCTCGTAGGAGCCAAACAGGACCTAAAAAAAACAAATGACAGAGCACTAGCAGTATCCATTTCTTTTGGTCTATGTAATTATATAGCGCATCTCTTCAGCCCTCCTAAAAATCTAGTCACAAAATACACATCATCAAAGATGTGTTATACAATAACATGTTGCTTATGGCACTTGGTAATGGACTGGTTCACCTAAGAGTGTCTAACATGCGCATGGGAAGCTGATACTGGTTCTTATCAAAATGTCCAAACACAGAACACAACAGCACAGGACCCCCAGCTATGAAAATGCCCCTTCTCTCAAACATCTACAGCCAAGGCTCAAATTGCAGCTCCTATGAATTTTGATGTACTGGTATTTCAGAGTGTTTTAGAGTTCATAACAGTCGAGCGCTACGTCTCCTCTAACCCGCCGTCTCCTGGCGGCGACTAGGGCTGACGGGAGTTGCCGGGGGAGTCCACCTTCCCTACGTCAGGGAGAGTCCAACTCCTCTCCGCTGACTACCAGATACGTATATTGTTGTCCTCGTTGGTGAGTAGTAGTTTTTGGCAAGTCTCCAGGCTGCGGTTTCATCTAGGGTTTTAGGGTTTGCTTGTCCACAACGACTGGGGTGATCAGGGGGATCTTTGGTGATCCTTCCCATCCGAAATCGCTTGTGGCAGTGATCCTCTAGGCCTGACTGCTGCGATGGAGTCAAGTGCTCGTGATCGAACAAACAAGGATTTAATGGCGGCAGCCGCCGCCATGGATGAAGATGAGATTGAAGATCAGGGACTGCTTTCAGAAGAGGAGGACGACGACTCACCGCCGATCGTCCTGGACTTCGAGGCGGCAGATGCTGTGGCAGCCCACCAGTATGTAATCATTGGTCGCTTCCTGACGGTACGTGGTTATAGTTTTACGGGTTTGTTTGAAGCCATGAGAAGGGCTTGGCGTCTGAATTACTCTCCCGATGTCAAGAGACTGAAAGATAATCGTTTTCTTATTGAGTTGAAATCGGAGGAGGGAGAAAGATTATGTGTTACAGGGGGGACCATGGATCCATCGGGGTGATCCCTTCCTCGTTGCAGAGTATGATGGCAAGCTTCGGCCATCGGATGTTGTACTTGACGTGATGCCGGTGTGGATTCGTATTGAAGACATGCCGCTAAATCTGATGAATGAGCAGACTGGCCTTGTTCTTGGAGGTAACATTGGCAAGGTGGTGAAGGTAGGCAGAGATTCTAAAGGCCGCTTTTGGGACGATCATATGAGGATCAGGGTCCACTTGCCCATTGATAAACCATTGACAAGGTGGCTGAAGGTGAAGGATAATAAATCTGGAGATACACTTCGTCTCCGTATTAAATATGAGAGAATTCCTAAGTTTTGTAGATACTGTGGTTATGTGGGGCACATTGAGAAGGATTGTCTGCTCCCGAAACAGGAGCAGAAAGTGAGATTTGGTCTGCACCTACGTGCTTCTCCAGAAAAGAAGTTTATGGTTCCAGCTATGGACAGACAGAATATATTGGCTAAAAAGAACCTTAACTTCGATGACAAGGATGGTGCCAACAAAGGTACAGATAAGCGTGGGAAGGACAAGGAGTCTGGGGAGAAGGAGCAGCCTGGAGCCGGAAATCCTAAGGCTCCGGCTGCTACTAAAGAAGCAAGTCCGAAAGAAGCTACGAAGCAAGCGGGTCAGAATGAGACTGTGGTGACTCAAGAGATTGTTCAAAAGGTGCAAGCACTGGGAGTTCTTGATGCTCCTCCAGAGATTGTTCCTGTTGTTTTCCAAGGCAGTACTGTGCGAGCATTGGCAGGCGGTACAAATGGCGAGGGAGTTGGAGACAATGGTCTTGCGCCCCAGGCACCAGTTCAGTCTGTCCTACACAATGCAATGACAAATTTGGCACGTGGGGTTGCAAGAGAGTGGGAGATAAGCAAAGCTGCGTCTGAACGTCCAACCGTGCCACGAAAATTCAAGTCTGCTAGTGGGCTGGACAAATTCTCTCAGGAAGTTAGAAAGGCTCGAGCTGAATGCCCTGCGATGTCAGAAGGTGAGGCTGAGCGGCTAGTTGCAGTTTGCCGAGGTGATCATCTCGAACCAGAGCTGCGTGCAATTGTTCAGCATAACGCTGCACATCTAAATGAAGACTTGGGTGTTCTTGGCAAGCGCCGTGATCTGGATATTGCCGTGATAAATCATGAGGTGAGTGAAAGCTCTGAGGTGCTGGATATTTCTAGCAAGCGGAGGAGAGTACAGGATGGGGAGTTTGCTGACAATCTGCAAGAGGATGACCAGCTAGCTAACAACCTGACGGGCCCTCACGGCGAGGCCCGTCAGGAGCCATGAATCTCTTCAGCTGGAACTGCCGGGGGTTGGGGCTCCCCTGGACAGTTCAAGAGCTTGTGGCTCTGGTTAGAGCGAAAAGCCCGGGCTTGGTTTTCCTTTCGGAGACGCAGATGAAGGGGAATCGAGTCGCAAATCTGAGGTGGAGGTTAGGATTAAAACATTGCATCACGGTTGACAGTGTCGGATCAGGTGGAGGCCTGGCTCTTTTCTGGCATGAAGCTGTGGATGTGTCGTTGATTGAAAAGCACAAGAGATATATTGATGTTCATGTTCGAGAGTACCCGTCAGCACCAAGGATGCGTATCACCTTCGTTTATGGTGAACCACGGGCCGACCAGAGACATGTTATGTGGGAGTTGATGAGACGCTTGAAGGGTCGTTCTCCTGAGCCATGGTTGGTCATTGGTGATTTTAATGAAGCTATGTGGGGTTATGAACACTTTTCAGCTTGCCCAAGGCCGGAAAGACAAATGATAGCTTTTCGGGAGGTGCTAGCAGATTGTGGACTGATGGATTTGGGCTTCTCAGGTTTACCCTACACTTATGACAATAAGCGTGATGGGGATAGCAATGTAAAGGTCAGGCTTGACAGAGCGGTGGCATGTTCAGAGTGGAGGGACCTGTTTGGTGAGTCTGTTCTTCATCATCTAGTGTCCTCGCGTTCAGACCACTGTCCACTTTTCCTTGAGATTAGGAAAGAAAGTTGGGAGCGCCACAAACCAAGAATTTTTAGATATGAGATTATGTGGGAGCGCCTTGAGTCCCTAGCAGAAGAAATCAAGATGGCATGGTGCACTGACCCTAGTAGAGAGGGCCTAGGGGGTGTGGTGTCTGCTCTGAAACGTGTCCAAGTTGCTTTACGCTCATGGAGCAAGAACAACTTTGGTCGTGTTACGGTGGAGTTGGAGGAATTAAGGGTCAAACTGGGAGAAGCAAAAAGAGAATCCATTGTGCAGCAATGCTGAAATCCGGCAAATAGCTGACCGTATGGATGAATTATTGTACCGAGAAGAAATGATGTGGCTGCAGCGATCAAGAATTGCTTGGCTGAAAGAGGGGGACCAAAATACAAGTTACTTTCATAAACAGGCTGTTTGGCGCGCTCGCAAAAATAAAATCAGAAAATTAAAGGATGGGAATGGAGATTGGTGTGAGGATCCAAAGAAAATGCAGCAGATGGCGTCTGAATTTTTTTCTAATCTGTATACGGCTGATCCAAATGTGCAACCTGATGATCTCATCGATCTTATTCAGTCGAGGATTTCAGAGGAAATGAACCAAGATTTGTGCCAACCTTTTTCATCTAAGGAGATATCAGATGCCTTATTCCAAATGGGACCGCTAAAAAGCACCAGGGCCGGACGGTTTTCCGGCACGTTTCTTTCAGAGACACTGGGAGGTGGTGAAAGAGGATGTGATTGCTGCAGTTCAGGAATTTTTTCAGAACGGATACATGCCTCCTGGAGTTAATGACACAGCTATTGTGCTTATTCCAAAAGGAAATGATCCAGAGGAGCTCAAAGACTTTAGGCCAATCAGTTTGTGCAACGTGATTTATAAGGTGATCTCCAAGTGCTTGGTTAATCGGCTAAGACCCATGCTTGACTGTATTGTTTCAGCTGAGCAGAGTGCTTTTATTCCGGGAAGGCTCATTTCAGATAATGCTCTTATAGCTTTTGAATGCATTCATTCTATCCAGAGGGGCAATAGCAAGGACTTTTGTGCGTATAAGTTGGACCTATCGAAGGCGTATGATCGTGTGGATTGGGGATTCTTAAAAAGGTTGTTGGTGAAGCTGGGCTTTCAGAGTCAGTGGGTACAGTGGATCATGTCATGTGTGTCAACTGTACGCTACTCGGTACGCTTCAATGGGGTGCCATCGCACTCCTTTTCCCCGTCTCGTGGTCTACGGCAAGGTGATCCGCTTTCACCATACTTGTTCTTGTTAGTTGCTGATGGACTGTCCACCTTATTAAAGCATAAGGAAAATATTGGTTGGTTACAAGGAGTCAAAGTTTGCCGGAGAGCACCTAGTGTGTCACACCTCTTATTTGCAAATGACAGCCTTCTCTTCTTTAGAGCTAATACGGAGCAGGCCCAAGTGATTAAATCAACGATCGCCACTTTTGAAAATTGTTCAGGACAGCTGCTCAGTCCAAGTAAATGTTCCTTGCTGGTTAACGAGAGCTTGGATCCAGCAATATCTTCCCAAATCAGATCCGTGCTTGAAGTAGAAAGAGTGGACTTCGAGGAGAAATACCTGGGACTTCCAACTCCACATGGTCGGGTTCAGCGTGGGCAGTTCCAACCGCTGGAGGCGAGGCTACACAAGAGAATGTCAGCTTACCAGGAGAAATTTTCTCTCGGCTGCTGCAAAGGAGGTTCTAATCAAATCAGTTGCCCAGGCTCTTCCTATTTATCTCATGAGCATCTTTAAACTCCCACTGACCTTGTGTGATGAGCTTATGAAGCAGATTCGAGCATTTTGGTGGGGAGCTGAAAATGGCCGACGCAAAGTGCAGTGGATCCCATGGGAGAAGCTAGTGCTGCCAAAGGCTTTTGGCGGTATGGGTTTTAAAGATCTTCGCTTGATGAACCAAGCAATGCTAGCTCGTCAGGCATGGAGACTCCTTGCGTTCCCAGATAGCCTTTGTGCAAGGATTCTGAAAGCCAAATATTTCCCAAATAGCAAGCTGTTAGATCGTGCACCGGCGGTGAAGCATCACAGACATGGCGTGCAATTGAGTATGGCCTGGAATTGTTGAAGCAGGGTACCATCTATCGTGTCGGTGATGGCCGAAATATTCAGATATGGCGGGACAACTGGTTACCTAGAGGTCATGGTCTGAAACCGATTGGTCCAAGGCGCCCTTGCCGACTTCGCTGGGTACATCAGCTGATTGATGACAATGGTTCATGGGACGAGACATCTATTCGCAGGTATTTTTACCCTTGTGATGCTGCTGAGATTTTTAAGTTGAAATTACCTGCGCATGATACATCAGATTTTGTGGCCTGGCATTATGAAAAAACTGGTTATTTTTCGGTTCGTAGTGCATACAAGCTTGCTGTCCGGAATGTCTATGATGTTGGAAATTTGGGCCCTAGCTCGAACCCAGAACAAGGAAGGTCTGCATGGAAGAAACTGTGGCAGGTTAAGGTACCATCGAAAGTCAATGTTTTTGCCATGAAGATTGTTAATAATGGTTTACCTACTAGAGTAAATAAGAAGTACCGTCATTTGGAGGACCAAGATGTGTGTCAGCTGTGTGGACAGCAAGCTGAAGATGCCTATCACGCGCTGGTGCGCTGCCCCCACGCTTTGGCACTGCGACAAGCTATGCGAGGCTACTGGTCCTTGCCGTCAGAGCGGGATCTAGCTAAGAATGATCCTCAATGGTTGTTGATGCTGGTATACCATTACTCTTTGGAGGTTTTGGCCAACCTGTTCATGTTGATGTGGCACACCTGGAGTATTCGGAACAAGGTAATACATGAAAATGCAAATACTTCTGTTACTTCCTCAGTCAAATTCCTCACACGTTATATGGAATCATTGCTTGTTAGCCGGCAGCAAAATACACCTATGGATCTGAAAGGGAAACAAAGTATGGTTCGGGCTCCTCAGATATGTGCTCAAGGGAAGCAGGTACGCCCAAATGAAAAATTACGATGGATCGTGCCATTGCAGGGTACTTTCAAGATTAACGTGGATGCCGCTTTTAATCCATGTTCTGAGAGACCGCTGTGGGAGTGGTTATAAGAGATTGGGAAGGAGTTCTTAAACTAACAGCTTGGCGCACTATTCCAAATTGCAGGGACGCCGAGGAAGCTGAAGCTCGAGCTTGTCTGGAGGGGATCAACATGGCGCTCAGGTGGCCGGATGTTCCCATGGTACTTGAATCGGATTGCCAAACGGTGGTCACCAAGCTCCATGATAAGAAGCGTGATCTTTCCATCATCTGGCAGGTCATAGCAGAGGCGCATGATTTGAGTAATGAGTTATGTAAGTTAGATATAGTTAAGATTAGTAGGTTTCAAAACATTGTAGCTCATGAGTTGGCACAATTTGCTATTAGGTCTAAGGATTGTCAGTGTTTTTTTTTTTTTTTTTCCAGAGTGGGTTACGTCCCTCTCTTGTAAGGATGTTACTTAATTTTTAATAGAGTTTCTGTTCCGCAAAAAAAAGAGTTCATAACAGTCAACCCAAAGAATAGCAAACCTGAACAGCTTACAGTCCAGAGTCCAAACGATTCTTGCACAGCTACTCCCTCACCATGGTCTGGTGCACACTAACAAGCATGTCGTGTGTGCTCATGGTGCTCGGCTAGAGACCATTGGTTGAAGCCGGCAGTGCTGATTCAATTTCAAGCCAAACACAGAATGTAAACTAGGTAACTAACGCCTTTGAATGCATTCTTGCATAGAACATTTCACAAGTAGCAAGTTTTTTCTTTTCGAATACGCAAGAGCGTCTAAGTACAAGTTTTCTAGTGTACATGTGAATTGGATTTTGATAACCCCACTTTCCTGTGCGTCCACATAACATTTCTCAAATCATCAAATAAATAAGTGTATGGCAACTAATGAAAGGCATTTTCAATGTACTTACGCAGAACTTGTGCATATACTAAAATTTTAACCTGAAAGACATTCCCTTTATTCAAAAAAATGCCACCGGGAAATGGCCGGAAATTTAAGAGAAACAAAATAAAATGATACGACAAGACAACTACTTCCAGTAGGATTGAAAGACCAAGCTTTGCAAAAAGTGCACATCTTTAAAGCTTCGGCATAAGACAGGACCAACAGCAGGTAAACCACAACAGAAGTGTGCTACTGCTTATGCATAATCTCCATAGCTTTGCACAAGATCAGAATCTCTTGATAAAAAAATAGTTCAAATGACCTATACTAAATAAAACTGGTTCTGAAGTTCCAATGTGCTTCAGAATATAGGAGAAACTAGTCACTAAATCATCTAAACAACATACTAAGTTATGCTTGGACAACTAAATACATACATAGAGATCTATTACACAAAGTCATGCCCCAACCCTCTCCCGCAGCTCAGCAATAATCGATGGGAAATTCTGACCCAACTGCACAAAATCCTCGGTTAAGACCGCCTTCTTGAAATTTTTCTCAGACGCAAAGAAGTCAATGCACTTGCTTTTTAACTCCCTGCAGCTGTACATCTCAGCACAAGCTAAGATACCAGCAACAGTGTCGGCAGAAACCTTGTCCCACAATCTCTGGGCACATATGAGCTTCAGCCGGTCCAATGCATAACAGTCAGCTGCAGCAACCAGATGCTGCATCATCTCATATGGAGACTCCCCAAGTTCATCATCTCCAGGCAACGTGTCAGTGTACATGAACTGAAGCATGATTCTGAATGTTGCAGGAGCAATGTCATGTAGAGTGATGGATGGCATTCTAGCCTCAACCATGGATCCGAGGAGCTCAACTTTAAATACTGGTGAACGTGCGGCAAGCACCGTTCGATGTGCATAGAATATCTCACCATCGATGTTGAACGATACATCCATCCCATCCGAGCTATCCAGCAGCCTCCCAAGTTGTTTTCCAAGGTCTGAAGGCGGCACAGGAATAGAACTCTCACTTACCACCATGACTGCGCATACAAACGTGATGTGTCCATCTGTTACATGATTTTTCTTTATGTCAATTTGTGAAATGAACTGGTGCCACCCCCGTTCGTCTTCCTTCATCGAATGTGCAAACTACTACCCTTGATACTGAGGCAGAATTCAATTGGTCATTTCCTTTCAACCAGGCCACGAAGATGGCATCAATACTTGAGGATTTGTTCAGAAGCTCAAGGAAGAAAGAGACATGTTCACCCTTGTTTCTCTCCCTGACCCCAGAAGTGTAGCAATTCACTAGTGATTTGCGCGCGCCCATGCGCGCGAGTGATGGCCGAGGTTCTACGTGGAAATTGAATAACAACGATAAAGGATGAATATGATAGGTTGATACAAATTGAATATATCAGGAGTTATCTGTTCCCACTATCTAGCTTAAAGCTAGGCCAACAACATGGCACCACACGAGAGAATAGAAAGCAGAATTTCCAAAACCACAAGATGTTTAAACACTTCATATATATTACATGAGACAGGATGTCCAAAAATTACTTACATCAACACCAGGATGTTAGACGTCCAAACTGTACATAATTTTACATAAAACAGTCTTGAGATAGAGCACCAAGGAGTTAGGCTTTGAGACGACATAATACAACAAAGGCTACACATAGAAATAGCCTTTGTAGCACATGATCATATATAGGTCTCAAACAAAGTGGCATCAGCTTCGCGATTCATCCGATCTTTACGCTACTAATAAAGTTTCCAGCTTTGATCCGATTGAAAGCTGCAGGCTGGGAGCAATCTATTTAGATCACCAAAATAAAAGGTCACCAACTGTTATATCAGTGCAAGCATGGTCTATGAACTAATGTAGTTGCAGTTGGTGCTTGCTGATCATCCAAGGGATTTGCAAGATGGAGACCTCACTATTACTGATCATCCAGAATGAGAGGAATAAATGGCAAAAGAAAAGTATGTCATTGATTCTTTTTTTTCCCAAATATTTCTCACAATAGAAAGCTAATGTGGAAGCACAGAAAAAAAAAAAGCAGTTCACAGGAACAAGGGCCAATGCACATTTGTGTAACCCTCACTAATGCTCTGCAGGTAGACTAAAAACAACTTTTTTTTTCTCTCGAAAACAACTTCCGGATGGTCTCGAATCACAGTACAGAACTAAAAAAAAAGCTCATGCTTCTGTAATCATAGTCACTTGTAAATTTTTCCTTGTGGTCCATGCCTTCAATTCAATAGAGAGGAAAAAAATCCATCTAGCTATTACCTCCTAACTTGCAAAATTAAAACCAATATTACTTTTCTCTGGTGTACCTAAACTTGATTGAAGGACCAGAGGTAAATGAGAGACATTTTAGTAACATACATAAAACTGAAATAAACATCTTTACGATATATAGAGCAGGCCCAGTTGTCTCATTAGGTAATTCACTAATTTGTCATGACCTACTGTGAAGGAATAGCAAGGAACAACAATAGAATATTAAAGAGGTCAAACAGGATGGCTAAGATGCTGAAGTGAACAGGGAGCCGTCTAATGCCCTTGGCTAGGCAATATGACAAATACATGGTGCGTGCTAGGTGAGCAGGCCCTCTCACTGCAGCACACACATCAATTATAGTGTTATATAATATAGACTAATCTAGTAATTTTATTGGCAGGTAGGTAATATTTCTAAAATAAACTTCATATATGCCTCTATAAACGAATCAGACATTGATTTCCTTTGTTCACACAGGAAGAACACTAAAGCTAATCCTTGTATTTTCTTTGTTCCAACAACTCTGCCTCTATTTTCTATCCGGCTATGGGAGCTGATAACCAAGCAACGAACACCAAAGCTAACAATGTGCAACCTTAAATCGGTGAGGTCACCATTTTTTACAAAAATGTTACCATTAGGACAGGAGGCCCAAAACACAGTTGAATAAATCTCCACAAAGCCACAGGGTAACACATACCACAATTCCGTGAATCAAACTCAAAGATATTGGAATAGCTGAAATTTGCAGCTATTTTAATAGGAACTATCAAAGAATCAACCAATATACATGTATCAGATGATATTTCCCTCGTCACTTCTACCTCCATCTCACGATCAGAAACTACTAAAGGTAGCTGAATTCAGTAAACAAATGTATCATCCAAATGATTTTCCCCTACCTCTCCTTTTAGTAAAGAATCCATCCTGCAACCAACAAGTGCAAAGGAATAGATGGCTGTGGCGAAGAGCAAGCTAATGTTTTGTAGCCGGGTTAGGCCTACCAAAATGCATTCTTTTTCTCTCTAAAATAGATGGTTGTAGTAAAGAGCAAGCTAAACCTGTAAGGTCGTTGCTTTTTATAAGGCACCATCAGAACAGGAGCCCCTAACTCACATTAGAACCATCCTCCACACACCCATGGGGCCATAAATGCAACCAATTTCACTGAATAACACTCTAAAGCTACAAAAATCATCATGGTCATAGATCTGAAGAAGCAGCCACATACCTCAAAAATGAATCGCCAATCAAAATATCTATGAAGCAAGAAAGCACATCTGTCAGTGCATATAACCCTACGATCCTACTTCAACTGCTCACTTGCCGATGCACACAACCAGCGCCTTGGAAGGCATGTCATGACAAAAATCTCCTTCATGGCAACAACACCAAACAAGACAGGCGCCATTAGAGAAGAGGATCAGGAAAACAAAAATATAGATGAGGAGCCAACCAACCTGCACGGAAACCATGAGGAACAAAAGAACGACGGTACAGATCTGGTGGCCAAGTTACCAGAACGCACGCCGGAGCACACATCGGCCAGCAACTGCTCATGGAAGAAACAGAGGAGAGCCGGAGCACACCGTAGCGCCCAGCGACGACCAACCCGCGCCACTGCCAGGGCCTGCAGCGCGCCGTGTGTCGCTCGCACCCACCGTCGGGGGCCTAGCCGCAATGGGACGCCGCCGTGGGTCCGGTCCTCCCGCAGGGCAGCTCCACTGCCGTCCGAGCTCCGCCCCCAACACCCGGCCGTGCCCAGCTCCCTCGGCGCAGACAGATCAGGTTGCGGGGTTGCCGGCGCAGGCGGGGCCGCAGTGCCCGGGTCCTATTGCCGCTGTGCGGGGCCCACCCACGCCGGAGAGCCGTGCCGGGGCACCGCGCCGCGCCGCCTCGCATCGGGGCCCTCGGGATGGGAGCAGGGCAGACGGCAGGAGGCCGAGCTTGGGGGCTGCTGCGCCTGGGGTGTGCCCTCGCCGCGACCGCGCCGTAGCACCGAGAGGGAGGGAGCTAGAGAGCCGGGCGACCTTGCCCGAGCCTACGTCCGCCGCCGGGCGTGCTCGCTCTTTGTGGCCACCGCCACGCGAGGCGCCGCCCAAGCCCCGGGGCGGCCTCGCCTGGCCGCCGTGCCGCCACACCACCATGCCGGGGCCGCCGTGACTGGGCGCGGCGCCCCGCCGCGCAAGGCTCCTGCCCTAGTCGCCGCCAGCGAGAAAGGAGAGGGAGGAGGCGCAGATGCCGACGCGAGAGAGCAAGGGTTGAGACCGTACATATTTGCCGGGAGTGGGACGAACCGCAACCAATGAGCGAGACGACAACGCGAGGAGTTGGCCAATCGCGAGACGACAGCCGCCCGCCACGCCCGTGGCTCTGACCGGACACAGATTGCGCCCACGGATCAACACCAGCCAGAGCCATCCAATGGCCATCCAACGGCCAACACAAAATCGGACGGCCAGGAGAAAAAAACGACGACGTGGATGGCCTGGCCGACGGTTTTCTCCACAGTCAATTTACTCTTTAAATTCTTCACATGTACCCACCAACGGAGATGGCATCAGAGTGGACCGCCTCACCAATCACAAGGCGCTTGCTGTTCTGATAGTCCACTTTGAACTCGACTAAGGTGGAACCCAGCATGGAGGCCCGCTCCTCTATCCCCATCATATGGCTCCTATTGCTAACTGAATAATCTGCAAGTAATTTATTAGCAATAGGTTATATATAGCAGAATTGAAATTTGAAACTTCCTAAAACTTATTAAAGCTAACAAATGATTCTAAGTACACGCTTGGATCACTTAATAATTATCAAGTAATTAAGCAACCATCAATGGCAGATTATTATGGATAGTGACAGGGAGCTCAAGTGGTCACTTCAGAATGAAGTGGACAACCGAATTGAGCTCGGCCAGGCATGGTGATTGGCGACACAATCAACCAACCAAAGCAAGCAATCCCGAGGCATCGCAAGATTAGCATGCCCTAAAACTTGCTGGTACACTTATGGATTTGGCGCAGTTGCCAATGATTCCTAACACATAGTAAGCTAAATAAATCCGTTATATGCAGAAAGAACTGAAGACAAATAGATCACAAGATTGATTCTCACTGCCAGCTGTCTGCCGGTGTTGCCGCCGGCCGTTCCTCCTAATGTACGCACTCCAGCGTCCAGCCTCGCCCTCTCGCTGTGCTGGTGTGGAAACCTCTACCCTCTCCTCTCGTTAGGGTTTGTGTCACGCGGTTGCGGCGACGAGAAGGATCCGAGATCGACGGGCGGTGGGTGGCCGGCGCAGGAGCCCGTGGAATCTCTTTGCCCAGACCAAGGTTGACTCGTTTTCCATCTCGCGTGGGCAGGTATGGCAGAGCTTGCGCTCGATTTTGGGCCTACTGGTAATGAGCCTCCGCCTATGGACCCGTGCGCTGCTCATGTTCACGAACACGCTTTCCTAAAAAAATTCGCTTTAGGTTCTTTAACTTTTGTGAAAGTCTCCTTTTCAAACCAAAACCAAGCAAAACATATTCCTCAACTTTTAAAACCATACACATTACATGCCTAACCTGGTTATGAGCGGTTTTTATCCTTTTTTATTTTTGGCTAAATGTTTGAAAAATCAAAGTAAATCACATAAAAATCAATAATTAAGTTTTGTTGCACAATATGGTTTACTTTAGTACAAAGTATTTCTTGCATCGTTAGAATATATATTTTTTGTAATTAATTGAAATAATTTATAACCGCAGTTTCTTTTGATTCAATTGTGGTGAAATTTATATGGTAAGCTAATTATTGTATGCTTGAGCAATTGTAAAAGTTTCATATTTTAGTGCATCATGTATTACTTAGTTATAGATTTATTTAGGTTTATGCTTGTTAAATCTAAATAAAACAATAATTAAGTTATACATGACCAAATTTAGTATGAAGTCTTTAACCACAGATCAAATATACAACAGTTAGCCTAACATAAATGTTCACCATAATTGACTACAAAGTTATGAATTATTCTAATTAATTATAGAAAACATAGACCTAAAACTACAATAAAAAACTTTGTACTTATCTGGAGTCCAATGAAATTGGATTTTTTTTTATTTTATGAGTTTTATATGATTTACTATGCTTTTTCAAATATAAAACCACCTTCAAAAACGCCCATAACCATACTGGTGACATAATACGCTGGTTTCAAAAGTTGAGGTATGTACTTTTACCGGATTTTGGAGTTCATATTGAAAAGCTATCTTTCGTGAAAGTTGAGAGACCTAAAGTGGACTTTTTTTTCAAGAAAGAAAGAAAGGGCATCATTCTATTGCCTTATTAGCAGGGTAGGACTCAAATACGATTTTAACCGATAATTTGGTTTGGTTTTTTGTTTTGTCAAAAAAAATTAACAACTCTTGATTGGAACGTCGACAAGGTAACCCCTATGAGAAGGTTTACACCTGCAACATCCAACATGGTAGGAGGAGGTAGGAAAGGATGTCTCAAAGAATTTAATGATGTTCATAGATGTCGTCGTCCGCTTTCGATCTAACCTCAAGCAACTTCGACACCATCGTTGAAGGTGACCCAAACCCTACAAAGAAGGTAGGGTGCGACAAAGATTTAGCATAGACCTGCCCGACCGTCATCCCTAGGGGCGTCGGCTAGAGAAGTGCCAATAAAAGCTTGTGAGAGAGTCTGCACCCCTACCGGGCACCAAGCAAATCCAGCTAGCCCCACTATGGATGTCAGCCCAACGAAGGGGTGAATGTAGACGACAGGAAGAAAAGGCATGAGACCAAAACAATCCCTAGTCACCAGCCCATCAACGTCCCAACCCCATGCCAGCCCCCGCATCCACCATGCCACACAAGGTCTCCAGCAACCTCCATACCTGCTACAATTACGACTGTTACCTCAGCCTGGCACTACTGGCCGCGCCACCATGGCATCACAAGCATACCAACACCAGGCTGCCACTAGTCGGCGCCATCATGACGCCACTGGAGCATACCCAACCAAGCCACGCCACCTCAAAATCACCAATGAACTGTTGCACCAGTGTCGCCCTCCGCGCACACTACATAGATAACAACCGCCCCCCACCACCACACCATGAGACTATGCGCTGACAGACCGGATCCGACCGAGGGAAGCCGGATCCTTGCACAAGAAGCCCGAATCCCACCGTCGGCCGCCCGACCACGACCCAGTCCACCTCGTGAGCACGCCCAGGAGGAGAGAGGGGAGGGAGGAGGGAGGAGGAAGGAAAAAGACCCAACCATTGTTGTCCTTGCCCTCGGAGGAACAACCAACGCCAAGCTGCTTCAATGGTGGCTAGCGTTGAGCTCGGCGATGGCCGAGGGTGGGAAGGAGCGGCGACGCCCGTGTTGCCTTTGGCGAGATGGAAGTGGGGATTGGGGGAAAAGTTCATTGTGTTTTGTGAGTTCCTCTTCGTTCTGACCCATGAAAAAATAACGCGCTTATAGCGCCGAAATAGCGCTAATAGCGCCGTAAGCATTTTGTCGCAATGTTAAATAGCGCGCTTATAGCACGCTATAGCGCCAAATAGCGTTTTGGCTAACCTCCCGCTAAATTCTATAGCCTGCGATTTTTTTCATGGGTTCTGACAGAAGCGCTACGAGTTAACCAGCCGTGAAAAGAGCGTTGGTGAAAACTATTTCTGTAGTAGTGGTAGTCTCTAAGAGGAGCATGACGGTAAGGGCACTCCTAATCGATACATGGTTTCTATATATGTGGAGGAGAAAAGCCAAACGAAACACGTTCACTGAATGAAGAATAGTAATGATAATTTACCAGAGAAAAAAATAAAATAAAAGGCATCATGTAGGAATGTCATCGGTTTTAGTTTGCTCGCTCCAAGGAAGTCGGCGAATTCTAGTCATGTGAAAAGGACAAGGTACATATGGAGTGGAGCCTTGCCACATCACAAATCAAGATTGCCATTAAACAGATTAAACAGAAGAATAGAAGCTCATATGAAAATCTGCAAATGGTGTAGAGAATTTTGACACCAAAGTACACAAGTACTTTCAAATTCCAACATGCTTAAAAGTATCAGACAAAAATATCACTCATGGACTTAAAACTACATAGGTAGTTCAGATTTCATAGTAGCACAGCGCAAAAGCAACATCTCAACAGCATAAAAGCATATAACCAGTTGGCTTCAGAAAACATCAGAGAAACAAGCAAGGCTACTCTGAGTTTGCATAATCTCTAAATAAATCTCCATACGTCAAGCGTCATTCTGTGATACCACGTAGCAGTCACCACAATATATATCTAAACACCATAACCAGCCATGTATGGACGCCACACTAGGTTATAATCCAACCCTCTCTCGGAGCTCATCAACAATTGAAGGAAAACTCTGCACCAAATGGACAAAACCTTTGGTTAAGACAGACTTCTTGAAATTTTCCTCAGCTAAAAAAGAAGTCAATGCACTTGCTCTTCAATTCCAGGCAGCTGTACATTTCAGCACAAACTAAGGTAGTGCCAACAGTGTCGACAGACAAACCATCCAATAATCTCTGTGCACAAATGAGCTTCAGTCGGTCCAATGCATACCGGTCAGCCGCAGCTAGTAGATGCCGCATCATCTCAAGGGGAGAGTCCCCGAGCTCACTGTCTACAGGCAAGGCATCTGTGTACATAAACCGGAGCATGACTCTGAATGTGGCTGGAGCGATATCATGGAGGGTGATGTTTGACATAGTAGACTCAGCCATGGAACCGAGGAGCTCAGCTTTGAAGACAGGTGAGCGGGCAGCAAGCACTGCCTTGTGCGCATGGATCGTCTCGCTGTTGACTGTGAACGCGATATCCACCCCATCCATGCTGTCTAGCAGCATACCAAAGTGTTCCCCAATGTCTGAGACCGGTACATGAATAGAGCTGTCATGGACGACCATGATAGAGCATACCAAAGTGATGTACCCGTCGTCTGTCAAGAAGCGCTCCTCTAGAACAGCCCGTGAAGCGAAACTGCAGGCCCATCTAAAAGTAGTAGCATCGCCGCTGTCGAGTGGCAGGCAAGAACGACCAAGTGCTGTGCCATGCTTGCATGGCTCGCCGTTCTTGTCCATTAAAATGACCTGGAATATGGCTTTCATTCTGCTTGTGCTGGATCTGGATCTGGTCAGCAGATTGATGAAGACGGAGATGAACTCGCCTTTGTCAAACTCGTCTTCCCCGTATGGACAGCAGCTGAACTTCCACAGGTGCCCACCAGCAGAGAAGCTGTGGGAGAAGACTTTGTCGCCAACGGCAAGGTGCTTGGTGTCCTCATAGTTTAGCTTGAATTCGTGGGAAGCAGAAGCAATAGTTCGCCCCTCCAGCATTGGCGTGCGGCCTCACTTGCCCACTACATGCATAATTGGCGAGTAAATTGAGTATAGAACGAGCAGAAGTATCAATTAAATCTGAATACAAATCATCACAAGGGTTAACAGTTCTCTGGTACTACTCTTGCTAATAATGCACATTGGGAACATGAATGATAAAAATAATTTTTTAACAATTGAACAAATCTAGTACTCTTCTTGCTAATGCACATTGGCGAGACTAATTTTAATAACAAAAGAAATTTCCTGTTAGCATTCGATAAAAGCTGAGTATTACCTCAGTCGACAAGAAAAATATCTTGCAATCAAATTGAACAACAAATCATCAGAAGGTTAACAGTTATCTAGTACACTTCTTGCTAATGCACATTGGCGAGATTAATTTTAATAACAAAAGAAATTTCCTGTTAGTATTCTATAAAAGCATAGTACTACCTCAGTCGACAAGAAAAATATTTTGCGATCAAATTGCAACAAATCATCAGAAGGTTAGCAGTTATCTAGTACTCTTATTGCTAATGCACATTGGCGAGACTAATTCTAATAATAAAAGAAATTTCCCAGAGAAGAGAAGTCCTTAAGCAGAGGGGCACTCACTGTGCCACCGGAGGTAGTGCTACAACTGATAATCCCTGCTTGTTGGATGGGGCGACCGGAGATGAGGTGTTGCCGCCAGTAAGCCCTCTTTCGTCCCCGCTCCCTTGTCGGTCGCGCCGCGCACGCGGCACGCTCCGACCTCGACAACTCTGCTCACCTCACCTGAGACCGACACCTCCTGCCCCCTAGGTGGCTCAACCATTGCCTCCTGGTGATCCTGGATTGCGACGGGCTGGGGACTTCTGTGGTACGACTACGACGTACTACGCCTAGCGCCCTCCGATAACCATCGCGTCTCTGATCTCTCGCCTCCGTCTAGGGTTCGTCTTGCAACAGGGGCGGCGGTGGGCGGTGGCTGTCGGTAGGAACCGCACTGCGTCAGACGTGCGTGCGATAGATGGGCCAACTGGGCTGTGCGTTTCCAACGTAAGACTACACAGATGAGAGGCATTCCAAAAAAAAAAAAAAAAAAAAAAAAGGGTCCAACATTTATAGACCAACAAAGCTTGTTCCTCTCAATCTCAAAATAAAAACAGAATAAAAAAGTTAAAAAAAAGAAAAAAAAAGACCAACAAAACATGTACTCCCTCTTTTGTACATAACCTATTATTAGGTTTGTACTAAATTAAAAAAAAATCAACCTTGATCATAGTAATTTTTAAGAATATATAGTAATGATCATTATTTTTAAAATTATATAAGTCTATATTTTATAAATATTTTACAGTAAAAAGTAATGATCAAAGTCGTTTTCGAAGTTGTATCGATGTCCAAATGACTACCTTTAGGAGCATGGTCAGGCGAGTGACAAGCTTGTTGCCCTTACTTTTGTGATTCTCTATATGAATTGGCAAAATACAAGGAAATTTTCGAGAGACTCTAGAATTCTTTGTATGGTTTCGCATTGGCATGAATAGAGATTTTGGTGAAAAAAAGACATCTAATATCTTCTTCAATTAGATCTTTCCTCTATTCTAGAATTGCTAGTCAAATATGAGGACTTGCTCCCTAGAGTGTGCGAGCAAGATATAAAGAGAGTGTTGGAGGTTGGAAAGATATACAAAAGTGATATTTCTTTTATATGATTTCCTAATGAGAATTTAGAGTGTGTTTTTTTCTTAAAAAACTCTTGGAGTGGACATGCTCTAATATTAGAGTTTGTTTGTTTATTAATTGGACCCACGTGGTTTTTTTTTTAAAAAGTAACAAGAATACCCAGCTTGGCTGCTGAACTCGCTCTCCAGTCTCCATGTGGCAGAGCAAGTATGTAGACGAGGATGTGAGGAGGAACTGGTTCGTCGAATCGTATATATGTACAGAGGGCCCGCGGCCCGAAGCCCGGTTCGAGGCACGGGGTTTTGGTCTGGTCCGAGGTACGGCTCGGTCCGGTGTCGGCCGAAGTCACGGTACGGCCCGATCATCGTGCGGGCCATGGGGCGCGACCCCAGCCCGTGGCATGGTGCCGCACGGCCCGATGGGAAGGCTGGCCCGGTATTGGCCCGTCAAATTGACATCAAGTGCACATTTGGCCCAGGTTACCACCAATTTTTCATATATATTAACTTTTCCACTCCCTCAAACAGTCAAACCCTAACTTTTCTCCTCTACTCCCCGGTCCCCATCCTGGCGGCGCCCGCCTACCGCCTACCACACGCCCAGGCGACCCGCCCTCCAACCTCAGCGCGAATCGCGACGCCTCCACTGACGCTGTCGCCGCCGCCGCCCACTCCCATCATGACTCACTACTCGGGCCGCGCCCCCACCACCTTGCCCTGCTCTCCTGCCCGGCCTGGCCCGGCTACCGCTGCCATCACCAACCGCCGGAGTCCCTCCCCGCACCAATAGCAGCGGGCGTGCGCCCGCCTTCGCCACCTCGCAAACCGAGGAGGGCTGGGCCGGTGGCGGTGACAAGCCGGTCGTGGCCGTGGCACGGTGGCACGGCGCAAGACAGCGTGCTTCTCGGCCGGGCCTTGGTCGCGTGCACGGCCGGGGCACGGTGGCGGCCCGGCCCAGCCCGACATGGTGGCCCGACGCGCACGATACGATCGAGCCGCAGGCCGTGCCGCCACGGCCTGTTGTACATCTATACCTTAAGGGGAGGGGCATGGCCAGCATGGATAAAAAGCATGGGCCCTTTGGTCAGCATTATTTGAACTTTCTGTTTCATTCACTTCTATCAATGTCATGCATCGTTACATACATTTTGTTCGTGATGAACTACATACACTCAATCATCAGCTAGCATTCCAGCAAGGGCAATAAAAGAAGAAAGGATGATGTCAAACAAGTTTAATTCGGCTTCTGCGGACGCAGCAGCTACACTCAATCAGCTAGCTAGCATTCCCACTCGTGCATGTCTTAATTGGCATGTTCACATCATGCTTGTGCTTAAGATCCATGGTGTCTCTAGGATCGGTCGAAGTCTTCAACCATCTATCGTGTCCGCTTCTGAAACAAGGTTGTAAGCGTCTTCAGTATCCCGCTACGGTTTCGTCGTTTGTCCTTGCTAACCTGTTGTAATCAGGTCAATATACAAGCACAATATGTCACAATGAATGAAGAATACATAATATAGAAAAATATGTCTATATATATATATATATATATACTATAACATTATTTGTCTTATATGGAGATTATTGTGTCTTGTACCCACCGTCAGCTTGCCGAACAGCAACGCAGCCGGCCGTCCCGTTTTTTGATTAATATTCACCTTCTTTTCGCTGTCATCACGATTGCTCCTACTTGGTCGCCTGCTCTTGCTGTGGAAAGGGAAGACGAGCAGGAGCACCTTCTTCCAGCTCCAGTCGTCAAGGCCGAAGCAACGCTGCCGGATCTGCTGCTGGCTCATCGCGCGCTCCAGCCGATTATTCGCAGATTCCTGCCGCTGCCGCTGCCTCTCGTCACGACGAACACCAACAGCCTGAAACGAGGCTTTGCTGGCATGAATCGATCGGCAATTTTAATTACATTGTAGGAGAAATCTTTGAACTGGCCAGTAACGCACCGTGCTTGTGTTTGTGTCCCGGCGAGGAGGATGAGGCGGTGGTGGCGGCGGTGTGGAGCTTACAGCGGCCGTGGTCGCCGTCGTCGTCTGCCGCGCCGATGCCCTCAGCTGCCGCGAGTACTCCAGCAGGTCCTCCCGCCGGTTATTGCTCTGCGATTTGCCGTCCTTCCGTCGTCGCCGCTGCATGTCAAGACGACCACCGCCATGCGAGTGATGGTGGTGGTCGTGATGCGGCTGCTGCTGCTGCTTGTGGTGGTGGTGATGCGACGACGAGGACGCCGTGGAGCCACCGCGATCCTCCCTTGGTTGTGCTGCCACGTACAACGTCACCAGCACAGGCCTTCCACTCTGCTGCTGCTGCCGCTTCTTGTTCTTGCTCATCTTCATCCTCAAGAACTACCCAAGATGTGGTAGAAGTCTAGGTAGACGCAGCGGAATATGTATGCTCTGAACTGAATAATGTTTCACGGTGCTTCGGAGAATTCGAAGACACACGTACGTATGTGCAACGCATCCAGCTCCGGCCTCCATCAACTGTGAATCCGTGTGTATCGATTGGTGCCCTGCGAAGCTGCTCTTCCTGTAACTGCCAAAAGGCACCAGAGCTTTCGGTTCAACCAAAACCATTTGTTAGACAATATATATATATGCATATTTGGTCCTGATCTGGAAACAATAAGATAATGACATACTGTTTTGTAGTCTCCACCATGCATACTGACTAGATTGTTGCATCTGCCTGTTCCTTGCTGTTTGGATAACGACAGCTTCATTGGTCTTGGATATCAAATTTGGAAGAAGTCCTCCTATCAAATTTGTGGCATTGGATTGGTCGAAAGGTCGGCCTGCCTCTGAACTGTTTCAGTCTCTACGATCATTTTTTTCAGAACATTTTCAGCTCAAACGGCTGATCTGATGAACATAAATGAGGGAAAACGGAAAAGAGTGCAATTGTACTTGATAGCTGTTCGGGATACCCCCAAGTGATCAATAAACATCTAACATTGCTCTTTTGTTGTCCACAGAACGTCCAGGTAAAATAACCCAACATAATGTTCAGTATCAGGATCTAGTCTGTTATCATATCAGTAGTTATATGATTAATCAATGACATAACAATTTCAATATGTGATTCTCAGGTGATGTAGAAACAGAAGCCAACAAAATCATGTGTTGTCATCGTTTTGACAAAGATATTCAGAGCCTTCAAACAGCCTGGAATGCAGTCCAAGCCCAGTTGGAAATTTGCCAGCAACAACGGTGCAATAGTGCAATACGAAATACAATACAAGTACATCCTACATGCTTTGAATATATCAGAAATAATAAATGGAGCTAAGGAACATAAACAAAACTAAACATCCCATAGCTTCAAGCAAAATCCAGTTTAGGACAGCCAGAACGACCGAACAACAGCAGAGGGAGAAGAGAACAGAGAAACAAAAGCTTAACTAGGCTATCTGAATTTGTATTATCCATGTCCTGAGTTCTGTGACCATATCCTCAACCTCACCTCACTTACCAGTATAGGCAGCAACTTAGTTCAAATACAAGGAACAAATGTTTAAAGATCCAAACGCTCAAAAACTTATCAAACACCATAATATATGAGCAGAACTTGATGCCAAGGCCATACACTTGACCACTGACCTAAATGCATGGTCCACATGAGAATGCCAACATAGTTAAGTGATCAAATAGATGCAGATAGGTGATAACAACAAAGTAAATATTGCAACAGCGAACTCAGCCTCATGACCAGCACCGACAGGAATAACAAAACACAGAAACATCCATACAAACACACAATTAGGCTACTGATGCATAATGACCATAAATTTGCACCTGACCTGCGCAGTAGAAATAACCTCCAACGCATCACCATCATATGTATCACTTAAACAGAAAATGCAATAAAATAAGATCTAAGCTCTAGTATGCTTGAAAAAAGGCGGCAGTCACCAAAATATCTGAACACCATACTAATAATAGAAATCAATGCCGGCCTGAACTATATACATGGAGAAGAATCGCAGTGATGTCATGCCACAGGACTCTCACACCATCAGTTAACAGAGCCTTCCTGAAAATTTTCTTCCATGGCAAAGAAGTCAATGCATAATCCAGTTTCAGGACAGATAGACCAACAGAGTAGGGACAAGAGAACAGAGAAACAAAAGCTCAACTAAGCTATATGAATTTGCCACTATCCATCCATGTCCTCGGTTTTGTGACTGGATCCTCAGCAACATCGTCTCACTTAATAGTAAAAGGCAGCAACTTAGTTCAAATACTATAAGTAATCAAGTTTAAAATCCAAACACTTAAAAACTAATCAAACAGCAATCACCATAATATATAAGCAGAGCATGATGCTAAAGCAATGCTTGACCACGATCAAATAGATGCGGACAAGGCAATAACAAAGTTAATATCTCCAAAGTGTAAACTGAGCTTCATAATTGGACAAGACCAACAAAACACAGAAACACCCATATAAACACGCAATTAAGCTATTGATGCATAAACACGCAATTAAGCTATTGATGCATAATAGCTGTACATTCGCACCTGACTTGAGCAGTGGAAATAACCTCCACCACATCACCATCACAGGTATCATTAGTACATTGCTTACTTAAACAAAGAATACGATAGAGTAAGTTCTGAGCTCTAGTACACTTGAAAATATATATAAGGTAGCAGTCACCAAAATATGAGAACACCATACTAAGTTACTAACAGTAGCCATGGATGCCTAAACTACATACATGGAGATGAATTGAAGTATGTCACATCACAGTCCTCTCTCGCAGCTCAGCAATAATGGATGGGAACCGCTGCACCAACTCCACGAAACCATCAGTTAACACAGCCTTCCTGAAATTTTTCTCCATTGCAAAGAAATCAATGCACTTCATCTTCAACTCTGAGCAGTTGTACATTTCAGCACAAGATAAGGTAGCAGCAACTGTATCAACAGACACAATGTCCCACAATTTCCGTGCACAGCTAAGCTTCAGCCGATCCAAAGCATACCGGTCAGCCGCAGCTAGTAGATGACAAATCATTTCAAAGGGGCACTCACCAAGTTCAGCATCTTTAGGGAAGGTGTCCGTGTACATAAATCGGAGCATGAGTTTGAATGTAGCAGGAGCAATGTCATGTAAGGTGATGGATGACATCGTAGCCTCAGCCATGGAACCAAGGAGCTCTGCTCTAAAGACCGGCGAGCGAGCAGCAAGCAATGCTCTCGGTGTGCCGGAAATGTCTCATTGCCAACGGTGAAGGACACATCCGCCCCATCTGTGGTGTCCAGCAGAGTGCCTAGATGGTCTACAATGTTCGGAAGGCGGTACAGGAATAGAGCAGTCATTTATGACCATAATGCCAACAATGATCCGGATGTGCCCATCTGTTACGTGATTTTCTACTTGATCAAAATTAAATTGAGACGAATCCGGGTCTGTCAATTTGAACAGATGAGGCCCTGTCCTTGGAAAAGTACTTGAAGATGGTTGCCCATCCTTGCTCATCAAGAAGACCTCAAAAACGGCACTGAAGCTGCTGGTTCTGGGTTGGCTCACTAGCTTGATGAACACAAAGAGACGCTCGAACCTGTCTGCGTACCGACTTCCATCTTGAAAGAAGCAAGATATCCTCCAGACGTGGCCGCCAGCAGAAAAGGGGTCTGAGTAGACAGTCTTGCCAACAGCCACGTGCTTGGTTTGTTGGTAATCGAATCTGAATTCGTGGAAACCAAAATCAATTGGCCAGCCCTGCATCCCAACCGATTGGTGTTGCTTGTCCACTGCACAATCCCAAACTAAAATGAGTCTCAACCAAAATGGCAAGGAAATTAAACAATCAAACATCACATGCACAGCATTTTCTGATTTAACAGAAATTCAGACTGGAAAGTGGGAAAAAAAACTAAAACCCCAGTTCCCTTGAGCTGCAAGAACTGGAGAGGACAAGGGGCTGGTGCACTCACCATCTCCAGCCGCCGGAGGTAACAGTTCCTGCTAGCTGGTTCAGCCGACCGAGGACCGGAGATGAGTTGCGGCGCCGGCCGGTCCTCTGTCTTCCCGAATCCCGGCGGTCCCGGCTTCCCAACTTAGGTCCTCCGGTCGGGTACACGGCCCGGTTGCCACCCTTGGAACCTCGCCCTCCGCGACTCACAGCGAATGCCTCCCCGACTCTGTATCACCCTTGCCCCTCGCAGCAAACCTCCGTCGGACCTCGCGTCTCTCCTCTCGCCGCCGTTAGGGTTGCTCTTGCGGCAGCGTGGGCTGCCAGCGCAACAGGAAACCCTGCGAGGAAGAGAAGCTTTAAACCCCACGGGACCATTTAGACGGGATGGGCTGAACTGGGCTGGACTATGTTCATCACACCAGTCTAAGGCGTCTTGGACTCCAACAGTTTGGTATAGCAGCTGGCAGTCTTTTTTTTTTTTTCCCTTTTACTCCTCTATCCACGAATAAATAGATTTTTAGAATTTTCTTAAATTATTTTTAAAAATTTGACCAAAATTCTGGGAAAAAATCATCAAAATTTATGACACCAAACTAACATCATTAGATATACCATATAATATATTTTCATAATATGCTCATTTTATATCATATATATTGTTAATCTGTCCTCTAAAGTTAGTCAAATGTAAGATAGTTTGAGTTGTACAGATTCTAGAAATTGATTTATTTTAAAACTGAACGAGTATCTAGATGGGCACCAACAGTTTAATAAACCAGGTCCCAACCTTAATCTTTTGACAAATATAAGAAAAAAAAACCTTTTTAACACCCCCATCTATCCATGCTTAGAAAAACAGAGGCATCCATGCATAAAGATACATGAAGAACTGCTACTCCCTATCATGGAGTGGCAAATTTTTTGTTCGACACTACCTCGCCGTTTCCGTCACTGTTTAGAGCTTCACCGGAATTAAATCCCCGATTAGTATTTTCAGAGTACGCAGAACACACAATCAAGACATATAAAATAGAATATTATCCATAGCTTTCCAACTTTCTTGGAGAATCAAAAGCATCTCAAATTTGACTAAAAGTATATATAGAGAAAATTACATAAACTTATGACATCAAATAGGTATATAATATAAAAATGTAATGATATAGCACTAAGCTTATTGTATCGACCTGAAATGTCAAAAGTGCAATATTTATAGGCAACATTCAGGAAAATTCAATAAAGTAGCCTTAAACTAAAGTTTTAAAAAAATATAATCCCAACCAAATATGCCACTCGGACCTTGAAAAGGTGACAAAGTCGAGGGAAGGCCCGCCATGGCCCAGCCAGTGGAAGGCCAACAACCACCGGGGGCAGAGGCAATAATTGCTACGGTTACAAAGTACTCCCTCCGCCCTTTTAGAACCCAAGGGCCGACTTGTGAGGCAGCTCATCCACGCCTTGGCCACAAGCCGGAGGGGAAGTCGGGCCGAGAAGAGAAATGAGGTTCGGACCCAACGACCTCGGGCGACCGACATGGTAGTAGCGGGAGCGGCGGGCCGAGGGCAACAAGTGGAAATAAACGAGGCTTTCACCCGTATGCCATTATGAAAATGCATCGAACCCGTATGCCACTAGAAAGTTTGGTTGAACCTACATGGCATGACACTTTTTCACTTACATCTCTATGCCATTCTGTCCCGGGTTGGGTGCCGACGGTGTTAAACCGACAAGTGGAATGACCATTTTACCCTAGTGTGCAGCCCCTTTTTGTCCCTCTCATCTTCCTTCTATCTCGCACATGGTCAAGACCAACTTCGCCAACTACCCCAAGGGCGAGCTCGGGGTCTCCGCCTCGAGGACTTCCTCGACCACGACATCTTCAACTCTAAAGGTGACCGTGGTCGCGGGCAAGATAAGGTCGCCGGCTATGAGTTTGGCAAGCCCGGCAGAGCCTCGGTCATCGACGCCGACCGCCCGAGGTCATGGAGCGGCCGCCGCCGCCATCGCCGCGCGTGATGGCCGGGCGCTGGACGCGGGGACATGCCTCGAGCGCCGCGGCTTCGACTGCATCGCGGCGTGGCGTTCGCGACGACCGGCGTGCCCTGCCGTGAGAGGATAGCATGATGGCCGCCACTGAGCGCGCGAGTTCATGCGGCGCCATCAACAACGACGCAGAGCGCATCCATGGCTCGCTTCATGTCTCCGTTCAATTCACCGTGGCGCCTCAAGAGGCTACTTCAACATGGAGCTCGAGAGGCGGATGCGCTCGACACCATCCACGGCTACGCTTAGCAGATCATCCGCGAGCGAGTGGAGAGGTGGAGCGAGGTCGGCCCGGTGTGCGAGGGGCGATTTTCTCGCGCCGCCCGCCGCCGGCACAACGATGACATGTACATCTGCCTATAATGTTGACTCAAGTCCGCGAGACATGCACTACCTCCACGCTGCCATCACCAGAGTCCATGAGGCTGTACCCGTCGCGGGCCAACCGCCATGCTCAAGATCTCCAATCGACGCACCTACTAGTCCACCCGTGGTAGCATGTACTCCTCCGATCCATGGGTATGCATGTACTCCTCCGGTCCTCTCGAGCCATGGTCGCGTGCACATGCATCGCGTGTCCAAGCGTTACCGTCGCTGGCCGCTCCCGCCCTAGTGCCGCCGCGTGAGGCCGAGAGAAAATGATCATGGATGACGCTCACCTTTGGTCACCGTATGTGTCGTAAACGCCATATAGTGTTACCCTGTGGACGACCTTGTGACGAAAATCATATCGCCATCGGGTCGCTGGGCCACATTTGTTAATGTGTGACGAAATACCAAATTTGGTCATAGATGTTGTTCCATTCAATGACGATAAGTCCATCGCCAAAGATGTGCAATCATTCTTTGACGACTGTTTTGGTCATGTTTATGCCCCCCGTTCGCCACCATCGCCGCCCGATAGGCGTCTTGACGGCGCCGGATTAGCGGGCGTCTTGACGGCGCCGTTGGGCGGCGTCGTTCGCCCTATGACGCCATGTTTTGGTCACCAATTGCTTTAGGGTATCGTCATAATCGGTGGTGTTTGCCACGAGGACGCCGACGTGGTCGATGACGTGTCGCTACGCGGGCAGCTACACGCTGTTCATTGGTCCACGTGGACCAATTAGAATCTGCCATGTGCAATTGGTAGTACAAAAACCACATAATTTCATATTTCAAATAAAAAGTGGACAGAACACAACATCATACTAGCTATATCGAGTACATACATATCATTTGTTAACTAAATCACATTTTACAAATTATTGTGGACAGAACAAAGTACTCCTAGTAGATATTGCATGGTGGATAAAATCCGAGAGAAACTTGGAGTTGAGCTCGTGCATAGTCCTGAGTCTGACCGGACATGAGTTGAACAGACGAACAAAGTGCTAGACGGCCGAGCATGCCATGAGTCCCGAATACAGGCCACGACCTCATAACCATCGGAAGCCAACCCCATAAACCTGAAGACAACCTATTTTGCAAAACAAACAACAATCAGTACCCACTTTATTAGAAGTAGTGGAAATACTAACAGATGTACAGAATGATATGCAATTATGATCGGCACTTCCACTAAAGCACCTACAGAGCTGATTAGTTAGAACCATATTTCATAATTTATAATTGTTTAAAGCTACAACTACAACTTACACTAAATTAGCTAGAAGAACTTACCTTCTGTTGTTTTTGCAAGGCAGCTAGGCAGGAATTACTGCCTGCGATCATCAAAACGTAGGTGCAACACAGATCTGGTATATACACAGAGACTAACAGATTCAACATATGTCAAGCCACGATGAAGCTTGACAATGATATTATCTTTTCAACCGAAAAAGGACTCAACAATAGATAGATTAAACCTGCTAAAATCATTTGGAAAATCAGACCTGCCGCAACGCCCGTTTCGACCTGCCCACCAAAAATGCACTCCTTTGTCTTTAGGACCTCCACCGGCTTCAACCTATCCAGATGCTGCAGAGAAATGAGCAGATGAACCAAAATCAGGGGAGCAGAGAGGGTCTAGAGAAAAGGGAAAGGGTATCGTACTGCTTGAGTAGGGTCTCGATCTTTTAGGACTTCTGCAGCATCTGGTAAAATCATGTGTTCAACGATTGCTAATGACGTCTTCAAGTAAACTCAGTACAGGCAAGTTGTGCAGAGATGGTGTTAGTAAAATAGTAGAGGCGCAAAGAAATAATTATTTGCCTTTCGGTGTTCCCACGTAGTGACTATAACCTACAAAGACATGCCCATTCAACGATTGGTCTCTAACAGTTCAGAACTAGAATCAAGTGCAATTATTAACTTCTGAAAAAACACAACAATCGGTACCAGCGAACCTGTACCTCGTGCGAACGATGCGACCTGATCCCTACTGTTGCAAGGGATGTAAGATGCAGGCAGGATCAACCATGGGTGCAGTTGCGTTCACAGATGCAAGGACTAAAATTGGCGATAGGCAGGAGCATATACAGTGAGGGATTGAAGAGCGACAGACAACATCGACGCCGAACCAATTAGCGAGAGGCAGGACTGAAATTCGTGAGCCCTCACCATCGATGATGCAGAGGTTGGCGGATCCGCCGTCGTCGCTGTCGGTGAGGGAGAGGGAGGCGAGATCCGCCGTAGTCGCTGTCGGTGGGGGAGAGGGAGGCGAGATCCGCCGTCGTTGCTGTCGGTGTGGGAGAGGGTTGCAAGATCCGGCCTCGACGCCATCGATGAGGGACAGGGAGGCGAGGTCCACCATCGGGAGGCGCGAGCATGTGGGGGAGGCCGGAGCTCACAGGCACGACGTCGACGTGCGGTTGTGCGTGGCCGATGGCGGCGTGTGGGAGATGAACCGAGGGAGATAGTGGAGCTAGGTTAAATACGTGGAGTTGGGGTAGAGATAGTGGGCCGGCTCTGATGGGCCTTTCTTTCTTCTCCTTTTTGCTTTCTGTTTTTCTATTTCTCTTTTTCTCCTTTTTCTTTTTTTTAATATGACTAAGTGAGAGAAGTTTTAGTTGTAAAGATTATATAGTACCATTTTATCGAAATCATTTGAAACTTTCATGGGATGGTTTTCGAGCCAAAATATGTTGTGTGAATCTAGGAATTTTTTTGACCAAGTTTACCTATTTCTATAATTATTTATTGAATTACTAATGAATAAATGTTAAAATATCATAAAGTGGCTAACAATTCTAAAAAGTTGCATAGCCACGTGATTTTAGTGTATAAGCATCACATAAAAAATTTAATTGATTTTTTGACAAGTGTTGTTGGACATCCATCACAAAGGCATACATGGCACACACATAGTCCTAAATGACTAAGCGAGAGATATTTCTAGTTGTGAAGGACGTATAGTACCAATTTATCAAAATCATTTGAAACTTTTATGGGATAGCTATAGAGCCAAAATATGTTGTTGTGTGACTCTATGGAGTTTTCTGACCAAGTTTACTTATTACTTTTATTATTTATTGAATTACTAAGGAATAAATATTAAAATACCAAAACATGGCTACAAAAATCTAAGAACTTGCATGGGCTCCTCCCTTTGGTGTATTATGTCGACAAAAAGTTTCAATTCATTCCGAGAAAGTGGTGATGCACATCCCCACAAAAACATACATGTCTCACACATGTCATTGTCACCTAGTGAGAGATGTCCATCCTTGTGTGGGATGTATAGTACCGATTTCTCCAAATCATTTCAAATTTTTTTAGGATGCTTATGGATTCAAACTATGATGTTGTATGAAGTATTGGAATTTTTCAGACCAAGTTTGCCTATTACTTTGTAATTATTTGTTGAATTACTAAGGAATAAATGTTGAAATAGCATAAACTAGCTAGAAAAATCTAAAAACTTGCATGGGCTCCTCCCTTTGGTGTATTATGTTGACAAAAAAGTTTTAATTGATTCTAAGAAAGTGGTGATGCACATCCCCACAAAAGCATACATGTCTCACACATGTCATTGTCACTTAGTGAGATATGTCCATCCTTGTGTGGGATGTATAGTACCAGTTTCTCCAAATCATTTCAAAAATTTTGGGATGCTTATGGATCCAAACTATGATGTTGTATGAAGTTATAGAATTTTCGGACCAAGTTTGCCTATTACTATAATTATTATTGAATTACTAAGAAATAAATACTAAAATATCATAAACTAGCTAGAAACATCTAAAAACTTACATAGCCACTTTATTTTTGTGTATAAGCATCATATAAAAAATTTCAAATGATTTCGACAAAAGTGTTAGTGCACAGGACTCACAAAAGGCATACATGAGTCACATAATCATATAAGACTAAGTGAGAGATGTTCATGATTACTAACGATGTATAGTACTATTTTATCAAATCATAGATCTTGATAAGTTCATCTCTCGTGTCTATGACTTTTTAATTGAAATCGTTAGTTGCTTCAAATGTCAACCTGAAGTACATATTGTATTTTTATATAATGCTAGCTAGTTGGTAAGAATCAACAATACATTCTTCTATCCTAGTGGTTAAGTTGTATTGCTGCCTACTTGAAGGTCGCAGGTTCAACTCTTTGGTGTCCTTTATTTCCTTTTTATTTGCCTTTTTTTTTCCTTTTACTTGTCTAGATTGATTTTTTGCTTGGGTTGAAGTGGGTGGGTGGCGTCTACACACGTGGCTAGATGGGCGGTCTCTTGAATAATAGTTTTGATTTGTGAAGGAAAGTCACAATCATGTGTGAGGAAATATATACGTTAAATTGTACCAACTATCTCAATTGTGTTTGTAGCTCAATGGAAATGTGAATGGTTGGGATACTTGACGTCTTGAGTTCAAACTCTATGAAGCACTTTTTTTGCATTTTGTAAGATAATTTCATGACTCATTAATATCATATCTAGTGATCATAAACATTTTTGTTATAAATCCTTCACACCAAAATTTTTTGGACCACAAAAACTAGTTTAATTAATTACGCATGCACCCATGATTTATTATTCAACTTACAAATAGAAAAAATTTCATCCCATCAACATGAAAGGTCATGTAGTGCGGTGGTAGTGCTCCTACCCGTGCACTGCCTGGTCACGAGGTTTCAAGCTCCGCGACGAGCAATTTTTTTGCCAAATACAATTTAACGGTAACTCAACGTCGTTAAGGGGACCCGCGGTGGGGACCCAAAATCGCCACGCCGACACTGTGCCCCACTTTGCAAAAAAATTTTGGAGTGGGCCGCGAGGCCCAAGCCGCCGTCCGGCCGGAGTCGTGGCCCACTTGTCCAAAAAAAGGTGGAGCGGGCCGCCTAGGCATGGCCCAACCTGCTATCGAGCCGGAGTTGTGGCTCTCGCAAAAAAAAAAGGTGGTGGAAAACAGCCCACGGATCGCATGGGTACACATAGGGAAATATCACAATCTGAAACCATAATTTATGACGACCTCCTTCAAGTGTTCTGTGACCTTATTTTCATGATCATCACTTATAGTCAAGCCAAAACTTCGTCACCGCACACTTATGACGAAAATAGACATTTCGTCATTGAAGACATATCCTTCTGTGACGAAAGTGTGCAGCGTCACGAGCACATCGTCACGGATGATCATATTTCTACTAGTACGCACCACCGGGCATGGCGGCGTGGAGGGGACGGGGAGGGGCACTCCCGGCGGCGTGGAGGGGCAACGACATGGCGGCGATGGAGGGGACGAGGGAGAGGGGCACTCCCCGGGCGAGTGGCGACCGGCGGCTCCCATCGGTTCCGCTACGAGCCCGAGAAGAAAAAGAAGTGTGAGAAAATAGAATAGAATTTTTTTTTGAAAACACAATGGCAGGAGCTCCGCCTCTCAATTAAGATGGAAAGAGAGTATATTTACATAAGGTTTTTTAGAAATCCCCCTAGTGGGGCATATAGCAAAATGATGTTTACGTTGATGGCGATTACACTCCCCAAGTATAAGCTCTCTTCCTCTGTAGAATGTCCTCCTTGGCTCTTGAGGCGACCTGCAGTGGTGTCTCAAAGGTGTTTGAGAGAATATTCTTTCTCTTTTTTCCACGTTCCCATACGCGGTGTAGATGACCAAGCCATTGAAGCGCCTTCTCTCATTCCTCGGCACTTTAGATTGCATCTCTTCCCACCCGGGGATATGAAATTGGTCGGTCTTCTTGCGCGAGTAGGACTTGGTTCGCATCGAATCGCTCCCAATGTAGAATGTGATTCCATACCGCTATGGTGAAAGGGCAAAGCGGGGCCAAATGCAAACATGTTTCTAATGGTCCATTGCACAAGGCACAATGGTCTTGGTGAGGCCAACCTCGCTTTTTGTAAATTATCCGCCGTGAGGATTTTCTCTCGCCATGATCCAGCGAACACTTTGCACTTATTTCGATTGTGCGCTTTCCATATCATGTCGCCTTGGAAAGCTCTATAGGAACCACAAAATTGGATTCTATATGCCGACCAGGGTGGAATAGGCTCATTTCTTTGCCCATTTTCAAATGATGGTGTTTGGAGTTCCCTGCGTTAAGTGGACGTGCTGCACTCTTATCCATAACGAAACAAACTCCTCCATCTGCAATGGTGTGGTGATTCGGCCCCTTAGTGCATTGACCCAGGCATTGTTGCGGAGTTCCAAATGGACTGTTCGTTCTTGAATCGACTAATCGAAACAGGCTGGGCGCAAGGAACTTTGGAGTCTCGTCGAGCCAGCTATCGTGCCGAGCGCGCCTTATGGCCGTCTCAATGGTTACCGTGGTCGATGCATTGAATAGTGCCCGGTCTAGGTCGTTGCGGGGTATCTCCATTCCCGGCCCATGGCTTGGGCGTGTCAACCCATTCTTGCCGAGCCATCTTAAAAGCGTGGCGCCCGGCTGAATTTGTTTAAACCGAACCCCCAGTCCTCCAAGGTCCTTGGGTCTCCAGCCTTTGTTGGCCAATTGACGCAGGCAAAGGTGCCCCCATTGGCGTTCTCTTCCCCTTTCCAAAAGAAAGATCTCGTAATCTTGTCGATGCTTTTACGTGCTTTGAGAATGGTAATGCGAACACCGTTAGGTGATAAGTAGGCATCACGAGAGAACCGATGAGACCAAGGTAAGGCGACTCGCCTGTTCACCACTTCCCTTTCCAACCCGACAGCCTTTGTTGTAACACCGTGTTTTTGCATCATTTTAAAATTCACTAAAAATTTGAACTTTTTGAATTACAACTAAAACTCGATTTATCTTCAAACCCGAACCCCTGTTTTTAGAAAAACCTGCATTCAAACTCTCACCATATAGAAAACTAGGAATCTTGTTTGTTGCTTGATGAGCTTTTATGGTGACCAAGGATGCAAGGTAAGTTCTAGATTTTTAATTATGGAAGAACATCGCATGAAAAATGATTTACAAATTATCTCTCGGGAATAAAATACCAAAACACGTGTGTACCACCATATATATCTATATTTTTCCTAAGCACGTGTAATAAATATTCTCGACAAATAAGTCACGGGAATATAAGTGTGCTTGTGAAGATATTTATAAAAGGTATATGTATATGTCACACATGAAATAATAAGAATTGGAAAAATGTGTGTATACATATATGTATCTATATTTACATGAGTACTATGGAATAAATATTCTCAAGAATAAGTCAAGAGGATATAATTTCATGGTCTTTTGTAAATAAATACTGCATATATATGTATATAAATACACCGATCAAATAATAAGAGAGAGGAGAAGAAAGAAAAGAGAGAAATAAGAAAAATAAAGAAGGAAAGAGAGATGGAACCAGCTCGTGGGCTCCTCCCACGTTCCCAGCCCAGCAGACTAACCTCCTCTCTCCCTCTTTCATTCAGCTACCGCCATAAGCCGCCCATGGCCGAGTCGGGGAAGCAAGCCCATCACCGCCCGGCCCATCTCTCTCTTTTCTCACCTACGGCCGGACCCACCGGTCGATTTCTTCTCCTCCTTCGACCACAAACCGCAAATACCGGCCCGCGTGGACCGCGTGGCCCCGCCCGACACGGCGCCCCACGCGTCCCGGGACACGACGACCTCCCAACGGTCGAGCCGCCGACCGCCTCACAGAGACGCACTATCAACCGGGTCCCTCCATCCCCCGCATAGTCAAGGCGAAGCAGCGCCACCGGGCCGGGCGTCGTGACCGCCGACCGTGTCGCCGATGTGGCGACGGGCGAGCCAGCCAGCCGGAGGACGAGCGCAGCGCGACGCCACGAGGATACCTGGACAAGCTCCAACTGAAACCCATACTGCAACAGAGGATGAGTCACGCGCGACAGCCGCGCCCCTGACCGCCTTGCCGCCATGACGGCCGGCATCCGGACTTGGCCACACGACCCGAGGGACAGCCGGCCTCAACAACGAAGGGACGTGACACGTACGAGAACGAGACATCGCCGAACACTAGCCGGAGGTCCACGCGCACACCGGGGATGCCGGAAAAGATCCGTCGACGGAAAAATATCACGCCGCCGAGGTCACCCATGGCGCGCCTATAAATAGCGCCTCCAGGGGGCTCAATCGGGGCGAGCCACTGACTCCCGCCCGCCCGGCGTGGAACGCGCGGTGCTCGCCACCTTTCCCCCTCTCCCCTTTCCTTCTCGCGCCATGAAGTTTTCCCCCAAATCGGGATCCACCGCCGGGGCCGGTGAGGGAACGACGTTCCGACAGTTGGTTGAGCCCTCCCAAGGTGCCTCCGTGAGTCCCCGGCTTCCCCGATGTCTCCTCGTTCGAATCCCCTCTTTTCCTCTCGCTTGTGTAATGTGTAGGGTCCCACGGAGCCGCCACCAAACGCCGCCGGTGCCTGCGCCGCCATGGGAGACGACCGCCCGCCGCCATAGAGCCGACCAACAAGACCAGGGTGGCGAGGCGATCCCGGAAGCATCCCCGCTGGGCGAGCAATGGGCTTAGCCCGGCCCGGTTCGGCTAAACACCGGCGGTGCGCCGCCGTCCCGAGGTGGAGGACGGAACACGACGCCGCCAACCACCGTAAATAACGCGGCGCCGACGGACGACCAACGGGCGACGATTACGTGCCCCATTCCGTCCCCTCGCCGTTCCCGCCCGTCCCCATCGCTAGACGCCACGCGGCTAATACAGGCCCACCGGGTCGCTGACATCGGGACACATGCAGCTCGTGGTACACAATGTAAATTGCTAGGTGCACCGAAGCTTGTACACGTGGTATTATAAATAGTATTTCCGTATCAAAAAAAAATTTTTTAAAATTTGTAAATTCATTAATTGAATTATAGAATTTTATCATGTAATTAGTTCTACTTTATTACATGATAAAATTATATTATAATATTACCCTAATGATTTAATTAGGGATTAATATTATAAAATCCATATCTCATGCATACTAACTCCGTTTTCGCGTGAAACGACTTCCATAATTCATCTAAAATCTAGCTCTATGCATCTAACCCATTGCCACCATAATGTTCTATGTTTGTTTTATATGCCATAGTTCGAGCTAGGTTTTATCGCCGCGATCAGCAATAGCTTTTCGACGACCGATAGGTGCTTCCCGTTCGAGCAAAGCTAGGATCATTCGACGCCGTGCCGATTCATAAGAACCCCCAAGCAAGTCCTTACCCCTTAACCGACCTAATTCCTATATAATTAACAAGATGTTAAGATAAGTATAACCATGGCAAGCCGTGCGGGAGTACTCATGGGCTGAGTGCGTGGGGCTTCGCTAGGCTTTGTCGTTAATATAACCTAGTTTAAGAATTGGCTTAATCAACAAAAAGCGAGTTTGGGGCGATCCATGTGGGATGGATCGTCTCGGCAGGTTTCGCCTAGTGAGGGTTTTCTGTCTTGGAGGGCTCGCTCCCTAAGGACGAGGGTCATGGACCTTCTACCTAGGTTGATTATACGTCTGACCACACGCCGGGATGGGACGGCTTGATTCCACACCCCGCCGGTTAAGGTATAATTTCGATCCAAGGTGGGCGGCGTAGGCAACGATCTATCGGGGCCGACTCGGATGCTAGGTGATCTTCCGAGGTCGGGTTGGCGTGGTTGCTATGTGATCCTCCACGTAAAACAATTTGGCGCATTGATGATATTGTATACAAACTTATGAATTGGCGGATGCTAGGTGATCTTCCGCAATCTTTGCCGTGTGCTAATGGGATGCTAAGTGATCTTCCCATTTCCAACCCCCCGAGAAGTCGTGGTAGGATTATACCGAAACCTAGGGTAGCACCCAAGCGGGTATGGGATCTCGTTAGGCCTGTCTAAGCCAAGTCATGATGGTGAAGACAACGCCTATCATGTGGGGAAAGTGTACAACCTCTGCAGAGTTAAGTGAATCTATTCGAATAGCCACGTCCTTGGAATGGGCAAGTGCTAGGCCTGAACATCTATGATTAGATATACACTTATGATGACTAACTTGTGGTGTCATGACAGCGGTGATGACATGAGATAACCAGGGAACTAGCGAGCAGCAGTTTTTAGAGACTCTCCTAGGGCCCAAACCCTTAATAATTACAACCCCTCGGTTGGGACTTTTGAGTACGTTTGTACTCACCCCTCTATTTTTACGGATATCGGCACATGTGAAGGTAAGATCGACGACAAGGTAGAGAATAGCGTATCGTAGGAGTTCGCGAAGTGCTCGCTTAGGAGAAGGACGTTGAAGCCCAGATTTCATCCATGCACAAGTCTGCCTGTGGAATACGGGGCAGTGTCATAGTTAATCCACCGCTTCTCAGATGGCCAACTCTGATATTGCGACCCAACTTGGTGACCCTTCGTCACCACGTAGTAAGCCCCTTTCCATCCTATAATTCTATAGCTCGGTTTACTATTAATTCTGTTTTACCATCATCTATTACTAATAGACGTGTTTGTGGCATGATCCCGGGCGCAAAACGCGTGTTATCTTCCACCCATTGAAAGTGGGTTGTGACATTTGTCCAATCCGTTCAATGAGCGGAATTTTGGACATGAACCTTCCGTAAGGCGTAGCGTGTGAAGTTGGAGACCAAGATAGCGGCAGGGGAAAGAACCTTTGATCCCTGCAAAGGATGTGAGGACATGTTCCAGATCGATGTCATCGCATCTGATCGGATGTACGGAGCTCTTTTCAAAGTTGATGTGGAGGCCAGAAATATTCCCAAATGCCTGGAGGATGACTTTGATCGCATCAATGTCGTCTTTCCTCGGAGTTTAAGAAGATGGCTGCATCAGCCCCGCATGAGAGAGGTTCTCCATCCGTTGGTGGTCGTGGGGGAGTGGGGAGAGGGCACCATTTTGCGTTGCCAAATCGAGCATGCGCTGCAGGGGATCCATGGCGAGGATGAATAACATCGGAGATAGGGGGTCTCCTTGGCGAACCCCCCTAGCATGGTGAAAGCTCCGTCCCTGCCTGCCGTTAAGAAGCACCCTGGAGGTGGTCAGTGCGAAACAAGATAGACACTCATTCACACCAACGTCGCGCCCGAATCCGAGAGCACGTGGGACCTCAAGCAGGTAGCTCCAGTTAACCGTGTCGAAGGCTTTATGGATATCAAGCTTCATGAAAAGTGTCGGCATCTTCTCTGTGCATTTTTCCTCACTTTGGGCTTTGTACACATAGGAAGTTGTCATGTATACTCCTCTTCTTGATGAATGTGCTCGGGCAGCTTGGAGACCAAGGAGTTGAGATGGGGGCTAGTCGGTTGGCGAAGTTTTGCAAAATTTTTTGCAAAACTATGCATGAGGCCGATAGGCCTCGTAGTCCGTGATTTTTTGGCGCCGGTCTTTTTGGGAGAAGCACGATGTTCGGAGCCGAGTTCATTAGTTCCGGGCCTTGGGCGTTCAAGTGGAAGAGGCCATTGATGGTCGCGATAGGTCATCTTTGATTGTTTCCCAACATGCCTTGAAAAGCCCCTGTGAAGCCATCCGGTCCCGGAGCTTTCTCGGATGCCATCATGAAAAATGGGCCGGATTTCCTCTTGAGTGAATGGCAACTCGAGCTGCTATAGGTTCCTTTTGGGGTGTAGCCGGGCCCGCCAATTGAAGGACAAAGTCCTTGCTGTAGCGTTCCCATGTGCCCCCGAAATAATCTGCAGCCACCTTCTCCTTCTCTTCCTCGCGAGAAGACCAACCCTTCCTCTTTTGTAGGCAGTGAATGTTGTAGAATAGAAAATTTTCGGGGTCCCCTGTTGCTAAAATGCAAGACACGAGAGAAAAAGGTGGGAGGGTCTGGTTTTAGTTTTTGGAAAGTCTAGGGTTCCCGATGTAAAATGTGTTTTTTCTATTATCATCTAAGGGCATAATGGACCTTTCCATATGTGGGTCCCACGTGTCAGTGCTCCACATTTGTTAACTTTGAACGGACTTTGGACGAAATGGCATAGAGATGAAAGTGAAAAAAGTGTCTTGGCATTTAGGTTCAACCAAACTTTCTAGTGGCATATAGGTTCGATGCATTTTTCATAATGATATACAAGTGAAAGCCTCGAACTAAATCTGTCCATGGTGGAAGAAACACGAGGTTTTGGCCCACAGCCAGTTCCAGTTGAAATCGGTGATTGTTCCTATGGCCACGATAGAAAAATCAAGAAACAATCAAGGTCATTTGGGTGAGATTTTCAATTAATTTGACCTACAATATGATTTTAATTGGTTTCAAACATGCCCTAATAAGCCGATAGTTCAAGGGTAAGTCAGGAAAATTATCCAAATATTTTTTTCTAAAAAAAATTATGCAATTAATATTCCTATATAATCATATTAAAATCATAGAAAACTTGATTTTAGCTTAGAATTTTTTCTCTATAATCATTATTTTTTTTTATCTTCTGGTGCATACATTGTAGTAGATGCTCTAGTTATCTATTATACTTAGTCTCCGTTGACGACCATGTGACCTTGATGACAACACAATATATTGCCATGTAACCACATCATGTATCTAGTGTAAAACATAAGTGTCACTAGATCATGTTCATGTCAGTTGATCCTTTTTGTACAAACATATTGTACCTGTCCAGTATGTTACTTGCTACTGTATAGATTTTCCTGCCACAGTACTCTCCATAAGTCATTGTATTCAAACTTAACTAAATTCTTAATATTTATCGAATTTTTTAAACACAAGTGCTTGCAACCACACATGTACTTTCAAAATTTGTCCAGCGCAGGGACTATCACCCACTATGGTGCTTACGATACTTCGCCAGCACTTTTACATAGTCCGGATGATCCAAAGTTCTTTGCCCATAGCTAGCTAAACACCGTACGTGAAGTTTCTGTGTTGGATCATAACTTACTGTTGTAGCAAATGCAACAGATTTGTTTTAAGAAACCTAGCTAGCTAGTTCATACATAAAGTGTGCAAAAAAAAAGTGCATAATAGATTACACACATTACTTGCAAGAATTAAACAATGACAATACCATGAACTTAAAAAGATATGTTTGGAAGACACATAATAACCCTAAAATTATGTATGTAATATGTTGGTACTGCCAATGGTATGCATGACTGATGCCTCTATTCCGCGAATTTCTCCCTCATCTCCGCAAGAATGGACGGAAACTTTTGCACGAGCTGTAGAAAGCCATCAGTTAACACAGTCTTCTTTAAATTTTCCTCCTTGGCCACAAATGCAATGCACTTCTTCTTCAGCTCCGGGCAATTATATGTCTCGGCGCAAACTAGGATAGCAACAACAGTTTTAGTTGACACTTTCTCCCATAGCTTTGCAGCACACATGAGCTTCAATCGTTCTATTCCATACCGGTCAGCTAGGATAAGCAAATCCTGAAACACCTCGGTTGAAGAAGATCCCAGCTCGGTTTCCGCAGGCAAGGCATCCGTGTACATGTACCGAAGCATTGCCTTGAAAGTCACCGATGCGATGTCAGGGATGGTGATGGTGACATCTTGGCATCCGCCATGGAACCGAGTAGCTGTGCCTTGAAGACCGGCGAGCGAGCAGCCAGCACGGCCCGGTGAGCAGGGAAAGTGTCTCCGTTCACCATGAATGACACATCGGAGCCGTCGGAGCTATCAAGAAGGTGGCCGAGGTGGCTCCCCATGTCGGACGGCGGCACATCCATCAGAGGATCACCACAATCAACCATGACTCCGCACGTTATGGTAACAAATCCATCATCCGTCAAGTGGAGCGACTCGAGCTGGCTTCTTTTCACGAACTGATACCAAGCATTTGAGCCGCTTTTCGTCCATCTCCCCACTTGGGACGACAGTGATGGTTCGCCGGTTTTCCCCATCAAGAAAGCCACGAACATGGCTTTGATGTCTTCGGATTTGCTCACGAGAGAGATGTAGATAGCTAAGTACTCTTTGGCATTGCTGTATGAAGACCCACCGGAGTGGTAGCAACCAAACCTCCAGACATGGCCCCGGCGGTGATATGTTCGGAGTAGACGATCTCGCCGACGGCGATCCTGGTATAGTTGAACCTCCACTTGATGAAACGAGCGTCCAGCATCTTGCCCGTGGCTAATATGGCACTATCTGATCTGATAAGGTTTCAGAGAACTTCAGCTTATGCCAATAATTGGCAAGACTAATACAATGATATATATGTAGCTATTCGAATCTGAGGAAAACAAATATATATATATATATATTAAGAGAACAGAGAAGAGGGTGCGAGGATGCTCACCCAACCCAAGTTACCCAACGATATCTAGTGGCTGGATGGGTGCTCCGGGCCTCCGTCCTCTGTCCTCGGCTCGCCGGCGACGGAGTTGGGGTTGGGGCAGAACCGGCCGGGAGTACAGTTGGCGTAAGTACGTTTCGCCGATGATTTAGGGTTCGTCTTTATATATGTGTGGCCGCCGCCGCCGCCGCCGACCCTACTTGCACACGCGCCGTGTGCTTGGCCCTTCACAGTTGCGGCCCACAATATGTCACAGCCTCAGGTCTTATGTGTCGTCCGACATATATATGACGAGAATAAATTACCCTCAAAAAATTATACGACGAGAATATAAATCTATATCTATATCTTTTTAGTCCATCGTCTGCCGTCCTTGTTTTCCCTACCAACCGCGCTCGGTAATCATGTCCGATGCAAATTCCTTTTCTTTCGTAAAAAAGGTGGTGCATGTGAGCCCGCTCCTTAATCCATGGAAACTCCTTTCCTTCCGCAAAAAAGTTGTGCCCGTGAGCCCATCCGTGCCCCTCCCAAATTCCTTTTTATTTTTCTATATCTATTTCCTGTTTCTCCTTCTAATGTTAGGCGTGTTTGGATCCTCTAACTTGGTTAGACCCTTAAGTAACTCTAACCCATGGGCAGTTTGGATGACAGGGGTTAGAAGCATTTTTTCCATCATTTGTCTTACACCACCATTTTAATAGGATGGGTTAGTGGGCTCCATCAAAGTAACCCAAATATCACCCCCTTGAGGGGTTACCTCTTTTTGGTGGGTTAGAGCCAAAATAACTCAGTCTAACCCATATGTTTGGATGTTTTTTGGGTTATTTGGGCAAAAAATAACCCAATCTAACTCTAACCCCGGCATCCAAACAGAGCCATTAGTTCCATAACTTTTCTGGTTTCATATTTTTCTCTCATGTTTCTAGAAAGAGACAAAATTTATACCTACAGAATTTCCATCCACTAAAATTTCTATCCACCACCCCCTATAGTGCTTGGCAAAAAACCGCCCCCTAGAGTCCTAGGAAAAAAAAAAGAAAAAAGATCCCGCGACCCAAGAGGCTAAGGCCCAATAAAGCGAGTCCACAACAGTGGATCGACAAGACTTAGGCTATTGGGCCCATTTATTGAATCTCTATGAGCCCAGCTGGTTTGATCCGTTTGTTTGTTATTTTAGCTTGCAAGTATATTCCATATGTTCTATGTTTTGTTTTGTTGTATTAGTCTCATACGGCTTATGAAAGGTGCTGATCGCAGCCTTAAAATGTGTAACCTAAACTACCATATCACCATGAGGAAATCATGGGAAGCAATCATCAAATTATATGACTTGTCATGGATTGGATTGAACTCGACGCTTGACTACCACCTCTATCCTCGCGACGACGCCGCGGGCGGCGGGATTAAATTGGCCAGCGCAAGAAACGCAGGGACATGCTTGCCGATCGACAATGAGGCAGCCATGCTTGACGATGGAATCCGGCGACAATGAGGCGACGGGGAGACTTGATAGGGAGACCAACAGGAAAGCCATGAAATACAAACACCAGAAGGCGGTTGCCAATGGTGAGGCGTCTAACGGCGACATCGTCGCTACCGGGGAAGAGCAAAATAAAAAGAGGATACGCCATCGGCAACTGACGACATCATCGTTACCGGGGAAGAGCAAAAGAATAAGTGGATATGAGGATACGCTGCCGGCACTAGCGGTGATGAGTAAACAAGTTCATCGCCTTCTGGGTGCATGCTGCTGCACCTCCTCACACCGCAACATGACCAACAAGATACATTATCAAATTATATATCCCGTTGTAACACACGGATATATTTGCTAGTAATAATAAAGCCCGCTAAAAGCACGATAGTTGTGGTTAGCTTTAATAATGTCGTACGTACACAATGGTCGCAAAAAGAAATTATGACACAATGTAGACGATCACGTGCATGTTTAGTTGTTATGTAGTTTATTACAGTGAGACAGCTCTGATAACTTCGTTAATCTTAAGATTGCATTTGTAACTGGGTCTCAGGAAAGCACAGAGAATGGGTCCCGGCCGGATCCTTAACTAAGAAGTGTAAGTCCAAGCTTGTGTATACGAGCAATAAGAAGCCTGTGTAGAGGTTGCCTATTTGGCCGGTTTATCAAGGGAAATTTCTTAACAAGGCTAGAAGATCGAGAAACAGTAGCAAAGAGCGTCCTTTTCTCTCAAACAAATTTATCAACTAACAGTGTTCCCTGCACACAAAAATGGATTATAAACAGGATCGGTCGAATATGCGTTCATCTGAAAAGGAGATGAACTTGAGAAATTTAGCAGTAGAGACATATTGACTAGTGGGATGGACGACAATGACCAGCTCCATATATATATATAGTAGCCAAAAAAAAAATATAGTGTCTCAAACTTGGAAAAATTTGCATGTCCTTGCGTCTATGTTTTTTTCAAACGGGACATTGCCCGCTTTGCATTAAGAGAAGTGGGATAGTTTAGTTACATCCTAGACACAATAACCTGGCGAGATGCCAAAGGTATACTAGGCGACACACTAACAAAAAGGCACCGCTAGAACGGGTGGAGCTAATAAGTTGTACTTAGGAAGAAACCTATTTTGCGACTGAAAGAAAAACCGCCGGCACTAAGGAAGCGGCGTGGAGCAGCGGCTAAACGCTCGAAATCCCGCTAGCACCCAGGACTCTCCTTCGTCAAGCAAGACCTGAAGCAAGTCGATGAGGCGTCACTCCAGCGCCGGTGCCATCAAAAGTGCGCCTGTTGTGTTCCTTCCAGATAACCCAAGACACCAGCCAGTAACGGGCGGAGTCGAACGGCCGCCTAATGTCTTGTGCCACTAATCTGGGATCAGAGCCACCAGTCGACAAGCCCGAGTCCGGCAGGGGCACACCTGGTCGAGGCCGACGCGTGAGAGTATGAGGTGCCAGACACGCCGACCAAGACGCATGCCGTGAACAAGTGGTCGATTACCAGTAAAATGGATATTTTGTGAGAGGGGTGATTTTTCATGAGAGTGAAAAATGAACTCTCATGAAACTAATATTTTCATGAGAGTGATGTAAATCCCGCCACGAAAAATGTATTTTCATGAGAGTACTCCACACAACGTTATGAAAATCAGTTCTTTCCGTGAAGGTTTGCTCTCACGAATTTACAAAAGTCTCACGAAATCCATTAATGACGGTTTACTCTCACGAAACACCATAAAAATCACTCATGAAAACATCGATACAAACTTGGTGGCAACATCCACTCGTGAAGGTTTACTCTCACGAAAGTACCAAAGTCTCACGAAATCCATTCGTGAAGGTTTACTCTCACGAAATACCATAAAAATCAGTCATGAAAACACCGACGCGAAACTTGGTGGCAATATACATTCGTGAGGGTGAACTCTCATGAAAATATCAAAGTCTCACGAATTCCATTCGTGAAGGTTCACTCTCACGAAATACCACAAAAAACGCCATGAAAACACCAATGCAAACTTAGTGGCAATATCCATTCGTGAAGGTGAACTCTCATGAAAATACCAAAGTCTCATGAAATCCATTTGTGAAGGTCTACTCCCCACGAAATACCTTAAAAATAGTCATGAAAACACCGTGCAAACCTAGTGACAATATCCATTCGTGAAGGTGAACTCTCATGAAAATATCAAAGTCTCATTTAATTCCATTCGTGGAGGTTCACTCTCACGAAATACCACAAAAACGCCATGAAATTAACACCAATGCAAACTTAGTGGCAATATCCATTCGTGAAGGTGAACTCTCATGAAAATACCAAAGTCTCACGAAATCTATTTGTGAAGGTCTACTCCCCACCTAAATACCTCAAAAAAAAAAGCCATGAAAACACCGGTGCAAACCTAGTGACAATATCCATTCATGAAGGTGAACTCTCATGAAAATACCAAAGTCTCACGAAATCCATTCGTGAAGGTTTACTCTCCCGAAATACCATAAAAAAACACTCATGAAAACACCAATCGAAATATGGTTTACGCGATATATGGATGTATTTGGATCGATTTTATGTGTGTTGGATTGGCATATGGATCATGTGTGAATTTGGAATTTGGTTTGAGATGCTCATGTCGGCTAATTTTCGTGGACGGTTGACTTAGATCGTAACATATTTTTTGGTGATGGTGGGTCACTCTCATGAAATACTATATTTCTTGTAAATTTTGGAACTCTCACGAAACTCATTGCGTGACTCAATTAAATACCCTTCCTCTCATGAAATAAGTTCATGACGGTGAGTTCTCACAAAATACTCTTCCTCTCATGAAATAAGTTCATGACTGTGGAACTCTCATGAAATACTCTTCCTCTCACGAAATAAGTTTATGACGGTGAACTCTCACGAAATACTCTTCCTCTCACGAAATAAGTTCATGACGGTGAACTCTCACGAAATATCACTAAAAACCGCCATGAAAATACTAATGCAAATCTGGTGGTGATGTTATTCTCATGAGGGTGGCCGTCACGGTGAACTCTCATGAAAACAATCAGGGCGGTGAACTCTCATGAAAATGTGTATTTCATGAGTCTAATACTATGAGAAGTTATGCGTGACGTGTACTCTCACGCATTGTTTTCGCGGAGAGTAAAACTGTTTTTCGCGGACTTTTTTTTCACTCTCACGAAATCTCTAGTTTTTGGTAGTGATAGTCTCGCCCCTTGGTCGCAGAGAGAGCAAAGGCAGAGGGCTGCGCACCATGGCGGAACCGGGCGCTCCGCTGTCCATGGTCGCCCGTGCAACGCCAACCACATGAAGAATTTCACCTTTGGAGGCGCCGAGGCTCTCCAAACCTCCTCGGCCCCGCCAGGCCAGATCTTCCAAGGAAGAACGCACGGTAGGCGAGGAGGAGGAGGAGTACCGTCCGCTAGATGTCCAGCCAGATCCATCGATCCGACGCCCTCCCCGCAGGTGCACGCCCCCGGTAACGTCCACAACCTCCCGCAAACTCGGACAAGGATGACCGGCCGAGGGGCGCCTTTGTATGTCATGTGCCCACCGGTCATCCGAGATGGCCTCGCGACCGCGTTCTTTTTCTTGCCACCGCGCTTGACCGCCCGAATAAATTGGGTGCTTGGTCGCAGAGCGCCCCTCCGGGCAGCCGCCAGCCAGTCCGTAAGAGAGCGCCGCCGCCATTGGCCTTGCGTCTATGTTAGAACTTTTTTTTTGAAACGTACAAAATCTATGTTAGAACTGGTTGAAATGTGGAAAGAAACAGATAGAGCTTGGTGAGAGGTCGACAGCACCAGTGACAATACAGATCCAGATATTTTACTCGCGTAGACTATCATAGTATCATCAGCTCGAGCAGGAATAAACGACCAATGTGTTGGCATTCCAACTGGATTACTGGCAAAGCTCCAGGAAATCACGCTAAATCTCTACAATAAAACACGTTGAAAAATCATAACAATACTACAAGCAAAGACAATAGGATCGATTATATAGATATGACAGGTCGATAACCACACGATCAGTAGATATGTGATTTTTTGGATTTGCCGGCTCTCAGTCCTCCAAAGCAGGTGCTCATTGGGTAATATTTACGTACGTGTGTTCATACGCTTGAGTGTGCGTGCGTGTTGAGCGCCCGGCTATACCGTGTCATCTCAAAAAAAAATGAAGGTCAGCAAAACCTAAGAGATGTTTTAGAAGGGGCGGTAAAAGCTTTGCCGCGATTTCTATTAGACGAAAAAAAGGGAAAAGGCAAGTGCCAACCCAGTTTTTGACTGGAAACCGGCCTAAAAAACCATACAATTGTGGAGGGTACCCTACTTAACCGCACACCTAGGTACCAAATCAACTCAATCGGCGCCACAAAAAGCGCCCACTCAACTACAACTCCACGACTCAGCTTGGTCAAACCATCGACCACTACTAACCACTCAACTTGGTCGAAACGACCCACTAGACACAACTAACAACAACTCGATGGTAGAAAGTACACATGACGCTCCGCCCGGTTGGATTGGGTCATCAACACAAGCCACCATCCACAACTACATGTCGGATTGGGACGTCGACATAACTCGCACAACACAACTCTACACCACCACCACCGGAGAGGAGCCAAAAGCAGGCCGTTCGAACTGCGGCCGTCGTCGCCAACGTTGTGCCACGCCCGGCGGCCGCAGCCCGCTGCAAGCCCAAACAAAACTACCAAAAACTCCACCACAGGACTATCACCCTCAAGCAAAGACACCCACGATCATCGATCCCCCAGCCTCCAGCGAAGCATCAGAACAATCCCGCCGCGGCATCACCGAAAACCACCGATCCTCGGCTACTCGCGGGGGGGTCTCACCTCACCCACCGCCTCACACTCCACTAATCCACCGCCCAGACTCAAACATCCGAAACCGCCCGAGAGCGCCACTTGCACCTAGCCGCACCGAGATCACCACCACCACGCGCGCCAAACCCAAGCCTCTAGCACCCATGGGCCCTCTCGCACCTTGCCGCCAACCCAAGGACCTTGCACACCTTCTTTGTCGCCGCACGCGGACCAACCAGGGCCACCACACCGCCACAGCCGAGACGAGTCTCCGTGAGCGACGCCTCCAAGGAGGACACGACCCCAATGGCGCCCATTGCCGCTTGTCCAAAAAACCGGATCGGCTTTCACCCCAAGACTCCATGCATAAGGCCTAGTGTTCCATAGTGATGTCCCCAACAGGAAGAACGACGCCCCCCTGGGCGCGGGCCACCACTATCACCAACATGGATGTCGGTGAAGGCTTTCTCCGTAGATCCACACCACGCCTAACGCACGCCTCGCATAAGCGGCTAGCCGCTTCCCGCCATCTCCGCAACACTCCGCGTGATGAAATGGCTCGGTACCTCCCCACCATGCCGCCATGGCACTGCGAGAAAGTACCAGCACTAGGAGAACCCCAACGCAGTTTCACCCAGCCCCGCCACCGAGGCGGCGCCGGAACAACATAGCACATATGTCGAGAAGGAAGGGGAGCACCGCCAACTCACCACCATCCCCGTTGTCCGCGACGCAGATGTCCGCCGGCAACAAATCCCGACCACCATGTCCGAGAGGTGCCGGGCCATGAGGCGCCCCACACCGGGCCCCCACACAGAGAAGAGCCACGCCCCGCCCCTCGCACCGCCACCGCCGCCGCTGCCGCCGTCCCATCAGAGGGGCCGCACCGAGCGCCACGCACCCCCAAAGTCGCCGGCCTTCAACACCCAAGACCACCACTACACCTCACCACACCTCACCGTGCTGCACCACCACAACCAAAGACACACAGACACCACCACACACCACCAAAGACACAAGACCACCACCAACCGTAACGCCGGAAGAGGTGCCCGCCGCCCGGAGTCGCCGTTGTTGATGCTGCACCCGCTCCACTTCCGGAGATCAGCGCCGCCGCCAACGCCGCCCCGCACCCGCAAGGCGAGCGAGCCACCGGACGACACAGAGCGCCGATCCGCGCCCCCAAGGCGCCCGGCCCGGAGGGGCGGATCGCCCACCGGAGGTGACGCCGCCGCGGTTGGGACCGCAAGCTTTCGGCATGGGCCTCCTCGCCAGCCAAAACTCGAGCATGGGGAAGAGAACCCGCCGCCTTCCTCGTGGTCGGCCGGGCTTCCGGCGCCCCGCTCGGGCGGCGGCGAGGAAGGGGGTGGCGGCGTTAGGTTTTGAGGAGCAAAGTGCCGCCTCCCAGAGGAGGAGCGACGGGGGTGGGGGAGTCCCCAAGGAACGAATGATTAAAAAAAAAAACCCAAGAGATGTTGAAGTTGAGGATAAATCACATGGCGATGTATTACAGAAGTACAGATCTCATTCAGTTCAATGTAATATAAACAAACTGAAGATTAACCCAATGTGGAGAGGAATATAGAACCCAATTGATGTTTTTTCTTCTTTATGGACTTTGGGTTTTTTTTTTTTTGGCACGTGGACTTTAAAGTGGTGGTCGAGTAATGAACTAATGATGAGGACTTGAAAAAAATTGTTGCCGGAATTTATATTTGCGAAACGAAATACAGTCATGTTCAAACGATTTGGGTAGCATTGGCCGATCTCATATTGTTAACAAAAAAACTAGTACATTTACACGATGGCATGTATCTATGCCCCAACCTTCTCCCTGAGCTCATCAAGGATCGATGGGCATTTTAGCACTAGCTGAGCAAAACCACAGGTTAACACGGCCTTCCTGAAGTTCTTCTCTTGTATGAAAAAGTGAATGCACTTCTTTTTCAGCTCTGGGCAGTTGTATGTTTCAGCACACATCAAAGTGGAAGCTACTGTATCCACTGATATTTCATCCCACAGCTTTTTGGCACACATAATCTTGAGGCGATCCAATGCGAACCGGTTAGCGGCAGTGAGCAAGTCCTCAAACATCTCATGCGGGTTGTCTCCGAGTTCATCTTGTTCAGGACAAGCATCAGTGTATATGAACCTAAGCATGACTTTGAACGTCGCCGACGCGATGTCATGCAAGGTGATAGATGGCATCTTGGCGTCCGCCGTGGAGCCCAAAAGTTGTGCCTTGAAGACCGGTGAGCGAGCGGCAAGCACAGCGCGGTGGGCTGTGAACTTGTCGCCGTCGACGACGAATGAGACATCGGAGCCCTCTGCAGAATCCAGTAGGAAGCTAAGGTGGTTTCCCATGTCCGATGGCGGCACCCCGAGGGGGTCCTTATTATCAAGCACAACTTTGACCATGCACTTGATGATGAACGAGCCATTGCTCATCACATAGAGAACCTTGAGAAAGTGTCGCGAAACAAAGCAAGGCCAACCCCAGCTACCCTCGGTGCTACCCCTTTGTTTCCACATCACACACCGACCTGTTGGAAGATGGAGTGCCGTCTTTGTTCATCACGAAGGCCTCGAAGATAGCTTTGACGCCTTTGGACGAATTTCTCTCGTGCCAGAGGAAGATAGATACGTACTCCATACTTGTCCTTGTCCTCCCACGCGGGTAGCAGATGATCCTCCAGAGGTGCCCACCGGCGGAGAAGATCTCGGAGTTGACTGAGTGCCCGACGATGACCCTCTCCGTATCCAAAAAGTTGAGTTTGAATTGATGCGTGAAACAAGCATCCAATGTGTTGGTACTCATGCTTTGGCGGGGATTTTTTACCTATCTGAAAATCAACATTTAAAGTACAAGTGTCAGTTCGATCATAAGGGCATTCACAATGCTACAAACTATCATAGTTTCTATAGTCTTTGACATTGTGTCAAGAAACTATCTTCCACAATATAATTTTCTATCATGATGTCACATGATCCACTTGTCACTCTCATAAATTGTCTTGGTTTACGTGAAGACGCGGTTTCTTAGTTAGACTTGGTTTCTTTGTGTTTTTTTTTTCTCTCTTCAATAAATATAGCGCCACATCAGCAAAAAAGCAATAAATAGAGGAGTAATAAATGAGGATAGAAACCATGGTAGAGTCTGCATTGTGAGTGCTCTAATGTAGTACACTATCAGAATTCAGACATGAACATAACATGATGATGAACAAAATAAACTATCCTGTTTAAAACTGTAAAATTCGAGTCACCGAAATTGAACGGGTAAAAATCTGATCTGAAAGCAACAGGGGAGAAAAAAGAAGCTACCAAAACAATCTGCCTGAAGCTACACGTGTACGTACTTGCCGATCGATGAGCCTCGATCTCGCGTGGTGCTTGAGCTTGCTGTGTGTGTGCAGCAGCCAGCGAGCGCGAAAAATCGGCGACACGGCGTGACGCAATGCGTGGTCTGCTATGTGGTCCCGCGCGCGTCCAGTTTACAATTTTATACATACATAGGGTCATCACGTATATACTCACACGTGGATGAGAGAGGAGACCGTCTCGTACTAAGAATAATATCGATGAGATCGTCTCGTATTCTTTCTTTCTTTCACGAGTATCCCTCCGTATCAGAATTAGATGTTGTTTAGAAACACGATATATAGTCTCTAAAGCACAACTTTGATTTATCTTTTCTTTTTATCTAATTAACATCATCTAAATGTGATACGGAGGGAGTATGATATAATTCACAGAGACAATTAAAAAGTGTGTCTGTCTTTTAGAATATCCTCTCCATTTCAAATTATATGACGTTTTTTTGTTGTGACTAACATATGTTAGGTTTAGTCACATCTATAATTGATGGTAGGGAAACATAGCATATAAGGCGGATACTATCCTCACTGGCTAGTCTCTAAAATAGAATCCTTTTTGAGACCAGACCTCTTAATTAATAGCCAGTGGGATGCACGGAGAACAATCGTGAGAACAAGCTTGTGCTAGAGTGCCGGAATGGCTAAGGTGGTTGCGACACAAAGGGAAAGTTCCAGGGCTACCGACGTTGGCCTATTGCTAGTTCTTGTGTGTCGGGTTGTTTGTGTTCGACTTGGGGAAGCGGAAGCACTAGGTGTTGCTGCGCCCAAGCCATCCGTATATGAGGAGCAGTTGCCAGGGAGAGGACAACAAGGGGTGAGGATATGAGGGTAGACATGTGGGGAGGGAGGCGATCTAGAAGATAGGGATCCGCGCCGAATGCGAGAGAAATTTAGAAACTTCGCACCATCTGTTCTTCAAATAAACGCCTTTTCTCGGCAGGACTGGGATCCGATGGCGGCATGGAGCCATTGCTAAAAACTACACTCGACGTAATGGGGCCCTGCTAATGATAACTATAACCCCTGGACTGCTTCAGCGAGATGGTGACTGCTGGTGGGAAGAAATAGCATACATTGGCAATCTTGACACTATGGAGCATATGGAACCAAAGGAACGCCGTGGTCCTCAGAGATGAAAGGAAAGCCCTTCAGGCACTGCTGACAAACATAATAGAGATCTCTAGCTGGTTGAGTTTTCTTTTTTCCCCTTACCTTTAGTTGTGCAAACAATTTGTGAGTAGTTAGTTATGCTTCTTACCCCGTCTCAGCCTAGGCTGATTCGGGGAGCGCTCCTCGCGCTTGTAATCAGATGTTTGCTTCTTTTGCTTAATATTAACCACAGCCGGTAACGAATCTTTCATGGATCGCTAGCACACATCGAGGAAGAGTGAATATTATTCACTCTTCCCTCGATGTGTGCTAGCGGTCCATGCTACCGAACCACATTTTTCCACTCACCTCATAGTTCCCTGTCATGGGACTGGTGCTGCCGTCATGGATCTGAGCGCCTCATCGCCATGGCATCCACATGGAAGTGACGGCAAATAGAGAGCACAATGATGTGCTAGCTATACCACGTGGTGTGGCCACTACGAAAGTGCTAGAACCAGCACCGACAACATGGCCTTCCCCACCACTAGCCTCCTCACCCTAATTGCCCGTAGCTAGAGCGCCAAGCTACATGGTCTCGTTGTCGATGGAGGTTGAAGACAAGACCGGGTTTGCATTGGATGACCCGAGGATTATATGTGCCAAAAAAGCTACAGGACAAAATATCTTTTTTTTTTTTTTCAAAAGATCCATTACTGACTTTCATTAATATACTAGGAAAAGTGCCCGTGCGTTTGCAACGGGTGATGGGTAAATATGATATCAGCATACCATCGATTTAAACCGCAATGGCTAATAATATGTTTTTGTTATGAAGTTTGACGCGATAAGTATCTTATATCATGTTGTTGTGTATTATTTGACACATGACAAAAGTGTAGCCCTTGTCAAAAGGAGTTTGTAATAGCAAGATTGTTTTAGTATTTTTTTTTTTTATTGTTTTGATTTTCTATTATTTATAGAAGTCTTAAATGATTTAAAAGAAAAGAAAATGTGTAAAAGAAAGAAAAAGTTATGCAGGCGGATGTGCCATGATCTTCGGCCCCACTCACGGCGTAGCCAAACCAAGAGCCCGGTGTCCCCAGCCCCGTAACGATAGGTCCATGCATACAAAAAGAATAAGAAAAGGAACCCTAAATTCTTTTGTAAACTGTTTAAGCCCTAATTTATTTGTCTTTGGTATATTTGCATCCGAACACTATTATTTATTTCTAATTCCTTTTTGTCCTCTTCCTTTGATTGTGAGAAAGGTCGGAGGCAGCCCACCGCGGACCACGACTTAACGTTCTCGCCTCCGAGGTGCTCTTCCAGAAATTTGAGGCCAAAGCTTTGCAAATAGTTTTTCAACCCGACGTGCCTCAAATATAACCTTAAAAGTTAAGGCCAATGGCCCAGGCTCAAAGATGGTTCAAGCTGGTATGGTTCAGGGTTGGTAGCCCACCCCGCATCTTGTAGTCGCCTCTTGTACTCGCCTCCACCTGCATCTCTACTTTCCTTTTTCGTGGTGGGACTAAACAGCTCCGATCTCCCCGCACCGCCCGATCATGACGACTTTGTTGTGACTTGGTGCTGGGCTCGCTTATATCCTTCATGGGCCCTCCGTCGGTCATCATGGGATTGGCTGGCCTTTCGATCATCATGGACTGGCTTACAAACCCCGCGCTGATGTGGCAAAAAAAGGCAGAAAAAGGCCCGGTAGAAAAAGGAGGTGAAAAGCCCGGTGAAAAAGGAGGTGGGACTGAAATTTTTCTCTTTATTAAGTAGGTATAGATAAGAGAGGAGCAAACAATTACAAAGTTACAAGGGCGCCAGGAGCACCCATTTTGCATGGTTTCTTAGTTGTGAGGAAACCTTGCCACACCCCCTACATCTCATTGTTTATGATTACACAATATATATGAACAAATCTAAGCAACATGGTGCTAGCTAACTGAAGGCCCTACCATCTCAATCACCGTTGATTGTAGAGGCAGTGGAATCACCTGGACCATGGCTTTTGTTCCCTGCACGTCGCCCTGCTAGTGGGTTGGGTTGGAATGGATTGAATGGTTTGGGTTGTGCGTCGGATGGCTATGGGCTATAGGAGCAATAGTTTTCATGTGTGCCTTTGGGCTGGATAGATTTGGGGCTACGGTGGCAATGGACATGGCTGGTTTGGTTAGAGTTTACAAGTTCCAACCGTTTCCAAGCCATGAACCCTCGCTTGACGCGGCAGGGCCCCTCTCCTTCCCCACCCTTGTGCCGGCGCAGCACTGCCCTCCTTTCTCCTCTGTTAGGTTTTCTTGGCTCGGTTAGTTCAGTTCTAACAAGAAACCAAACCGAATTAACCGATTTAGTTCAGTTCTAACCAAAACCAAATCGAATTAACCGGTAAGAACCAAACTAACTGAGACCAAATTGTCTCGTTTCCAACATTTTTGAGGAACCGATCGGATTTTGATTTCAGGGTGGGACGAGGAACCGAACCGATCGGTTTAGGTTAACTAAATACCCAGGTTGAGGTAACGAGGACAGAGCTCGGATATAACAGATCTTTTCTTTTCAATGAAAGCCGGTAACGGATCTTTTGAAAAAGATTGTTCTTGGCTACATACATTGCATTAAACAGCTTAGACACGAATACATGTATGTGGGTTGTATGACCCATCTTATACTAGTTTGTATGATATATTTGAGATGCTTAGAGACGACCTCCCATCTGCAGGTTGACCCTAGAGGGTAGAATAGAAATGCTACAGATCGACATGGCCTGATGGCCAGTGCATTGTCCTGAAACGCGAGGACAGCAAAGAATCAGTTGTGTGGATATGCACAGATTTACAAAACATACTTATCTCAAAAAACTTTGAGCTCAATGTATTGATTATGAAAACATACTTATAGTCTGACACAACAAAGTTTTATATGTATCATGAACACTAGGTCAAGCATAGCACGCTCTGATCAACGTAGGGGCAACTATGGCGTGGCAGTACTACTTCATATATAGCATAAGGTTGTTATAAAAATTTAAAATACATTTTTTAGACAATATAGAAAAATCCAGCTTAAGCTTTCTATCATAAATTAAAGAACGAGAAGCACTACTCAGCATACGTAGAGGTCTCCAATACATAGATACTGAGGGTGATTGAAAACCTGATCTCCTAGAAGTCCAACCATCTGATGCATATCAACAGATATTGACACGGCTCAAAATATTTCTGTCACGCCGATCGAGTGAGTTTGCAAGAAAGATTTGCGTATAATATATAAGAGAAAGAATCAAATGAATTAAAAAAAGCAGACTTTAAAATACAGATTTCCATTGTGTGAACTTGTGACAGAAATATGCAATTCGACAGAAAGTCTGCACTTGCAAACAGAAATTTTAAGCACTTTTAAATAGATTTAGATAGCATTTGCAGAACCTAATAAAAGCTAAAATGCCATAAAGCTCTATTACTATACGCTAACATGTATACATCCATGGTGCTTCTATGCTGCAACCTTCAACTTTAGCTCATCAAAAAGCGAAGGGAATTGTTGCGCCAGAGCTGAAAGAAATCATCTGTTACCACAACTTTCTTGAAGTTGTTCTCCTCCATAATGAAGTCAATGCACTTCTTTTTAAGCTGCGGGCAATTATATGTTTCAGCGAAGATCCAAGTGGCAAAAACTGTGTCCACAGAAATGTCATCACACAGTTTTACAGCACACAAACTCTTGAGGTCATCAAATGCGAACCTATCCGCTGCAGCGAGCAAGCACCGAAACATCTCATATGGAGAGTCCCCGAGCTCAGAATCCTCAGGACAAGCATCAGTGTACATGAAGCGGAGCATGACTTTGAAGGTCGCTGACGCGATGTCATGCAAGGTGATGGATGACATGTTGGCTTCGGCCATGGATCCCAGGAGTAGCGCCTTGAAGACCGGCGAGCGGGCGGCCAGCACAGCCCGGTGAGCAGGGAACTTCTCTCCATCAACGATGAACGAGACATCAGAGCCATCCGTACTCATCATGTTCATTGGCAGAGAGACTGAAACAAAATTGTGATGGTTGCCTATTTTGAATCAACATTACACAAGTGTCAAATCAGCAAGTCCTGATGATGTAATCCACAGAATCTTACGAGATATTTGCTATTATGAGACTCTAAACATAGTGCTTTGCTATAATAAGACTTCTAACAATTGCTTTGCTCAAATGACACCTGAAACAATTGTTGTTTGCAAAACATGACATTTGATCATTTTAATATCAAAATACATCTCCAATACATGTATTTTGCCCTGAAGTGACCATTTTACCCTCATCCTTAAAAAGACACGTTCGTAGCCTGGGCAGGCTGCCGCCCGTGGCCTGGCCATGCTGGCCGCCCGTGGCTGACTCGCTTGCTGGCTGTGGCCTGGGCAGGCTACTGCCCGTGGCCTGGGTAATACGTGATGACCTAGGTCATCACGTATTCGCGTGGAACTGTGCGTGTGGTCCGCCGCTATTTGTTCCAGTCAGCATTGCGAAGAGCTAGTCTCCATAACGATGCACAAATCAGGTTCTTAAAAGTTCTTAAAAAGGTTATAATCCAAATATAATAATACCCATGTTTATATAAAATTATTACTATCTTATTACAACAGTGCTAAATTTTTTTGAGGATCTGTTAAAAGAAGCAACTTAATCATGTTAACTAAGAGTGTCTTAAATTATCACATTAGTCAAGAAAATAAAAGAATCTACTCCCTCCGTTGTCCCAAATTATATTTGTCGCTTTGGGTTTTCTTGCCGTAAGTTTTACTCGGTTTGTACAAAATACATGCAACATTTACATCTCTAAATAATTTTATTAAAAAACTAGATTCAAAGATCTGTACCATAAATATTAATATTTTCATATATTCTTTATAAAAGTTGTTTCTTGAGAAGCGAAAGCAACAGATATTTTTATACGAAGGGAGTACATCATTGAATTTACGATGATATAACTGTTAAAGAAGCCAGCCTGTACCTAATACAATTAATAAATAGCAAATTGGGAATAATGGATTTAAAGATAGACATTTAATTTCCATACGAGTTGGAAAGAAAATAAAGTAAAATTAAGAGGACATGTAAAACACTATTAGTAAAAGAATATGTCGATCATGATGACTATACGGTAGCAGTTAGTAAGGATTGCATTGTGATACTAGCTAGCTATGCAAGATGCGCAATGCGAATACGGAAGAATAATGACTTCAGTAATCAGTTACCAAATTGTTGATTGGATAATAAAAAGTCTGAATATAAAATAGTGCGACACTTGCAGATAAACGGAAAATTCAAGACCTTTTCAATAGATTCAGATAGCAGTGCCCAACTCAAACTGGTGGCATAAAGAATAGCCATATGCTGCATTCCTCTATGATGATCCAACCTTCTCCCTCAACTCCTCAAGAATCGATGGGAATTGCTGTGCCAGCTGAATAAATCCATCTGTTAACAGAACCCTCTTGACGTTCTTCTCCTCCACGATGAAGTCAATGCACTTCTTTTTCAGCTGCGGGCAGCTATATGTTTCAGCGCAAATCAAGGTAGCAGCAACTGTATCCACTGATACATTATCCCACAGCTTGCTAGCACAGAGAAGCTTCAGGCGATCCAACGCGAACCTGTCCGCTGCAGCGAGCAAGTCCTGACACATCTGGCTCGGGGACTCCCCGAGCTCGGCATCGGCAGGACAAGCATCGGTGTATATGAACTGAAGCATGACTTTGAATGTCGCAGGCGCGATGTCATGCAAGGTGACGGATGGCAAGTTGGCGTCGGCCATGGAGCCCAGGAGCTGTGCCTTGAAGACTGGCGAGCGGGCAGCAAGCACAGCCCGGTGAGCAGGAAACTTTCGCAACCAACGATGAACGAAACATCAGATCCACCATTGTCTCACGACGTCGCGCCAGTGGATGTGCACGGTCATCGGATTTGGAGCTCCAGAGTTCCAAACAAAATAAAAGTTTTCGCCTGGTTGTACTTCAAAGATCGACTGAGCTCCCGCACCAACCTGCATGCCAAGCACATTCTTGACCACGACCGCTGCGAACGATGCGATCAGGCAGCTGAAGACAGGAATCACATCTTCTTTGTTTGCCCTACCAGTGCTGCGGTCTGGGCAGGCCTGGGGCTGTCCCATGTTTCCACGCTTGATGATGTCGATGTCTGGAATGCTCCTGTGCCCCCAGGACTTGACGCGGTCCTGTGGCCCTTCGTGCTCATGACCACGCTGTGGCGGTTGTGGGATGCAAGGAATGGCACAATCTTCAGGCATGAGCCTTCGTCGCCTCGTCTAATAGTCAGTCGAATATGTGATGATCTTGTAACCTTTACTAAGCGGCTACGGCCTGATCATGTACCCAAGCTAAGTGCTTGGCGCCGTCACTTCCTCATATGTAACAGAACGATGTAACAATCTGCGCGGCCTTCGTGCAGTTCGGTGAATGAAATTTGGTGGGGAAGCTCTCCCCCCCGTTAGCTTTCAAAAAAAAAAAAAAAAAAAAAAAGGATCCACCATTGTCTGTGCACTCCAGCAGGCGCCCAAGATGGTTCCCAATGTCGGAGGGAGGCACATCCAATGGGTCCTTCTCCATAACCTTGATCCCGCACGTAATGGTGAGAAGCCACCATCGGTCACGTAGAGTGACTTGATGACCCTTCGCTGCACAAAGTGATGCCAGCCCCAGGAATCAGCAGCACCGCCCTTATTTGATTCGTAAACACGCACGCACATGTTTCTATCAGACGAAGATAGTGGCCCGTCTTTGTCCATCACCAAGGCCTCGAAGACAGCTTTGGCGTCTTCGGATTCGGTCAAATGATAGAGGAAGATAGATACCCACTCGCCGTTGTCCTTTTTCCTAAGTCCACGCGGGTAGCATTGGATCCTCCAGAGGTGACCCCCAGCCAAGATGTCGTCGGAGGTGACTGAGTGCCCGATGGCGACGTCCTCCGTCTCCAAATAGCCGAGTTTGAACTGATGGGTGAAATAAGAATAATCGAGTATACTGGCACTCATGTTTACAGAAGGCAGTAGCCGGACGGGGTAGCAGATATAGTGTGTGTACTGTAGGATACTTGCATCTCACTGTACATATATATACTCCCTATAGTATACTCCGTGCAAGTTGGAGCCTTGCCAACGCTTGGAGCTCCGTGCAAGATGTAGAGAGAGATCCGCTGATACATTTAATTTCCTCTAGTGAACAATGAACTAGGGAAGGAGATGGATCGTCTCCGGAACAAGGAACGATGCACGTGTTGTTGGAACAAGGAGTAAAGAGAGAACGAAGACCCAAGAGATCGTCTCGTTTTAATTCCTTCATGAGAGGGTACGTACTGTACGCAACAATTACGCCAACGACGCGTCTCCTAGTACATATGCATTTGGAGAGTGAAGTAATCGAGAGGTCTACGCGTACTCCAGCAGTCCAGCTTTCAATCCGTGTTGGCCTCCGTGCACAGCCCCGGATGAATGCGACTATTCATGTCATGGACCCCCGTGACTTGTGATTCAAAGAACCGCTTAGGTGGATGCAACAGCATTCATCATGTTTTGCTTTTCCATGGAACACGAGCAGGCCCGGCCCTGTCAAATTACATACCTGGAGCGAAGTTATAAGCGATGTGCCCTTTAATATAACTCTAATAATATAAAGGCGATTCTAATGCACAAAAAAATTCTTATGAAACAATAAAATAATCATGATTCTAATGCATAAAAGAAGTATTGCCCACTCATCATGATTTGTTATAGTGCTTGTATTGCTCAAAAATTTTGTCAAGACCTCATCTGATTCTTTGAAGTCCTCTATCTTTCTCGTCGTTTTTTTTTTCTTTCCTCACATCCAGATGCTTGCCTTTTTGGGCAACCTTTGGTTCACTGTAAAATTAGAGAAGTAGTAAGTAATTGGTAAATAAAATTATGCCATACTAAAATTTAACTTGATCCCAAACCTAAATTAGTGGAGAATAAAGATTGAGGACAATCGGACAAGAGCAGTATGTTCTGCACGGCAGCAGAACGTGATTGTTAAATAACATGGGCACGGCAGAACGTGAGTCGCGACTAGCGATCTCACGTAGAAGGGCACGGATGGAGCAGGCCTGAGACGGAGACACGGAGTGTTGCGGGCGGCGGCCGGCGGAGTCGCGTTCTCGCGTACAAGAGGGAAGAGGGACGTACGATGGCTTTTGGGCTGCCTGTATACTATACATACCTGCCTAGTACTTAGGGTTGGGCCCCTTGGCCTCAAGGGCCCAGTTCGGCCGCTCCTCTCGCACTGCCCCAGGGCCGGGCCTGAACACGAGAAGATGGCAATATTTTGGATTTTCACGCATACAGCATACTCAGATCCATCCAAACAGATAATAACAAATAGGTCCCGCATGTCATACTCTATTAGCTTCTTCTTCCTCTGGACCGAGTAGAGTAGAGTAGAGTGAAGACAAACCTGAGGCGGCAGAGGCCAGCCAGCCAGGCGGAGAAGGCCACACCGGTGATGGGGAAGAAGCAGCCAGGATGGCATCCCGTCCCTACCGTGGCGGATGGCGCCGCAGGTGCCATGGGAAGGGCCGTCACAGTAACAGATCTAGCCTAACATTCCATTGATGTCACCTCTACTACACCATAGATTAATTACACATATAAGTATCAATTTGCAATGGAAATCAGAGAAAATCATTGCTGTCATCTAACAGCAATAAACAGGCCTGGATACATTCCTGTCGTCACCGGCGGACGACGACGCGAGCTCGTGCGGGCCCTAGTGAGGAGCGCTCGGGCCGAGCTGTCACGGTGCCCTAGAGGACGGGACTTCGAGGGAAGGACGCCTGTGGATGCGCCGCCTCCCACGCTTTGGGAGGAGCGCCGCCGGCTAGGGCGAGGTGCTGAGAAGTATCCGCCGGTGAGAAGCTTCACAGGGTAAAAGCGCTGGGGAAGGCCACACCGGTGGATGGGGGAGGGCGCCGGCGTTGGTCACCAGAGATGGCCATGCCACCCGGTGGGGAAGATCCAGACACAACAAGGAACATGAAGGCTAGCGTTGGGCAGCTCCGAGTGGTTCGTGCACGTGGTTGGAGAGAGAAAAAATAGCTACCCAGGTTTGTTGGCCCAATGGCCCAAATAGGTTGCCCGTTGGAGGTGTGTTTCTTGCCATCACTACCACAATTTGAGATAGGTGGTCCCTTTAGAAGTTTAGGTAGCCTCTTGGAAACGCCTTAAGGGAAGCTGAGCAATAATAGATTGCTTGTGCTTAATTCTCAACCATCCAAGATTACAGTTATATATAGTCTTCTAATTTTCATCCAAGGACTAACATGTTATTCCTACCAAATAAAGATAAGATAATAGATATTGTATTTAAAGGATAATTGGGAAAATAGCCCAGCGGGCCCGATGCATGGGCAATTAGCCCACTAACGGGCCGATGCCTGTTGCGCGTAACATCTCTTCCTTGCCTGGAGAAACAGCTCGTCTTCGAGCTCAGTAGAGGCGACTTCAGCCCTCATCGGTCTCCTGGTGGAACGCGGTCGATGTGGCCACCGTAGCTGGCACTTCACCGTCGAGGAAGTCAGCCGACTCCAAGTAGGACAAACGCTAACACTGATGGCCGTGAACGTATGGCTCATCACAGTTGTAACAAAACCCTTGACGACGACATTCTAACTGCTCGGCCGGTGTGAGGCGACGAAAGGACGGCGTTGGAGCTATAACAATCGGTGGAGCGCTTGGACCCGCCGAGGAAACTGTCTTCGGTGGAGTGGCACGGTTGGAGAAGGCAGCGCAGGATGCTAGTGCGACCGAGAAAGTTGTTGTGAGCCCAACAGCAGGCGTCTCAACATGGCGTCGGCGTGGAGCTCGAAGGCCCGGGCCAAGTACATCGCTGTTGGAAGATCCCGGGCAGGCACATCTCCACATCAACGCAGATATGGTCCGGGGTCCCCCCATGAAGAGCTCCGCTTTCTGAACTGCGTCAAGATACGAGCGTGACAGAGCACTACGTTGAAACGCCTGGCGTACTCCTGGACTTAATTTATAGGTGAATTGCAGCCTACCGAGCTCCGCCAAACAAGAGCCGCACACAGTCGGTCCAACTGTCGGTGGCACAACTCTTTGAATCAATCCCAAGTGGGCATCCCCTCGTCCTGCTCGAGGGTGTAATACCAAGTTTGTGCCGCTCCAGTATGGTGGTAGGACACAAGCCACGTACGATCCAAGGCTAGTGTTCGCTAGCCACGGAAAAACTGCTCACAGTGATTGAGCCAATTCAGCAGGTCGACGGAGCCGTTGTACATGGTGAACTCCAACATATAGAAGCGCGACAGATGGGCAGCATGGCCCGCGCCATGTTCCGGTGGCGCCGGAGCATTGTCGTATGATGCCGAAGCATCGGAGGTGCCGCTGGCCGGCATTGTGGAATTGGGGGCCATCCACCCCTGGAAGACCCCTGAGGCCGGAACGGGCGACATACTTAGGAGGTGGATGGGCACTCCCACCGATGGCGACGCAACCGGTGCTGAGAACACAGGCAACCCAGCCAAAGGCAAGGCCGCGATAACGGATGTTGGCTAAGGCAGCGATGGTGGCAACATTCGCTGATGAAGGTCACGGATCACGTTTTGGATCCCGATCATGGCCTGCCCCAACTGCACGATGGCCACCGTGTGTAGGGTAGGTGACCACTCGGGGGGTGGGTTCAACCCCAACGTGTCCAACACGGGCACGGATGCAGCAGGGCTTAGGAGGTGGTCGCCATGAGTGCAGACGTGGTGGTCGGAGTGGCACAGGGTGTTGGACGGAGGAGAGCCCCGGTACCAAGTTGATAGAATTCCTAGTCCTACCAGGAATCTCCCGTAGGGAGTATGGGTGTCTGATCGAAGGTTGGGTAGGGGAACGGCGCTACGGCGCCGTGGCTGTTCGCGCAAGGAAGGAGCAGGTAGCGAGAGAGGAGCAACGGGCGGCGGCTAGGGTATGTCGTCCCACGGCTCCTATATTGCTTCTGCTTAATTCTCAACCATCCAAGACTACAGCTATATATAGTCTTCTAATTTCCATCTAAGGAATAATATGCTAGTCTCAGTAAATAAAGGAAATATATAGATAATGTATTTATAGGATATAATTGGGCAATTAGCCCATAACAGTATCTTCATCTTAACATAACTCTCCAAGTGGCTCTAGTCTGTTATAGATTACATAAATAGAATGAGGTTGCCCCAATGGTTGCATTTGGACAATCAACATGATTCAATCAAATGGTTAAATGGAGTCTTAATTAATAATAAATATAAGAATCACTTATATAATGCAGTCAATGTATAGACAAGTTACAGCTAGCTTAAAAGTTCAAATTACGGCCTTTATTGGTCCTTCTTTAAGGTTGTGATTTTAACCAAAAGCAATCTCCTTAAGCAAAACTGAAATGGCACTGCAATTGTTGCTTTTTCAACAATAAAGAAACCATCCATTAACTAAGCTTTTATAGCCATTTTACACATTTAGAAAGCAATTCAAGTCGTTTTTTTTCACGAACATGCAACCATACACGTGTTTCATTAGAAGGATATAATTGAAACATTACAGGCATGGCCGGCATGTCACCATTGAACGCGAGGACCATGCAATTACAAATATGCATATAATTAATTGCACAATACATACTGATTAAAAAACTTTGAGCTTTATTGATTGTGATGAAAACATACTTATACGACTACAACAATAAAGCTTTTTACTTTAACATAGAGCCATACATAGCACACACCAATCATATACTACATTAGAACAACTATAGCATGGCAGTACTACTCCTTAGCATAGAGGTAACAAATGTTCCAAATTAAATACTTTTTTTTTTTAGATAAAGGAAAATTCTAGCTTCAGCTTTCAAGAAAGAAGCATCAGTCCACACTACTCTCATCATAGAGGTAATATTCCAGTACATACACGAAGGCAATTAAAAATATTTGTAAGTATCTGATATGTAAGTATATGTAACTTCATATATTTCTTTTCGACATGGTAAAAATATTTGTCTTGAGTGAGTTTGCAAGCAAGCATCGAATCATATAATGTAAGAAAAAGATTCAAACTAGTTTTAGAAAAAAACAGACATTAACATACAGATTTTGCAATGTGAATTTGTAATATTAATATGCAAGACAAGCAATATATAATAGAAATAAGATACAACAACGACTAAACATACCAAATTGTCGACTGGATAATAAAATGTCTGCAAAGAGAGTAACATAATAGTGGTGATACATGCAAACAAAAACGTAAACTTACGATTTAGATAGCTTTTGCAAACTCAGAATGCCATAAAGCTAGTGTTGTAGCCATAAAGCATGTATATATACATGCTGCCTCTATGCTCCAACCTTCTCCCTCAGCTCATCAAGTATTGATGGGAATTGCTGCGCCAGCTGAATAAATCCATCTGTTAACAGAACCCTCTTGACGTTCTTCTCCTCCACGATGAAGTCAATGCACTTCTTTTTCAGCTGCGGGCAATTATATGTTTCAAGCGCAGATCAAAGTAGCAGCAACAGTATCCACTGATACATTATCCCACAGCTTGCTAGCACAGAGAAGCTTCAGGCGATCCAACGCAAACCTATCCGCTGCAGCAAGCAATTCCTGACACATCTCGCCGGGGACTCCCCAAGCTCGGCATCAGCAGGACAAGCATCGGTGTATATGAACGAAGCATGACTTTGAATGTAACCGGCGCAATGTCATGCAAGGTGATGGATGGCAAGTTGGCATCGGCCATGGAGCCCAGGAGCTGTGCCTTGAAGACTGGCGAGCGGGCAGCAAGCACAGCACGGTGAGCAGGAAACTTCTCGCCACCAACGATGAACGAAACATCAGATCCACCATTGTCTGTGCACTCCAGCAGGCGCCCAAGATGGTTCCCAATGTCGGAGGGAGGCACGTCCAATGGGTCCTTCACCATAACCTTGATCCCGCAGACGTAATGGTGAAGAAGCCATCGGTCAAGTAGAGTGACTTGATGACCTTTTCGCTCCAAGAAGTGATACCAGCCCCAGGAATCAAAAGCGCCGTAAACACGCACGGACATGTTTCTATCAGACGAAGATAGAGCCCCGTCTTTGTCCATCACCAAGGCCTCGAAGACAGCTTTGGCGTCTTCGGATTCGCTGAAATGATAGAGTAAGATAGATACCCACTGGCCGTTGTCCGATGCCCTGAGTCCACGCGGGTAGCATTTGATCCTCCATAGGTGCCCCCAGCCAAGATGTCGTCGGAGCTGACTGAGTGCCCTATGAGGCCGTTCTCCGTCTCCAAATAGCTCAGTTTGAACTGATGGGTGAAATAAGAATAATCGAGCATGCTGGCACCTGTGTTTACAGAAATTGGACGGGATTTCAGATTTAAGCATACTAAACAGTGTATTAAATAGTGCTACGCTACTGCTAGTGCTACTCAGGAGCTTCCCAAAGCCCATTCCGCACCTTCCGCCGTAGAATGCAAGGACAGCCGCGGACCTGCCGAAGTGCCGAGCGCCGACCTTGTCACCGTCGCTGTAGTCCTGAGCTGGCCGCGCGCCGCCCCGCCGCCGGCCCGCCTCCCAGCTCGCCGCCGCCTCTGCGGCCTAGGGCCGGAGAGGCGCCGAAGCCGTGGCTCGGGCTGCCGTGCAGCCTGCCACGCGCGCCGCCGCCCGCGGCCCGCTCCCCGCCGTCGGTCGCCGCCGCCGCCTAGGGTTAGGGAGTCCGAGGTCGCGCCGTCGCGGCTCTCTCGGGGAAACAGCCAAACAAAGTCGCGACTCGCGAGTCTCGTCTCCGTCGATGAGGGGCATGACACGCCATGAAGGGGAGGCCGGAGGGAGTGGGCCGGCCCGTGTGGGCGGGAGTTTGAGAGACAGGCCCAAAGGCCGTTATCTGGACGGCTGTGGGCTAGAATGAATGAATAAAAATATTGTATACTTTTTTAAGAGTGATTTTTACCAAAGGCAATCTCCTTAAGAGAAACTGAAATGTCACTGTAATTGTTGTTTTTCATCAATGAAGAAACTATCCATCACTTAATTTGTTATAGTCATGTTACATGTTTTTTAAAAAAATTCAAGTCGTACTTTTCTCAGGAATGTGAAACTATGCACGTTTTTCATTTAGATGGTAGAACTGAAACACTACATGGACGGTGCATCGTCATGGAATGCGAGCACCACAAAGAATCAATTTTAGATATGCGTAGATTTACACAGTACATACTGATTGAAAAACATTGAGCTTTATTTTTTTCGAGATCACGCCCTTGTAGCGTTTTTCGTTTAGCGAGAGGAAACAAAAACAAAGTTGCGGCGGTCATACAAACCACAAGGTCTAGGTAACCAAGGTTACCAGCCACACCTAACCACTACTGGATCTTAGGCCGGCGGTTACATTTTGAAAGTAGTGCTACTAATGAAACAAATTCCTCAACGCACACGCTGTCGAAGCACCTCAAAGCGGCTGTAGCTGCACACCACAGTTCGCCCTCCTCTTTGATCTCGATTGCCAATTCCGTTGTCGTTTTGGCGCCACCGCCAAAAGGTCTGGCGTTCGTTCCTTCCCCGATCTCCAACCGACTAGCATGAATAGGGGAGTCGAAGCCTCGGCGTAGCGGTTTAGGCAACCGCTTCCTCATCTGCGACCACCAATGGATAGGCACCCTCGGCTGCACCGTGATCTCATTATGTAAATTCAAGTTGTGCGAGCAAATGTGCCATACTTCCTATTTGTAACAACAACCAAGCAGTAGGTGATCCAAAGTCTCGCCTCTTGGTCGTGAGATGATACAAAAGGTTAGACCCCTGCGGCCCGTGCCTGAACCTCTGTCCATTTGTCCAACATCTTCCATGCAATACAAGCGGAAAAAGAACTTGACACGCGGAGGTGCGGAGACCTTCCAAATCTCCTTGGCGCCAAGCAACCCGTACCGAGCCAATGAACATCGCACCATAAGCCGAGGCAGCCGAATATCTGTGATCGTGGCTGAACCTCCAAGAGATTGTGTGCGGCTGTTGGGAGAGTTGGACCAAATCAAGAAGGTCACACAACTTCCCGAATTCAACCATCATTACCAAAGAGAGCCTCGGTGATGTGTGAGATCCAAGCATCGTCATCTAGTGCATCATCCACCGTCGTCCACTTCTTCCTTGCGGCCACAGCTGTCACAAGATTGGGCGCCAGGCTGTGGACCGTCTTCCCCTGCGACCACGGGTCTATCCGAGTAAGTGTTCCGACCATCCCCTCTGAGAGAACTCGGCGGTACTCACTGAAACAAAGCGGGACCATCCTCTGCACGTAGTGGCCGGCCTTCTTCCTTCCATGCGGTCCTTCCACACCCATCTCGTCGCGTAGTGCAACTCCAGTTTTGGTGAGATCATGGATCCCCAAACCACCGAGCTCCTTTGGCTTGGACATGTTGATCCAAGCTACCTTGCACCGCCACCTTGTATCTCTCCGTCCGGTCGGATGAGCGCTCGTTGTAGTTTGTCAATAGTCTTTGTGGCCCAACTTGAAAGTCCAACCGCAATCGCGGTATGTACGGGCACCGCCGACAAGGTGGCCTTGGCCAACGCCGTTCTCGAGCGGGTTGAGAAGGCTCCCCTTCCGGCCGGGATTTTGGCTCCAATCTTGTCTACTAGGGGTTGTTCATCAGGCGCTTGAGCTTGAACACCGGCGGTGGGATGCCCAAGTATTTGCGCGGGAAGTCTTGTACTCGGCAAGATAGTGTGTGCACCACCGATCCAAATCCTCGGCTGCACAATGCGAGAGGTGTAGCAACACTCTTTGCCAAGTTTGAGAAGAGGCCCGATGATAAGCCAAAAATGTCCAATGCAGCTTTTATTGCCACCGGGCTTTGTTCATCCGCACCAACATCACCGGATCATCAGCATAGAGGCTCACCCTCGAATAGCACAAACCAGCCAGTGGCAGCAAGTAGCCATTTTGCTCCATCCACTTGAGCAGGTGATTTAGTACCTCCATAACCAGCACAAACAGCATTGGCAAGAGCGGGTCACCTTGCCTCAGTCCACGTCCATGGCAAACTCGACGACCAGGCTGGCCATTCAACAGAATCTTGGTGCTCGAGGTTGCCAGAATCATAGAAATCCAATTCCTCCATCTTCGAGTAAATCCCATGTGCTGCAGTACCTCAAGTAGAAAGGGCCAAGCAACGGAGTCGAAAGCCTTTGCAATATCTATTTTTAGTAGGATGGCCGGGGCACGCCGTGCATGAATAGCCTTGCAAGCTAGTTGCACCTCTCTGAAGTTAACATTGAGCTTTATTGATATTGATTACGAAAACATACTTAATTATACTCTTACAACAATAAAGTTTTATATGTATAATCATGGACCGTAAGCCAACCATAGCACACGCTGTGATCATACTACGTTGGGACAACTATTGGCGTGTGGCAGTACTACTCCATAGCATAGAGCACCAGCCTGTAATAGAGGTTACAAATATTTCATATACATTTTTTAGACAATAGAGAAAATCCAGCTTCAGCTTTCTATCAGAAAGAGCGAAACATCAGGCCATGCTTAAAACAAGTATACTACTCCAATACCTGACTTGTTGAAGTCCAACCATCTGATTTATATAGCGTATCTTCAGATAAATATTTCTGTAATGTAGTGAGAGTTTGGAAGAAAGATTTGAATCTTATAATACAACAAAAGAATAAAATTAACGAATGAAAAGCAAACATAAACATACAGATTTTTGTCACAAATCCGAATAAGACACAATAACGACTTCACTTGCGAAATTGTTGATATAGGATAATAAAAGTTAACATGATAGTAGCTGATGCTTACAAACCGAAAATTTAAGAACTTAAATAGATTTAGATAGATAGCATTTGCCGAACTTAAAATGCCACGAAGATAATACTATGCGTGCTCCTTCTATGCTCCAACCTTCAACCTCAGCTCATCAATTGCTGCTTCTATGCTGCAGCCTTCAACCTCAGCTCATCAACAATCGATGGGAATTGTTGTGCTAGCTGAAAAAGAAACCATCTGTTAACACAGCCTTTGACTTGAAGTCCTTCCCCTCTCCAAAGAAATCAATGCACTTCTTTTTCAGCTGCGGACAGTTGTATGTTTCAGCGCAAATCAAGGTAGCAGCAACTGTATCCACCGATACATTATCCCACAACTTGCTAGCACAGAGAAGCTTCAGGCGATCCAACGCGAACCGGTCCGCTGCAGCGAGCAAGTGCTGAAACATCTCATCTGGGGAGCCCCGAGCTCAGAGTCAGCAGGAAAAGCATCGGTGTACATGTAGCGAAGCATAACATTGAAAGTATCCGGATCGATGTCATGCAAGGTGATGGATGACGTGCTGGCGTCAGCCATGGAGCCCAGGAGTTGTGCCTTGAAGACCGGCGAGCGGGCAGCAAGCACAGCCCGGTGAGCAGGGAACTTTCGCCGTCAACAACAAAGGAGACATCAGAGCCCTCTGCACAATCCAGCAGGAGGCCGAGATGGCTTGCCATGTCCGACGGCGGCACCTCGAGGTCATGGACAACTTTGACACCGCACGAAATGATGAACGAGTCATTCGTCAGGTAGAGCGACTCTAAGACGCTTCGCTCCACGAAGCGAGGAAACCCCAGCTGTTGATGTCGCTTTCATTCTTTGGTGGGTAAACATGCACGACCCTATTTCTATGGAACGAAGATAGAGCACCGTCTCTGTCGATCACTGAGGCCTCGAAGATGGCTTTGACGTTTTCTTGGGATTTGTTCACGAGCTGGAGGAAGATAGATACATAGTCGCCCTTATCCGCTTCTCTATCCCCACGAGGGAAGCAGTTGATCCTCAGAGGTGCCCCCAGCAGAGATATCCGGGGAGCTAACAACGTGCCCGATGGCTACCTTCTTCGTCTCCAAATAGTTGAGTTTGAACTGATGGGTGAAATAAGAATAATCGAGCATGCTGGCACCTGTGTTTGCAAAAAATTGGACGGGATTTCAGATTTAAGCGTTACTCAACAGTGAATTAAATAGTGCTACGCTACTGCTACTGCTAGTGCTATACAGGATCTGCCGAGTGCCGACTTGGTCACCGTCGCTGTAGTCCTGGGCAGGCCGCGTGCCGCCCCCGCAGCCGGCACGCCTCCCACCTTGGCGCCGACCCTGCCGCCGGAAGCCGTGGCCCGGGCTGCCGTGCAGCTTGCCATGCGCGCCGCCGCCCGCAGCCCACTCCTCGCCGTCAGTCGCGGCCGCCGCCTAGGGTTAGGGGAGTCCGGGGTGGCGCCGTCGCGGCTCTCTCGGGGAAACAGCCAAACAAAGTCGCGAGTCTCCGTCCACGAGGGGCAGCACGCCATCAAGGGGAGGCCGGAGGGAGAGGGCCGGCCCGTGTGGGCGGAAGTTTGAGAGACAGGCCCAAAGGCCGTTATCTGGACGGCTGTGGGCTAGAATGAATTAAAAATATTGTATACTTTTTTAAGAGTGATTTTTATCAAAGGCAAAGGCAATCTCAACAAGTACATTGTTACACGCGTGGCGGTTTCATGCGCCGTCTCATGCATTGTCACATAAGCTTTTTGATGATGTGGAGGAAGAGAGCGGTGAGAGAGAATGAGGTAGTTCTTTGGCGAAACAACCACCTCATGAGCTAAATTTTAGGACTATGAGACAACTATTTTTTACCATTGTATGAGTTGTTGTCGTCATGCACCTCACAATGCTATTTTTACTTTCTCCATAAATTAAGAAAATGCGAAGTTGCTATGAGACAACTTAGAAAAGACAACCATTGTACATGTAGTCTATTAAGTTGTCTTAAATTACGTACGTGGAACTATAGACTAGTTATGGGACTAGTTACGAGGCACCAACGTACTTTGCCCTTAAGAGAAACTGAAATGTCACTGTAATTGTTGTTTTTCATCAATAAGGAAACTATCCATCCATCACATAATTTGTTATAGTCATGTTGCATGTTTTTAAAAAACATTTCAACTCGTAATTTTCTCACGAATGTGAAACTATGCACGTTTTTCATTTAGATGGTAGAACTGAAACACTACATACATGACCGGTGCATCGTCATGAAACGCGAAGACCACAAAAAGAATCAATTTTGGATATGCGTAGATTTACACACAACATGTCGATTGAAAAAACATTGAGCTTTATTGATATTGATTACAAAAAAACATACTTAACTATATATACTCTTACAACAATAAAGTTTTATATGTAATCATGGAGCTTAAGCCAACCATAGCAGTATAGCACACGCTGTGATCATACTACGTTGGGACAACTATTGGCGTGTGGCAGTACTACTCCATAGCATAGAGCACCGGCGCCTGTAATAGAGGTTATAAATATTTCATATACATTTTTAGACAAATAGAGAAAATCAGGCTTCAGCTTTCTATCAGAAAGAGCGAAACATCAGGCCATGCTTAAAACAAGTTAAGCTACTCCAATACCTGACTTGTTGAAGTCCAACCATCTGATTTATATAGCGTATCTTCAGATAAATATTTCTGTAATGTAGTGAGTTTGCAAGAACGATTTGAATCTTATAATACAAGAAAAAGAATAAAATTAACGAATGAAAAGCAAACATAAACATACAGATTTTGTCACAAATCCGAATAAGACACAATAACGACTTCACTTGCGAAATTGTTGATAGGATAATAAAAAGTAAACATGATAGTAGCTGATGCTTACAAACCGAAAATTTAAGAACTTAAATAGATTTAGATAGATAGCATTTGCCGAACTTAAAATGCCACGAAGATAATACTATAGCATGTATGAATGTGTGCTCCTTCTAAGCTCCAACCTTCAACCTCAGCTCATCAATTGCTGCTTCTACGCTGCAGCCTTCAATCTCAGCTCATCAATAATCGATGGGAATTGTTGTGCTAGCTGAAAGAAACCATCTGTTAACACAGCCTTTGTCTTGAAGTCCTTCCCCTCTCCAAAGAACTCAATGCACTTCTTTTTCAGCTGTGGACAGTTGTATGTTTCAGCGCAAATCAAGGTAGCAGCAACTGTATCCACCGATACATTATCCCACAACTTGCTAGCACAGAGAAGCTTCAGGCGATCCAACGCGAACCGATCCGCTGCAGCGAGCAAGTGATGCAACATCTCGTCCGGGGAGTCCCCGAGCTCAGCAGGAAAAGCATCAGTGTACATGAAGCGGAGCATGAGTTTGAAGGTCGCCGGCGCAATGTCATGCAAAGTGATGGATGGCATGTTGGCGTCCGCCATGGACCCCAGGAGCTGCGCCTTGAAGACTGGCGAGCGGGCAGCAAGAACAGCCCGGTGAGCTGGGAACTTCACGCCGTCAATGACGAACGAAACATCAGAGCCGCTGTCTGTGCACTCCAACAGGAGACCAAGATGGCTCCCGATGTCTGACGGTGGCACGTCGATGAGATTGTTGCTCACAGAGCCGCCGTCTGTGCACTCCAACAGGGGACCAAGATGGCTCCCGATGTCTGACGGTGGCACGTCGATGAGATTGTTGCGCACAACTTTTTACTGCTGCCACAATGATGAACGTGCCATTGGTCACGTAGAGCGACTCGAGGACACTTCGCTCCACGAAGCTAGGCCATCCCCAGTCGCTGTCTAGTGGGTACTCATGCACCACACTCTTCTGATACGACAAAGATAGAGCACCGTCTCTATCCATCACGGAGGCCTCGATGATTGCTTGGACCTTGTCTTTGGATTTGCTCAGGAGCTTGAGGAAGATAGATACGTACTCGCCATTGTCCTCTTTCTTATTCCCACGCGGGTAGCAGTTGATCCTCAGAGGTGTCCCCAGCGGAGATGTCTGGGGGAGCTAACAAAGTGCCCGATGGCGGCGTTCTCCGTCTCCAAAAAGTTGAGCTTGAACTGATGCGTGAAACAGCAGGAATCTAGGATGCTGGAACTGGAACTCATGTTTACATAGAATTGATGGACGGGGTTGCACACAGAGTACTGGATCGAGGCCCTGGTTATATATAGTGTTACGGTGCTACACGAGTACGAGTATAGTAGTCTAGTACTCCGGTCATCAAAGGGTTCGTTCGTAGAGCAAACTAATTAAACAAGAGCATGACCAATGCTTGGGATTCCGAACCGACGAGTAGTGAGGATTTCAAGAATGAGGTAAAACGAAGAGATCGATCGATCGTTTCGGGAACAAGGAAAGGCGCTGTTGGGAAGATCGAGAGATCGCATCGTATTCTTTCAGGACTCAGGAGTAGTCGTCTACGAGCACTACAATCCGTGGTCTCCATAAAGTCCGCACGATGGACAGTCATCATCACATCAAAGGCGTCAATCAAGTGATCAGATCGATGCTCCGTTCAACGATGTTCGCACTCGATGAACACAGGACTCGAAGAAACCTTTGGTGGGAACAATGGGGCGCATATATGGACTCATTGTTTTGCATGGAACTAAGAAGACGTTTCAGGATATTAATTTGTGCATCCGTTCTCAAATCCGACGATGCAATGCATGGTTGACGACGTTCCGTATGGTTCTCAAGTGACCGAGGCATGCTCTTGTTCAGTTTTTTTTTTTTTTTTAGACCACGCCGTTGCGTGTTTTTCATTAAGCAGAATAAAGTTCAAACAACAAGAAGCAAGCGGTAACCAACCGATTACCGAGCGAGACCTAAATCTACTGGATACATTACAAATGATTACATCTTAACAGACTTGCGACCAAACCTCCCAACGCTCGCTGCTTCAGGCGAGCTCTCGCCAGGCCCTCGGTGTTGAGGCCCGGGGTTGAGATGTCAAAGGCACCATTGAGAAGGATCTCAAACGGGCGCCGCTTAGCCTGCGACGCTCCCCCTCTGAAGACAGCCCTGATCTTCTCTTCGATGGCGGCGGGAGCCTCGTAGCGTCCACCAGCGGTGCCGCTTCGAAGCAAGGCGGCTGGGCCTGCGGAGTCGCGTTAGGTGCCCTAGGCTGCGCCGCGACCGCGGGCGCTGCGTCGCAGGGGAGTGGGTAGAGGCCGGATGCGGGGCCGGCGTAGGCGCGGACCTGACTTGATGAGAGGCGTGGTGAGCGGCACACACACTTGAGCTTCAATTTCTTGCAGCACAGACGCCTGGCTCTGCGAGACGGCGTTAGACGTCTCCGAGCAAGCAGTAGGCCCAACACGCACCGAAGGCTGCGGCGTCGACACCACCTGTTCCGGCGTCTACCGGCATGCGTGGAGCTGAGCTGCGCCAAGGGTGGTGGCGAGGGGGGCCGCCAGCACCTCTCCCTCCTCGATGTCCCCCAACACCTCACCATCCTCAAGGTCGAATGCGACCGTAAGAGGTGTTGAAGGGGGCTCTGCCAGCATCACACAGTTAGACGGCTGCACGGCGCGGGAAGCCGCAAGCTCATCTAGCATCGGGTCAATCCAGGGTGGAGGTTCTGCGCCCCTCTCGCACAGCAGAGCACGAGCGGTTCTGTGAAGGCGACGGCGTCGTCGGCGCGTAGCCTTCCCTCTGGGCCCGCCAGCGGCCACGACGGTCGCCGGCAGGCAGCGATGCGTGATGGCTCTGCCCAACAAGCCGCTGGTGCACAGGGACGTGCGCGACATCCGGAAGAGGCGGCGATGAAGAATTTTGACGACGACGGCGACGCGGTCGGCGGCGCCTCCCATGCCGCCTCCGAGGTTCGCTCTGTCCTGCTCTTGTTCAGTTTGCTCCTACAAACCATCACATAAGTCGCTGACCAATAGATCGCAGCAAAAGGGCATGTAAACTCGGTTGTTTAGTTGGTGAGACTGTGCTTTACCTCCCACCCGAGCGCCGGCGCGCATTCAAGAATCGATGAGACATGTATAGAGTTAGAGATACGGACTTGCATTTGATAAGATAAATTAACTTCGCTTTGACCTTTCGGGAAAAAAAAAAAAAACTTCGCTTTGCCAAATTGTTACTAATTGGTTAATATAAAAAGTCTAAGTGGTCATATCATAATATAATAGTCCCAACACTTGCAAACGAAGAATAAAAAAACACTTTTTAACAGATTTAGCTAGCACACCGAGCTCAAAATAATACCATAAAGTTAATATATACATCTAACAACGGTTGCATGGGCATCACTACGGAAGCGGATCTTTGCCGAGTGCAAAACTCTTTGCCGAGTGTCAAATTTCGGGCACTCGCCATTGTAGCAAAGAGGAGTGTCGACTCTCAGCAAACGTTGGCACTCAGCAAAGTGTTTTTTAAAAAAAAAAAATTAAATATTCTTTGCGGTCATGTAGCGAACACTTTCGGCAAAAGATTTTTTTATTTTGACCTCTAACAATACTTGATGCTCCATATTTAAATTTGATACATTTCTCGGACCTTTTACTATATTTCTTTAGTTTATTTTATTTAATTGAGTTTTCTTTTATAAGTCAAATTTGAAGCGCAAGTCATTTGACTAAAGCTAAAAATTGAATGGAAAAATGATATTTGTGTTATTGAGTCTTATGTGAGGCCATATCTAGAGATACACTCGAAATTTCGAACATCTTGTTCACGAAACATGGCTATTCACTTGCGGGTGAATAGTTTTTAAATTCTATAAAAAGTAAACAAAGTCTGAAAATCATGAAACTTGTCGAGAAGTCATGATATATATTATGTGGAGGCTATGATAAAAAAATTGAGAAGGTTTCGCGAAACTTACGTAGGATGCTTACAGACCTCTGAATCTTTGTAGAAGATTCAAAACTTGAGAAAGACTGTAACATTTAAAGCATCGTGACGTGACAACTTGTGCGAAACTTTGTCAAATTTTTATCACAACCTCCACATATGAAATCATTCAATACTAACAAGTTTCATGATTTTCAGACTTCATTTATTTTTATAGAATTTAAAAACAATTCGCCACAAGTTTGTGGTCATGTCTCCTGAACAAGATGTTCAAATTTGTTGGTCTAATACCGCCTCACATTGCACTCATGAACATGAATATTATTTTTGCTTTCAAATAACTGCAACATTTTGATGCACCTGCAGTTCAAACTAGCTTTATCACAAAAAAATAAATAAATGAAATAAATTTAAAAAATATAGAAAACAGTCCAGAAAATGTATCAAATTAGAACACAAAGTACCAAGCACTCTAACAAGAGTACATAAAAATTTGGAGGTCAAAAAAAAAAAAGTTACTTTGTCGAAAGTGTCGGCTTTGACACTTGGCAAACCTTCTCTTTTGAAAGTGCCAGCTACATGACACTTTCGATAAAGAGGTTTACTTTGCCAAGTGTCACAACACAACACTCGGCAAAAGCATTTCAGATTTTTTCACAACAAGAATGGAAAAAAAGAAAAAAAAAAACTTTGCCGAGTGTCCCCATCCGACACTCGTGCGGCAAAACCATAAATTTGGTCCATCTCAATACAATAAAACCCTACATATAAAAAGCTCACCTCACCCACCCACTCCCCTCCCCCTCCCTCTGCTTGCCGCCAGCGACCAGCCTCTCTCTCGCTCTCTCGCTCTCTCTCTCTCTCTCTCTCTCTCTTTCTCTCTCTCTCCCCGGCGGCACGAGCACTTGGAGAGGGAAAAGGAGGGGATGGAGCAGAGGGGTGGCGCAGCTTCGACATTGGTGGCCTCGAAGGGGCGTCGTGGATGGTCGGGCTCCAGCGAGGCGAGTGCGCTGCGGTGGCGGCGCTCCCTGGGTGGAGCGGCGGTGAGCAAGTGGATCGGCACGGGTGCAGCTTGGCGGTGGCAGCACCCTCCTCCAACTCCCCCCCTCGGTGGCGCCCTCCTCCGGCTCCTCCCCCATCGGCATGCAAGAAACCCTAACCTAGATCCGGTGAGGAGGAGGTGGGACTGACGTGGGGCATAATGAATCTGCGGCTCAACGGTAGCGGCGCCCTCCTCCAGCTCCTCCCTTGTCGGTGCCGTCCTCTAGCTCTTCACGGTGGTGCATCCAGCGAGGATGAGCTCCCCAGAGATGGATCCGGCGGCGCGTAGGCGGCGACAGCTCCTCCTCCGGTGGCGCATCCGGTGAGGATGAGCTCCCCTAGAGGTGGATCCGATGGCGCGCAGGCGGCGGCAGCTCCTCCACCAGCGGCACATCCAGCAAGGATGAGCTCCCCAAAAGGCGGATCCGCAACGCGCAGGCAGCGGCGGCTCGATGATAGATTTTCATTTTTTATTTTTTTTTCTTCCAAAAAATAGTTTGTCGGATCCATTTTAACACTCGGCAAAGGCTTTGCCGAAAAATGGCGCTCGGCAAAGAGCCTATGCCATGAAATTTTTTCCCGAGCATCCTTTGCCGAGCGCGGCACTCGGCAAAGTCTTTGCCAAGTGCAAAAGAGCCTTTGCCGGCACTCGGCAAAGAACCAGACTGACTCCAGTATGTATGCATGCCCCGGCCCTATGTCCTGAGCTTCTCTCTCATGTCTTCAAGAATCGATGAGAATATACAGCTACGGACTTACATTTGATAAGATAAACTTTGCTTTGCCAAATTGTTACTAATTGAGTAACATAAAAAGTCTATGTGATCATAATATAATAGTCGCGACAATTGCAAACAGAAAATAAAAAAAAAAAACACTTTTTAACAGATTTAGCTGGCATTCACCGAGCTCATCAAATAATACCATAAAGCTAATACATCTAATAAATTTTGCATTTTGGCATGTATGCATGCCCCTATATCCTGAGCTTCTTTCTCAGGTCTTCAAGAATCGATGGGAATTTTAGCACCAATTGAGCAAAACCATATGTCAACACAGCTTCCTTGAAGTTCTTCTCTTCCCCAAAGAAGTTAATGCACTTCTTTTTCAACCCGGGACAGTTGTAAGTTTCAGCACACATCAATGTATGTGCAACTGTCTGCACAGACACATTATCCAACAGCTTACTGGCACAGAAAAGCTTCAGGCGATCCAATGCGAACCGGTCAGCGGCAGCAACCAAGTGCCTAAACATCTCATCCAGGAGTCCCCGAGCTCAGCGTCAGCAGGAAAAGCATCGGTGTACACGAAGCGGAGCATGATTTTGAAGGTCGCCGGCGCAATGTCATGCAAGGTGATGGATGACATGTTGGCTTCAGCCATGGAGCCCAGGAGTTGTGCCTTGAAGACAGGCGAGCGGGCAGCAAGAATAGCCCGGTGAGCAGGGAACTTGACGCCGTCAACGACGAACGAAACATCGATCAAAACCGTCCGTGGAGTCCAGCAGGAGGCCCAGATGGCTTCCGATGTTGGAGGGTGGCATGTCGTGGGGGTCGTCATCAAGCACAACTCTGGCTCCGCACATAATGATGAACGAGCCATTCGTCACGTAAAGTGACTCGAGGACGCTTCGCTTCACGAAGCATTGCCATCCCTTGTGGTCGTCTCTGCAGCCCTTCGGTGCAAAAACGTGCACCAACTTCTTACTATGGGACGAAGATAGAGTACCATCTTTGTCCATGACGGCGGCCTCGAAGATAGCTTTGACGCCTTCGGATTTGCACTCGGATTTACACTCATGCTGGAGGAAGATAGATAAGTACTCATCGTCGTTGTTCTGGCTTTGCCCACACGGGTAACACTCGATTCTCCAGAGGTGCCCTCCGAGCTGACTGGGTCCCCGCCGTTGGCATCGTTCTCCGTCTCCAAATAGTTGAGTTTGAACTGATGCGTGAAACACGCATCAAATATGCTGGTGCTCATGTTCATTGCTGACCTGGTAGAGATATAGCACTAGTACCCAAACGATTTTTTTGTGACGGGCGAAATTGGTTTTGCGTGGCGGCACTGTAGCCCGTCACTAATGAAAGGTCACGGTTAATCGCGTGACTTTACGTGACGGGCTACGCGTTGCCGCCACGGTGAAACTCATATCCGTGGCGGGCACATTAGGATGCCCGCCACAGTGTGGTTCGAAAAAAAAAAAAAATGAAACAAATCGCCAGGCCCTGCTGAGCCCATCGCCAGCCCGCCGGGCCCATCCAGCCGCCCGCCGAGCCCATCGCCGGATCCACCGCGCGCCGCCTCGCAGATCCGCCGCCCGCCGCTTGCTGCGCCGCCCCAGATCCGCCGCCGCGCTCGCAGTCGGGCGAAAAGGACGAGGAGCGGAGGAGCAAAGACGTTGAGCGTGGTCTCGAGCACCGGGATCCGCTGCCGGGGCCTCCCCCGCCGCCATCGGGAGGGGAGGAGGCCCGCTCGCCGCGCCGCCAACAGAGGCCTCGATCCGCTCGGTCGGCCGCGGTGAGGGACGAGGCGGGCGTACCGCAGCCGATCCGGCCGCCGTCGTGGAAGCTGGGGGACCGGCGCCGCCCGCATCCGGCCTCCACCGGGCTCCTGGCCGCCGTCGTGGAAGGAGGGGACCGACGCCACCCAGATCCGCCGCCACGGGCTCCGGCCGCCCGTCGTGGGCAGGGGACCGACGCCGCCCAGATCCGCCGCCACCGGCCTCCTGTCCCGCCGCCGTGGAAGGGGGACCGGCGCCGCCGCGCCGTCGGCCGGGTAGGGGACGCCACCGCACCGCTGGGGAAGGGGGCGCCACCCGGCGGCCGGGTAGGGGAGGCGGCCGGCCACCGGAGGTGAGAAAGGAGAGGAGGGTGAGCGCCGACCGCGCGAGAGGAGGGACCGGACACGGGCTTGGAGAGAGAGAGAGGGGAGTGAGGGAGAGTCAGTCGGGCGGAGTTGGAATGAGAGTAACCGAGAAATAGAAGTGCTAAATATATATGGCCCGATAGGATGGAGGGTTTGGGCTTCGCCGTGGGCTTCGAAGCATTTCCGTGGCGGGCCTATGTAACATGTCCGCCACGGTAAAGGCTTGTATTTTGCGTGACGGGCGTGTTAAGGTGCCCGCCACGTAAAAAAATCTTTCCGTGGCGGGCAAAAACGTCCGTCATTAAAAAAAAGCCGAAGCGTGGCGGGGTATTTTCCGTGGCGGTGCAAAAAGTGCTCGCCACGGGAAAAGATTTTACAAGTGCTCGCAAAATCATTTCGTTAGTGTAGGGTGCAATTTGCCTATTGCGGATCAACATTCACGTACACAAGTGTCAGATCAATGAGACTCGATCAATATATATACATCTTTTTTTAAGAAGCAGTCTGAATCTTACCCTAAAAAACTCAAATGACATCGTTTTCGCCCCCGCCTATAACCACCTCCCGCGGTAATCCCCGTCTCCCTTTGACCGTTCCAGCCTCGACGGTTTGGAATTTTTTTAATTTTAACCCTTTTTTTAAAGAAAAATTATTTTTAACCCGGTTCAAACTTATATTCCGGGAACAACCCTTTTGGCCGCGCCACAACTCGATGCTACGGGATTTGTATATTTGCCGCGCCATGCATGCGCGCGGCAAAGACAACTCACGTGACAAGTTTGCATGCGGTCCACGCCGGCATGGCGGCGGCATCTGTCGCGCCGCCAGATCATGGCGCGGCGACAGTGCTACGCCTTGATCTACGGCACGGCAACATTGTATCACTGTGCACTGGGAAGCTGTGCACTGCATAGTGCTTTGACTGTCAGGTTGAACCGACGGGGGAGGCAGTGCAGTGCAGGGGGCAGTGTCATCATGCATGTATGTACGGAGTACTCGTAAGCACTAGTACTAGTTGCCAGGAAGACAGCTTTCGTGGAGCCCATGCTGTGCATGCTGATGCAGGTGCAGGTGCCGTCATATCACCTCCAATCATGCACCATGTAGCTTGCTGTACATTTTTATACCTAGGTGTTCACTTCATGAAAAGTGAATCTAAAAAGTGCTACAAGACTGTCAATTAAATCTTTTAACGTATTAAAGTAGTATTAAATATAGTTAAACTAATTACAGCAGTTTGACTAAAAAGTGCGAGAAGCGAATCTTTTTAAGCTAGTTAGTCTATGGTTGGATAATAATTAACAAATACAAACAAAAAGTGTTACAAAGTAGTCGACCCAAAATATTTCACCAACTAAACACCCCTTGCTTTATTCATAGTTGATCTAGCAAAAGCAATATTACATATTTTTTACAATTATGCAATGTAAGTTTTTACGCTACTTTAGGTAAATATATTTAAAAATATTAATATTTATAATAATTTTGTAGTTTAGAAAGATTTTTGAATTATAATGCAGCCATTACAGCACTGCATGCACTCCTCTTGTAACAGCGTTAGCAGCGTTTGGGGAGAGAGTGATAGCTGTACTGTGAGAGGGAGAGGTGACGTGATTGCTGACTTCTGTGCCGTGCGTGAGAGATGGAGAGAGAAGGGAAGAGGGGGGGCTTGTTTAGATGGCTAAAATTTCTACCTATTTTTTCACTTTCTCTCCATCACATCACATTAAATACACCAAAAAGACATATGTTTGGAGTATTAAATGTAGGTAAAAAATAACTAATTACACAGTTTAGATGTACATTGCAAGGCGATTCTTTTTTGAACCTAGTTACGACATGGTAGGATAATATTTACCACTAACAAAACGAAACATGCTACGATTAATACGATGTGACATTCGGTTTACAAATTTTTAGCCATCTAAACAAGGCGAGGTAGGGCCCTAAGATAGGAGTATAGAAGTACTCTGTGAGTGGGTCTCACGATAAGAGGTGGAGGGAGAGAGGTAGGGGTTAGATTTGTTATCCCCTCCGTCCCGAGAAAATATGGAACTATGAGAAGCGTGTTAGTCAAACTTTCTCAACTTTAACTATGTTTATAAAAAAAATGCGTGCAATATTTATATCTTTAAATAAATTTATTTAAAAATTAGACTTAAAAATCTTTTTTAATGATACTAATTATTTAGTATAAATATTTATATATTTTTAATATATAATTGTCGGCAATTTGAAAATGTTGACTTCTCGGAGAGCAAAAAATTGCATGTTTTACGAGGGGAGAGGCGAGAATTGCATGTTTTCTCGAGACGGAGGGAGTACTCCATTTACGATATACTTCTCCGTTGCAAAATATTTTTCGTTTACGTTTGAGAAACAACTTTGATAGAAAATATATTAACAATACAAATATTTATGTCACATAAACCAAAAGCACAACATCGTGGCCTGCCCTCCTCGCATAGCATTGTTAGGTTTTACGTGCCATAAATTTGATTCAATTTATAGAAAATATATTTAACATTTGTTTCTCCCCAAATAAATTTAATAAAAATTAAATTAAAAATCTTCAATATTTTTACTAAAGTTGTTTTTTGGAAGCATAAAATACAAATATTTTTGAACAGATATCAGGTACAAGACAGAGATGGATATATACAAATCTAAATAGCCCTACCCCTACCGCACATGCACAGGTCCCATCCCTCCCTCTTTCTCGATATTCGCACAAGCATATGACCTTCTCTCACGCCTGCACAGTCGGGTCAAATCACTTCTATGCCTGTCCTTTTGGCACAACATCCCAGTGCGCAGTGATACAATATTGCCTTGCCGCAGATAAAGGCGTAGCACTCGCTGCGACATGATCGAGCTTGGCGCTGACAGAGTCAGCCACGTCGGCGTGGACCGCATGCAAACTTGCCACGTGGCTGTCTTTCGCCGCGCATGCATTACGGCTGGCATATATAAAAATCGCATTAAGTTAAGTTGGCGGCCAAAAAGGTTATTCCTAGAATATAAGTTTGACCCGGGTTAAAAATAAATTTTCTTTAAAATAAGGGTTAAAATTAAAAAAATTCACGGTTTGAAGCCCGAAATCACGGTTCCACTTTCCTAAATCCCGTCAGCCTCCCTCCTAGATTTTGTGCCCGTGCAAACAAAAGCTTTGTGCCCGTGCAAACAAAAGCTCGTGGGAAAAACTGCCGCCGCCGCCGCCGTCCCGCTGGTGCCGCCATTGGATGAGCCACCGCCGGACGTCCTGCTGCTGCTACCGCCCGCCGCCGTCTCCACCACGTCGCCGCACCCCGGTGACTCGGCGTCGACCAGCGGGGACCAGTGCACCCACGGCGTTGCCATCACCGGATGCGACGCCGCCGTCGCCGTCGACGTCTCCGCCACGTCGCTGCACCTCCGTGCCTTGGCTGGCCACGATGCCGTCGTCGGACGGGCCGTACGCGCTGCTGCCGAACCACTCCTGCTTCGTCAACCCGGACGCGCCACCACCGGACACTCCCGCCGCTGCTGCACCTCTGTTCCTTGGCCCCGACCAAAACTGTGTAGCTAGGTATGTGAATTTGTTCAGATCTTTTCTTTTTGAGATGAAACTGTGTAGGTGTTCAGATCTGCAACCTCCATTTATCAGGAAAACACTACTGGATCAGGAAGTATCAGGCAAGAAAGGAGGGTGGTCCTTGCCGTGCCTGCTTCCCTGGGTTATTGTTGGTCTCTTCATCTATGCTTAGATTCTTGCTAAATCTGGCATCTCTATTTGTGATTGAATTTTGGCATTTTCTTGTTAGTACAACCTAAGATCTTTTAAAGCAAATGATGTTCATCTGTAGCAGTGTAGCACAATAACCATCCTCACTATCCACAGCCGGACGCGGCGCCGCTGTCAGACAGGCCGCCGTCGTATGTACGCGACGCCACACCCGAGTACGACGCCGTTCAGGCATTGTTTTGCTAGGTAATTCTAAATTCTGAAAATTCATTAGGCAAACTTGTGCAGCTGCAAACGAACGATGAGATCACCTCAGAGAAAAAAGAGGAATGTTCTACAGAATTCTAATCTAGACTTGTCTGTCCAATCTGCTGCTGCGCCGTAAGGTATATGTCTTCTTATCCATTTTTGGTCACTCAAGTCAAATGAGCCGTTTATGTATCTACATTGGAAAGTTGTCTCTGAATTAGCACAGAAGATAGGTGGCCACTCAATTCAATATTGAGACTTTAAGTTTGGTGACCAATCATTTTTTTAGTAACGTGTTACTTCAGTTCTTGTTTGGCATGTAGATATACAATAAATTCGGGTGCGAATCAAAGCAGGATGGTTAAGCCTCAAGTTGCTCCCTTTGTTGGGAGTAGTTCATGCTACACCGCCGGTCATAGAAAAACTGAACATTGAGATATTGAGTTCACTGAGAATAGATAGTTACACTGGTTAGGAGATGCATAGATATAGATAGTTAACTGAACATTAAGACACAGTTAGATATTGGATATTGGGCATGTCACTGTAGGCCTTTCACATTAAATCTAGATGTGAAAGGCCTACAGTGACGGGCAATATACTTGAGCATTAGTATCTAGATGCAGCAGCTTCTTGATCAAGGCATGGAGTTGTAAAGATTTTGTTGCAATAGCTTTGTGCTATTTAACTAACAATAGAGGTATATGTTGCACTTTATTTCTTTCCCTATATTTTCCTTTATGTACATGATACTTATATACAGCTACTGCAAGAAGTCAGATATGCCTCACCTGGACTTCAAAATCTTCTGGATAATCTTTGATTAGTGACCAGCTGTAGCTTGGTGCCCGTGCAAAACATGTGCTTCTTGTCAAACTATGAGGGACTGGATTCTTAATTTTGTACAATGAGGTTTGCTCTGTACAGTCATGGTCAGAGTCATTCTCATACTCTCATTGCAAGTGCTCGACCATGTTTATATCATGTTTTAATTTGCCATTTGTCCCTACCAAAAATAATAATTTGCATTGATATCTGACCCTACTGTTTTTGTATGGAAATATCAAATCCTACAGAGGTTACCATGTTTACATTGATATTGTTACCCAAATCTATCACTGAACTTATTAGCTCATTGGTATGAATTGGTATGGCTCGTTGGACTGAGCTCTTGCGTTATGCCATTTAGGCAAGGGAACAAAATCTCTAACTGTATGGATGACTAAGTGCTACCTGTTAGAGGAATCAGTTTTCCTGTTCCAGTTTTACTTGTTATTTTAGGAACTCTCTGATTCTTCTTTATTTAGTGCAAATGGCTGACATTAATCTGTCTCAATTGCAGTTATGCTAGCTGACATATCTAATTTTGATACAACGCTTTGGAGATTAAGGACATCAATGTCACCGATTAGTAGTATTTATGAATTGGCTAGCTAATTAAGTACATCGGTCAATGGAAACCACACTCTTAGAAATAGGGAGAGTTAATCTATTTTTTACATATCTGTTTGACAATACAGCTAAACTGTTTGTCGTTCTTTGTCAGAGAGAAAAACAGCACCCAAACTCTAGCTTCTGTTCTTCATCCTCCCCACGGTGGTGGTTATCTTTCTTTTAATATTTATTTCATGTGCACTCTGTTGCAGGTTAAGCAAACCACTATTGGGGGCTTCAGTTACTGTTAGCCAAGTTCACTGATCATGTGGTCCTGTATTTACATTTAACTATTGAATTGAATGGAGAGGCTATTTGATTGCACTATTCTTTTCTAAAACATTCCATGGCTAATGGAAACTTATGGTCTTACATTCAAAACTGCTTTTCTCTTCAGGTTAGACACCTCATGTTATCTACCAATTGACAAGGGTAGATCTTCTAATGCCTTTTGATAAAAAAAAAAAAAAAAAAAAAAACATTTATTGCATACAGCATGTGGGGCTTCCTGATCTTTTTCACATATCTAATATCATTATACTACACGAATGCTCATGTCATATTCTGGCTTACAAACGAGTGGTAGAAGCCATCATATTGCTTCCCAAACTGTGCCCAATCATATATCTGTTTGCTTAACAGAAGTACTATTTATGAACAGTGCATCATTTTTGTCGGATATAGTACAAGGTTGGACTTCTAAATTTGTAGTATAAATGGAATGATACAGTACAAGGTTTTCCCAATGTTGGATTATTTGTAAAGATGAATTATTGGACTTCGAAATTTGAAGTATAAATGTACTAACATAATATTACATTCAATTCAAATTTCAGATTGGTGTTCTTTTGGCTATTAATGTCTGCTAACAAAGTTATCACCAGTTGTATGCTTTATAAGACTCATTTAGGTCATGATCACAATTGTCCATGTGTTTTTCAGTTGGATTGAATATTTTGCTCCCGTTACAACGCACGGGCATTTACCTAGTATACATTGATTTCTCAAACAGAATGTAAAGCGTATTGTAAACTACCCTTCAAATTGCTAGATGTAACAGATTAATTTGCTCAGAATTGAATGCATGCGGTTCTTTTTTCTCGAACGTGCATTGCACGTATTTCGTTAAGAAGAAGAGGGTTTTAGGTTACAACACAATCACAAACACACACAACAAACACAAACACAACACAAACAAATGAATTGGCTTGTAGTCCAATGGTAGGGGCGGTCCGGTGGGGCGCTACCCACCGTGGTTCAAATCCTCGGTGCTCGCACCTTTTCTTGGGATTTTCCCAGGATTTTCGGCGTTATGCATTAAGTGGTAGCGGCGTTCCCGTCGGACGACGAGGCGCCACGGTGACTTCGAGAATCTCCAGACCGGCCGTCGCGCCGGTCCTCGGAGGTGCTCATAGGGGTAGGGTTTTGCGGCGTGTGTTCATAGGGGTGAGTGTGCGTGCGTATTGTGAGTGTCTGCGTTTATACCGTGTCAATCTCAAAAAAAAAAAAAAAAACACAACACAAACACGGACATCGGTAATCCGGGGATTATCGAACTACGGCCCACGGGCAACAAGAGAATGTGATTACAGGTAGACTAGGCGACATACTAGGTGGGCGAGGAAGGCCTCCTTGCCCCTCCTCATCCAAGCCGGCGATGTCCGATTCCGTGCCACCGGGTCGAAGGCATCACCAAAGAGCACCTCCATAGCCTCTTCCTTGGATGGCGTTAGCGGACCCGTGAAGGCGGGCGGCACGCTTTAGCGGCGCCCAAGTCACCGGTTGGTGCTGCGGTCGCAATGCCCATCTTCTCGGTGATCAAGATCATTCGCGCCTGGCGCGCCGCATTTGCCGCTGGGCTGGGTTTGGCGGCGGGAGGGAACTCCGACGGACGATTTGTGGCGTCGTGCGGCGCTTACCGCGCAAGAATCCGCCCGCCCCTTGATCGGGCCGGGAGTCCAACGGGATGCACGCGACCATTCCCGAATTTGCTCGGGCGATCGCCGCATTTGAGGTCCTTGACGGCGGCCACCGTCGCGTGGTGACCTCACCGACCTCCTGACGCCACAAAGATCATCGGCTAAGCTGAACCATGCGTGGAAGGCGAAGGGGGTCCACCAACCCAGCCCGGTCCTCCACCAACATAGACGGCCCGGCGTGGCGGCGGATACAAACTCCGCCGCCACCAGGTCAGCCCACCAATCATCCCGCACCGGCGGTGCGGGTGCCGTAGAGCGAACACGCCTGCAAGGGGCACGGGCAGCGCGAGGCCGCGATCTCATCAAGCATTGACCCCCCCGGTGGGCGGCTCCGCAGCCATACGAGACTCGACGCCAACGGATCCAGCGTACCGGGAAGGTTGTCCGCGGACGGTGGTCTTCGGTGATTGGGTCAACGTAAAGACCGCCGGCGAAGGGGGTAGCCACCCTAGAAGGCTTGTGGCGGCGGGCGGCGGCGGCGGCGACGACGACGACGCAGCAGACGCCCACCGGGCGCCGCGCCGCCGGGGCCTGGCGGAACCGGACAGAGAACCCTCTCCAACACGGATCGGAGCCACAAGCGCACCGGGCGTGTTAAGAGCCCTTTGGTCACGCGCGATCGCTGAAACGCTATGGCGTGGGAGCGCCGCGCACGACCGCCGATGGGCGCTCGGGTGGGCGACGATGGTGACGATGCTTGCAATCCGGCCCGTGCCTCGTGCCATGGCGTATGAGGCAACGGGCGCAGGAGGTGCACCGGGCGCGATGTGGTCGGCCAAGAAACGCTTGATGCAGAGGCCGACGAGTGAGGGCGGTACAGGCCGGTGGCGACGCCGGCGAGGTGTAGCATGGGGTGGAGAAAGACGACGCCCGACGACGCCCCGACAAGCGTGAATCCATCGGCGCCGGCCGGCGTGGGCCACCCGAGGGGCCGGAGGACGACGGGGCGCGGGGCTCACCATGGTGCACGGGCACGCCGCGATTGGCTGCGGACCAAGTCGCTGATCCGCAGGCACACGAGCGGCGGGGTGCGTCCTAGGGGATGGCAACCGGCGCGAGAGGCAGAGCAGGGCCCCCCGGCATGGCACCATAGGGTCAGGCGGGGGTGTCACTCGATGGCGCGACGAGCGCGCGCCGAGGTACAGCAGCCGGAAGTGGAGGCCTCTTCGCCGAAGTGTCCCCATCGCCGCCTGTCCACCGTGGGGGTGCTTCGTGCGCCCAGGGTGGGGGGAGGATGCTTGGGTGTCAGTGGAGGCAGGCGCGGGGGCGGGCTGGCGCCCGGCGCCGGCGGCGGCGGGGGCGGTGGCTCCGCCAGGAGGGGGAGCAACTGTCGGGAGGAGCGTCAGCTGTTTGTACGTGACTCCGTCGTCCAATGAGGGATGAGCCGTGTGGCGCCGTGTGCTTGAGCTTGACGGGTACGGCAGCCGGAGAGCGCGGACACCGCAGAGAGGACGTACGGTGACACGGAACGACGCAAAGATCGTCGTTGCCGGTCTGGTCGGTGGTGCGGCGCGCGCGTCGTCCCACATCCGGCGTTCGGTTTACCTAGGTCAGCACCATCACGTATATTCGCGTGGATTGTGTGGGCCGGTATCTGCTTCAGTCTACACGGGCCTCCTTCCATCCCAAATTATAAATCATTCTAAAATGTTAAGTCACAACATCCCAAGTTTTAACAAATTTATATGATAAAATAATAATATTTATCATGTTAAATAAAAATCATTACCTCCAAGATTCGTCGAATGACTTATAATTTTAAATGGAAGGAGCACGTACGTACTAGAATTTTGTAGATAGAATCACTAAAAAAGATCAAATAGGTCGTCTCAGATTCTTTAGGTCACAGATGAGAGTAGGCCTACACATACGAGAATACAATTAACTTCGTCACAAATACGAGGTATTGAAGATTTAACTTTTATCTTGAATTTTAAGTTATCTTTTTTTAGAAAAAAAAAATCAGGTATTAGTAGCCGTTCCTCCCAAACTAGGATTGCCTCTCCTCTGGTAGCTCCAAAACCCGCAAGCTTGGACTAATCCTGCAAAGTAGGCTATAATATGACCACTAGACTTGAGTCTCGGTCGATCAACAACACACTCTAATATACTTTTTTTTTTGAACGAATCAGGCAGGAGAGTTGTTGATTATATTAAAAAGAGGAATCTCAGATTGGGCAGTACAATGAAACAAGGCCAAAGAAAAGTAAAAAAAAAAAACTAACTATACTCCCCCGGTTGGATTGGAACATCAACGCGGTACCACTCAACGGCCGGTCGGATTGGGACCTCAACATGGCCAAGGCTCTATACAAACACGGCAGAGAAGACAAAAACAGCTGCAGCAACCACCCACAAACCGCACACTTGCAGTCGTCGAAAACCACTAACGAAAGTCAGCGCCCAAGGTAAACAAAGGCGCACACCACCACACCGAAGGAAGCCGCCGCGGGACCCGCCAGTAGTGCTGCTGCATCAAAGCCACCATCTAACGAAATGAAAAACACCGAGACCGAGCCTCCACAACACGCGGGGGACTCTCCACATCCGCCGTTGTACTCCTCACTTGTGCGTGGGGCCTCCTCGCCACGCCCGCCACAACGTTCCATGCTCCGATCTCGTTTCAAAGGTTGTCCTCAAAACAACGAGCAAAGATGCCCCGCCCACGAAGATCATCTTGAAGCAACCAGACCGTCGCCGTAGGTCGACGCCCCCTCGTAGCTTCTCCGCACACAAGGCCGCCGCCGTTGAGCTAGAAGACCAGGGTTGTCGCTGCGCCATCTTCGAAGTTGTATCTCACTGAGTGATTCTAGCCATGCTGTAAAGACCGCCTGTGATCGCTGCAAGCCTAGCCGTCCCCGTTGCCATTGCGCAAACGCCGTCCGAAGACGCGGTCCCAAGATCGCACTAGCCATTGCAATGGCAATGCCAGCCTCGCGGTCCGCCGCAAGCAACCGAGCGACAAGAGAGATGACCCCCGCCCACCAACAAGAAAAGCAAAACCTCCACGTTCGTGAGAAGCCGACACCCTTCACGCCCGCCACCCGATGGAAAAACCAAAGACCGGGCGAGCCTTCAAAAGAAAAGTGGCCCAAAGAACACCGGCCGAGTGTGGTCCCTAGAGACGACGCCTCCAGAGGAGGGCACGACGCCAATGGCGCCGCCGTCGCTCATCTAATAATGGACAGGGGTTTTCACCTAGGGACCTCACGCGGCAGGGGTTGTAGCTCCAACATGGCACCCCCAACGGGGGGAGAGCGACGTCGAGGGCGCCGCCGCCATGCCACTAGCATGAAGCTGGCGAGCTTTCGCTTGAGCATATGAAACCCATGCTGCACGCGCATGGCAAGGCACACCCAGCCCGCCGCCGCGACGCCCACACCGAGCAACCTCTCGTCACGATTCCCATCGCCCACACCGCCAGACTGTTCCTCCCGCTCCTCACCGCCGTCACCTACCGCGACCGCCAAAGACCGGGCTACGAACAGTGGCCAAGCACGCACGCCGCGACTTCCGGCGGAGGACACCGCGACGACCGCCTCACGTAGCCTCGCGCCTCTCCACGCGACCGCCGACCGCCACGAAGTCACGCAGGCAAGACCGCCGCGGCCAACACGGCAACACACTACAGCCACCCCGCCGCACTCCATCGCGAGATCCGCCGCCTGGCCCCCGACCAAGCCTCCGCGCCGCACCTCCCCGAGGCCGGGCGCCTCCACGGTCATCGCCGAGGTCGCCCAGCGCTGACGACCGCACGCCGTCGCAGATCCGGTGAGGGGAGGGCGGATCTAGCCTCTAGGGCGCGCGGATCCGCGCTCCAACGCCGCCACCGTTGCCATGGCGCCGGCGGGGCCGCCGCGACGTCGTTCCTCCGCCCCGAGACGACTTGATCGAGGGAGCTGCAAAAGCCCCGCCCGCCGCCATCCTAAGGGCCCGACCGGGATCCGGCAGGCCCTCGGGCGGCGAAGGGGATGGGAAGGGGGGTGGCGCGGATGAGCTTCGGCGGTGTCGCCGCTTCGAAGTCGCCCGAGCAGGGGTGACCAAGCGGAGGGTAAAAGTTTCCACAGGACAATGCCTTGTTGCACACTCTAATAATAAGCCTCTGATCAACTAGAGTTGTTCATTGCCTTCTCCTTCGATAGGAATAATCGCACAGGCCCTGAACAAAGTCCTCGGACCTATTGCACAATCTCCCTGCGATGCTTCACACATATCACAAACAGTCAAACACCAATAAGCCATCTAGGAGGTGACAACCTCCAAAAAAAATAACAAGCTAATAATCTGCTTGCAAATCAATCACCTAGTGCCACTTGTAACTTGAATCACTCTCTCAAAGCGTCACGCTATAGTCTCTTAATTGTTGTCCAAATTACGGCGTCAAATGCAAGAATATGATAGGGGAGATGAAATTGGAGCACGCATAGGGTATATGACACGTAGGATCAGTTGCACATACACACACAAATTTACACACATTGACATAAAAATACCTTTTGACCTTTATTGAAATGAAAGCATGATCCCTTACAATGCCGAAGTTTTACTTAGCATGGTGTGCAAACAACTCAATGTGTTTGTACAATTTACCACTTGATATTAAAAGAAATCAACAGACAATTTGTACAATGGATTGCCTATTTAATCGCCTGCAAAGTCACAACTAAACAAAATATTTTGTGATGCGTTTTCAAACTGGCCTTCGAGGCACTAGACCCAGTTGCCTGCCCACGGTTATTCGTGGCCAGGCAGCCAACCCAACAACCACCTCGCCAAATCATTAACCAAGGCAGGCATCCTAATACAACCACTTCGTTTAATACATTAACCGAGATTAACCGAGCTCATCATATATACAATGTTAGGGTTTTGGTTTCACTTATCCAACATGTCTTCCCTCTCCCTTGTCGCAAAAAAGACATGTTGGATAAGTGAAACCAAAACCCTAACATTGTATATATGATGAGCTCTCTCGCCACCCCTCCCTCGTCCCCACCAGCGAAAAGCATCTCAGGTCGAGAACACAAAACAAAATACATTACTCCGGGGTTTCATCTCATTATTTCACAATATACTCTAATAGGCAAGAGCTCAAATATGGAAAAATATAAAATGTGTGTTCACATAATGTTGATAGCAAGCCAATTGTTCACATATTGCAAAAATCAAGTCTTCTATTTCAGACTGAAGGAAAACACATAATCTGTTCCAGTGGCTTCCTTGTTTTGCTTCCTTTGCCTTTCTTCTTGCCAATCTACGGCATAATCCCGGAAGCATATGAAATGGTAATGTATTTGGAAAAGATAGTTTCTGGAAGCAATTACTTGTCACATGAATACTTCATTTGTACCTTTTGGCTTTTGCCAATGACAGTTTCTAACACAAACAGACTACTTGTTATTCTGAAATCTGAAAGAAAAATAAAAGATAAATGTGCTACAAAGTGCAATAGAACGAAAGCAGACTAGCAGCAATAATAAATCTGAAAGAAAAGAGAAAAGTACTACTCACAAGCAAATGTCATATTATATTCATAAACAAAAGAAATATTCATTTGGCTTTTAAGTTTCAGACTAGGCAAATCTTACCTGAAGAGACACATGCAAAGAAAAATCTTTTGAAACTAGTGAGATGCACTACTGAAAAGCACAGGTGACATCAAGTCATTGTCAATAACAACTCTCTCTCTCTAAACGAAATATTTATGCAACACATGTATCAAACATAACAATTACTAATGTATGTTAAGAATTGGCAACTCATGTATCAAAATAAACTGACTCATTATTTTGTTCCTTCGCCTTTTCTTTGGCTCCCATGACTCTTGCCTCTTTCTTTGTTTCTTGAATTGTTACCTTTTGCTCCCTATCACCCACCCTCTTCTTGTAACATTTCAAACTCTATAATTATCTTGGCTACGTTTTATTAAATTACCAGGAGGGGTTCCCTCCAAAAGAAAACTCGTAGAAGTCTATGTTTCAGTCTTTTGGTTGACATGGCTCCAAATCTTTCTGTCGTATTGTGTTGACAAATCAAGATTTAGATCATACGTCATATAAAAAAAAAAAAAATGTTCAAACGAACTTAATGAAAAGGAGACATACATACGAACTTGCATTTGAAACAATTCACACTTGCAAAATTGTTACTAATTGGATACACAATGTAAGGCACACAATATAATGCGCAGAAGATAAACTTCACTTTGCCAAATTGTAACTATTACTAAATTGGAGTAATAGTTACAAACGGAAAATACAAGCACTTTTTAACAGGTTTAGCCAGCATCCACCGAACTTAAACAGTGCAATAAGAGTAAGTACTATAATGAGCGACTAGCGGCTCATATCTACGTGGAGGAGAGAGAAGTGAAGAGAGAAGAAAATAGGCGTCTCACGACACGCCCGCTGCGCCGGCGAGTAGCCTACGAAACTATTAAACCTGCTCTAAAGCTAGTATGTCTGTAGGCTCCATTAACATGTATGCCTGTCCCCTATATCCCAACCTTCTCCCTCAACTCTTCAAGAATCGATGGGAATTTTAGCACCAACTGAGCAAACCCATCTGTCAACACAGCTTCCTTGAAGTTCTTTTCTTCCCCGATGAAATCAAGGCACTTCCTTTTCAGCCCAGGACAGTTGTATGTTTCAGCACAGATCAGAGTAAAAGCAACCGTATGCGCCGATACATTATCCCACAGCTTACTGGCACATAGAAGCTTCAGGCGATCCAAGGCGAACCGGTCAGCTGCAGCGAGCAAGAGCCGAAGCATGTCATCAGGAGAGTCCCCAAGATCCGCATCCACAGGACAAGCATCGGTGTACATGAACCGGAGCATGAGTTTCAACGTCGCTGGCGCAATGTCATGCAACGTGATGGATGACATGTTGGCGTCTGCCATGGAGCCCAGGAGTTGCGCCTTGAAGACGGGCGAGCGGGCGGCAAGCAAAGCCCGGTGAGCAGGGAACTTCTCGCCATCGACAACGAATGAAACATCGGAACCGTCTGTGGAATCCAGCAGGAGGCCGAGATGGCTTGCGATGTTGGAGGGTGGCACATTGAGGGGATCGCCGTGCACAACTTTGACTGCTCCCACAATGATGAAGGAACCATTCGTCAGGTAGAGTGACTCGACGACACTTCGCTTCAAGAATTGATGCCAACCCCAATCGTTGTTGGGGCTGGTCTCTGGTGGGTAAACCTGCACGCACCTGTTTGCATGGGTTGTAGAGGGAGCGCCGTCTCTGTCCATGACAAAGGCCTCGAAGATAGCTTTGACGTCTTTGGATTTGCTCATAAGCTTGAGGTAGATAGATATGTACTCACCCTTGTCCGCTTTCCTTTCCCCGCATGGGTAGCAATTGATCCTCCAGAGGTGCCCCCCAGCGGAGATGTCCTCCGAGCTGACAAAGTGCCCAATGGCGGCGTCCTTCGTCTCCAGGAAGTTGAATTTGAACTGGTGTGTGAAGAAAGAATCGAACTTACTGGCACTCATGTTTACAGTAGGCAGTATGGACGGGGGCGTCACAGATTATATTGAGCAAGGGATCGTCTCCGGGACAAGGACGATGAGTTGTTAAGAACGAAGATCGATGACGCGCGCGGCACGGCGCTGGCGGCGGCGGTTCACGGGCGTCGGAGAGGTGACATGGACTCTGTTTGATTTGGGGAAACTTGGAAGGGATGGGGATTGAAGCGATTTAGGGTTTAACAGGGGTTGGTGTGGTGGGCTGGCCGGCCGGGTTTAATTTCGGGCCGGATCGCGGAATTTGGACGCGGGCCAAATTTGGCTTACAATTTTATTTTTTAGTACATTTAGCTCAGAAATTTGACCCGTATGTTTTTTTATATAAACCTAAAATTTTGATTCCCCTAAAAAAATTAAAACTTTGATTCTCTATGTTTGCGATATTTCAGCATGTTGCAAACCCTTCGGTACCCAACGAAAACTACAATATTGCACAATTATTTTTTTTTCTAGTGTATTTGCTAGATTGTTACAATGTGGTGACTAGATTATTAAAATTTGTTTTGTGAAAGCTATATGTGTGTCTATTTCAACATTTGATTTTTAGAAGCCACTATCTAAAGTTAGGAAAAAAAAAACTAAACAGATCTAGGATGAACTAGATGGATGTTATAATAAGAAAGCACTCCATCTTTTCAAAATGGAATCCACTTTGGGCCGCCCTGAGGCTGTCGTCCTTAATGTCGTGTCTCAGGTCTCAAGGACCCTGACAGCGCACCCTGCATTTTAGTCCACGCGGCAAGCCCTCATGGTGGGTCCATCCGGGGATAGCTGCACACTCCTGTGCAAGTCATGACTTCGTCTGGCGACGTTGCATGCCATCTGCTCCGGTCTGGCACCATCACGTCACGCCCCGTCTCGTACACCGCTCGTAAAGGTTCCGTGGTTCATTGGTCATCTGTGTTCCTATTCGTCCCTTGGACGAGAAGGCATGTCCACTCCCGTCATGGTGAGTCCTTCGTCAAATATCGAGCAAAGCGGACTCGGGTGTGCCACATCAGGCGGGGTGATGACCGAACGTCCCATGACGGGCGAGACGGACTTGCGTCCCCACGTCGGGTGAGATGGAGACGCTTATACACCGGATTGGGCTGAAGCCATCTGATGGCGCCACCCGTGCTTTGTACCCATGATTGTAACTCATGGTTTATCTCCACAACACTGGGCTTGTCCACAGGTTTTGATTTTTTTATTCGATTTACTGAGGCAGGCATGGAACCGACTCAGAAAAGTTTTTTGTGTAGTAGTGAGTGGTTAATGCTTACAAGCAAGTACGATTATATATGATTCTCAGAAAAGAAGCAACTATGATTAATTAAGTATGATTATGATTTTTGTATGCCATAGGGTTGCTTCTTGATACAAATTATAAGATCATACACATTGATTACATCAAGTAAGTGCTTTTGTTCTTTGCACGAATTCTTTAGAAATGAGTTCTCATTTTTTAAAGATATGTTCATACTAACAAGTCTAATAACACACATTCCTAAAGACATGATATACATGTATAACGTTTTCATAATTCAAACAAAATATAATACATGCTTCTATTGCTTTTTTTATTCCCTCTTGAACCGAAGCATCTCAGGTCAGAAACAAAACAAAATACATTCCTCCAGGGTTTCATCTCATTATTTCACAATATACTCTAAATAGGAAAGAGCTCAAATATGGAAAAATATGACATGCGTGCTCACATAATGTTGACAGCAAGCCAATTGTTCACATATTGCAAAATCAAGTCTTCTATTTCTGACCGAAGGAAAAACATAATCTGTTCCAGTGGCTTCCTTGTTTTGCTTCCTTTGGCTTTCTTCTTGCCAATCTACGGCATAATCCCGGAAGTGAAATGGTAATGTATTTCGAAAAGATAGTTTCTGGAAGCAACCCATGCATACTTCTACTTGTTCAATAGACAATGACAGTTTCTAACACAAACAGACTACTAGTTATTCTGAAATCTGAAAGAAAAATAAAAAAAGAGAAATGTGCTACAAAGTGCAATAGAACGAGTAAACTAGCAGCACTAATAAATCTGAAAGAAAATAGAAAAGTACTCACAAGCAAATGTCATATTATATTCACAAACAAAAGAAATATTCATTTGGCTTTTTAAGTTTCAGACAAGGCAAATCTTAACTGAATAGACAAATCTTTTGAAACTAGTGAGATGCACTACTGAAAAGCACAGGTGACATCAAGTCATTGTCAATAAAGATTCTCTCTAAACAAAATATTTACGCAACACATGTATCAAACATAACAATTACTAGTATGTTAAGAATTGGCAACTCATGTATCAAAATAAACTGACTTGTTATTTTGTTCCTTCACCTTCTTTGGCTCCATGACTCTTGCCTCTTTCTTGTTTCTTGAATTGCCACCTTTTGCACCCTATCACCCACCCTCTTCCTGTAACATTTCAAACTCTATAATTATCCTGGCTATGTTTAAATTACCAGGAGAGGTTTCCCTCAAAAAGGAAAACTCGTAGAAGTCTACGTTTCAGTCTTTTGGTTGACATGGCTCCAAATCTTTCTGTCAGTAAGAGTGTTAGCAAATCAAGATTATTTAGATCATACATCATATAAAAAAAAAAAAGATGGTCAAACGAACTTAATGAAAAGGAGACATACATACAAAACTTGCATTGTGAAACAATTCACACTTGCAAAGTTGTTACTAATTGGATACACAATGTAAGGCACACAATGCACAGAAGATAAACTTCACTTTGCCAAATTGTTACTCATTGGATAATATAAAAATTAAAGTCCACATGGTCACTTTGCCAAATTGTAACTATTACTGATTGGAGTAATAGTTACAAACGGAAAAATACAAGCACTTTATAACAGATTTAGCTAGCATCCACCGAACTTAAAATAATGCTATAAAGCTAGTACAGCACTAGGCTCCATTAGCATGTATGCATGTCCCCTATATCCCAACCTTCTCCCTCAACTCTTCAAGAATCGATGGGAATTTTTAGCACCAACTGAGCAAACCCATCTGTCAACACAGCTTCCTTGAAGTTCTTCTCTACCCCGATGAAATCAAGGCACTTCCTTTTCAGCCCAGGACAGTTGTATGTTTCAGCACAGATCAGAGTAAAAGCAACCGTATGCACCGATACATTATCCCACAGCTTACTGGCACATAGAAGCTTCAGGCGATCCAAAGGCGAACCGGTCCGCTGCAGCGAGCAAGAGCCGGAGCATGTCATTATTAGAGTCTCCAAGATCCGCATCCACAGGACAAGCATCGGTGTACATGAACCGGAGCATGAGCTTGAACGTCGCTGGCGCAATGTCATGCAACGTGATGGATGACATGTTGGCTTCTGCCATGGAACCCAGGAGTTGCGCCTTGAAGACCGGCGGCGGGCGGCAAGCACAGCCCGATGAGCAGGGAACTTCTCGCCATCGACAACGAATGAAACATCGGAACCATCTGTGGAGTCCAGCAGGAGGCCGAGATGGCTTGCGATGTTGGAGGGTGGCACATTGAGGGGATCGTTGTGCACAACTTTGACTGCTCCCACAATGATGAAGGAACCATTCGTCAGGTAGAGTGACTCGACGACACTTCGCTTCAGAAGCAATGCCAACCCCAATCGTTGTTGGGGCTGGTCTCTGGTGGGTAAACCTGCACGCACCTGTTTGCATGGGTTGTAGAGGGAGCGCCGTCTCTGTCCATGACAAAGGCCTCGAAGATAGCTTTGACGTCTTTGGATTTGCTCATAAGCTTGAGGTAGATAGATATGTACTCACCCTTGTCCGCTTTCCTTTCCCGCGTGGGTAGCAATTGATCCTCCAGAGGTGCCCCCAGCGGAGATGTCCTCCGAGCTGACAAAGTGCCCAATGGCGGCGTCCTTCGTCTCCAGGTAGTTGAATTTGAACTGATGCGTGAAGAAAGAATCGAACTTACTGGCACTCATGTTTACTGTAGGCATACTACACTAATGACTAGTGCATCGCTGACCGGTTGACCCGGGATCGTCTCCGGGACAAGCACGATGAGTTGTTAGAAGGAAGGATGACCGCTTGCCCGCTTCACGCCTCTGCTCGACTGCAGCGGCGCGACGATGATGGGAGACCGGCCGGCCGGCGGCAGCGGAGACGGTCGAGTGACCAGTGGCGTGGCCGGGCGGCGCTGGCGGGAATGCGGGATGCGGACCAGTGTCGGCGAGAGGCGGCCAGGCGGGGCGACGGCGCGGCGCAGGGGGACGCGCGCGGGAGCCGGGGCGGGGCGGCCCGGCGCTGGTGGCGGCGGTTCACGGGTGTCGGAGAGGTGACATGGAGTCTGATTCGGGGGAAATTGGAAGGGATGGGAATTGGAGTGATTTAGGGTTTAACGGGGGTTGTTGGTGGGCTGGCCGGCGGGGTTAAAGTTTGGGCCGGATCGCGGAATTTGGACGCGGGCGAAATTTGGCTTATAGAATTTTACTTTTTAGTACATTTGTATCAGATATTTGATCCGTATGTTTTTTATATAGACCTAAAAGTTTGGTTCCCCTATTCTCAGAAAAAAAAAATGATTCCCCTAAAAAAACTAAAACTTTGATTTTCTATAAAACTTTGATTTTCTATATTTGCGAGATTCTAGGGGTGTTGCGAACCCTTTGGTACCCAACGAAATCTACAATATTGCATAGATATTTTTTCTAGTATATTTCCTGGATTGTTACAATATGCTGACTAGATTATTAAAATTTGTTTGTGAAAGCTATATGTGCGTCTATTTCAACATTTGATTTTAAAAATCCACCATCTAATCAAGTTAGGGAAAAAAACTGAACAAATCCAGGATGAACTAGACGTCTATTTCAACATTTGATTTTTTAAAATCCACCATCTAATCAAGTTAGTGCAAAGTTGCCAAGGCTTGGCGGGCGTCATTTTGTAAAAAAAATCCCACGCTCGCTCCCTAGCCTTTGGATGGGGAATCGATGGCCCAAATCGCTAGTGTGCTGTGATTGCATATAAGATTGGTGTGCACGAGGATACGTTTTCTTTTAGTAATAAAAGGTACTCTATCTTTTCCAAATGGTAAGCACATCTTGTAATAAAGAAATCAAAATAAAAAACTTTACAGACTTAGGCCGGTCATTATTCAACCACACGGGCAAAGCTAAGTGTAGACCAAGTAAAGCCATGGCTACTCTTGCTCAATATATATAATCTCTATTGTATAAACAATAATTTCTATACAGTGTTATTAGAGTTTACTTTTTATTTAACTGATTGCCCCCTACTCCTCTGGTCAAGCTCCGCCAGTATTTCAAATTAAATACAAGTCAGATTAGCACACAAAAAACTTGCATTAACCAATTTTATATTTGATGGACCGATGAGATAATATTGATTATTTAGCACATGACAACATTATATGAAATTAAGAATAAAACATATGGTATAATGTTTTCTTATTCACAAATATGCTTATCATCTCTTGCAATATGCATAGATTTACACATATATAGATAAAAAAAAAAAAAAAAAAAAAAACTAAGATTTGTTGATAACGAGAACATACTTATTCCTACCACAACAGTTATATATCATGAGCTGTAGGCCATATATCGCACAAGCTGATCATACTACAACATATATAATAGTAGTAGTGCTCCTTAGCATAAATGTAGTAAACAAATATGCCATATACATACTTGAGGGCAATTGAAAATTTTAACTCATACAAGTCCAACAGTCTCATTCGTACAAATGTTTCATTCTGTCATGTAGAGTGAGTTTGCAAGCAAAGATTCAAATCGTATTATATAAGAAGAAAGAACCAAATGAATTTAAGATAACGGGACTTGCATGATGATGCAATGCAAGACACAATACTAATGCTTACAAGGTACAACAATGATTTCGCTTACCAAATTATGGACTGGATAATAAAAAGTCTGCATGGTAATAATGTAATGTGCGACACTTACAAACATTCAACTGATTTAGATAGCACTTGCCAAACTTTTTTAGACCAAAGGCTTGACAGCCCAGCTTGTACTGAAAGCTTAACAGAGTACTGTTGGGCTTAGCAGCTTACAGAAGTGAGCACTTTGAAAGCTGACCCGAAGTGCCTCTAACCATAGTACCCCACCACCAAGACATTAACAGACGACATCCAAAAGTAGCATATACTAAAACAAAAGAAAACGCAGCAGACATCAACAGACACAAAAGAGAAGATGACAACGATCTTCAAAAGGTGCATTTCACCAGGTTGCCAGCTCTTCATTCAACTTCAGCACAAAACCTTCCATCTTGCTCCGGCCCTCCTTCGACAACTTGGTCCACTGCTTCAGAAAACAAAGGGATTTGAATGGTACCTGCTTAGCACTTACGGAACTCAAATTGCCATAAAGCTGGTACTACAGCCAGTCTAGCATATATACATGTGTGCTGCCTCTATGCTCCAACCCTCTTCCTCAGCTCATCAAGAATGGATGGGAATTGTTTGCGACAACTGACCAAAACTATCTGTTAACACAGCCTTAGTCTTGAAGTCCTTCCCCTTCCCAAAGAAATCGATGCACTTCTCTTTCAGCTCAGAGCAGTTGTATATGTTTCGGCACAGATCAAAGTAGCAGCAACAGTATCCTCCGATACATTCTCCCACAACTTGCTAGCACATAGAAGCTTCAAAGCGATCCAACGCGAACCGGTCCGCTGCAGCAAGCAAGTGATGCAACATCTCATTGGGGAGTCCCCGAGCTCGGCGTCCATAGGAAAAACATCGGTGTACATGAAGCGGAGCATGAGTTTGAAGGTCGCCGGCGCAATGTCATGCAAGGTGATGGATGACATGTTGGCTTCTGCCATGGAGCCCAGGAGTTGCGCCTTGAAGACAGGCGAGCGAGCAGCAAGCACAGCCGGTGTGCGGGGAACATCTCACCATCAACGACATATGAAACATCAGAGCCGTCTGCGCTGTCCAGCAGGTGACCAAGATGGCTCACAATGTCCGATGGCGGCACCTCCAGGGGGTCGTCATCAAGCACAACTTTGACTCCACACACAATGATGAACGAGCCACTCGTCCCATAGAGTGACTCGAGGATGCTCCGTTTCGCGAAGTCACGCCAACCCCAGCTGAACTTCTTGCTGCCCATTGGTTCGAAAACGCGCACCAACCTGCGTCTCCGGGAGGAAGGTAGAGTACCGTCTTTCTCCATCACAGAAGCCTCGAAGATAGCTTTGGCGTCTTTGGATTCGCTCACATGCTGGAGGAAGATAGATAGGTACACACCGTTGTCCTCTATCCTATCCCCACGCGGGTAGCACTTGAACCTCCAGAGGTGCCCCCCAGCGGAGATGTCTGGGGAGCTAACAAAGTGCCCGATGGCGGCGTTCTCCGTCTCCAAAAAGTTGAGCTCGAACTGATGCGTGAAACTGCAGGAATCGAACATGCTGGCACTCATGGTTACAGTATCTGGACGGGGTTGCAGGTAGAGGAGTCTAGGACACTACTGCATCTCAGTGAATATATGGTACTACCTCATTTGTGGGTGTACAGACGAAGCATGACCGACGCTTAGAGCTCCGAGCGGCCGACCATGGAGTAGGGGAGATGGATCGTCTCCGGAATAAGGAGCGATGTGTTGTTGGGACTATGGAGTAATTAGTAAAGAGAGAACGAAGATCGATGACCACTTGCCCGCTTCACGCCTCTCCTCGACTGCAGCGGAGCGACGATGGTGGGAGGCGGGCCGGCGGCAGCGGAAGACGGTCGAGTGACCAGTGGCGTAGCCGCGCGGCGCTGGCGGGAATGCGGGATGGGGATGCGGGATGCGGGACGGCGTCGGCTGGAGGCGGCCAGGCAGGGGGGAGGCGGCGAGGCCGCCCGGTGGAGACGGAGCTGCCCGGCGGCGGCGGCACAGGTGTTGGAGGCAGATGGGGAGGGAGAGTGTTGGGATTTGGGGGAAATTGGAAACGGGGATTTAGGGTTTGATGGGGGTTGTTGGTGGACTGGCCGGCCGGATTGAAGTTTCGGGCCGTACGCAAAATTTGGACGCGGGCCAAACTTAGCTCAAAATTTGACCCCTATATACATAAATAACATTCTGATTTTTCTATTTTTGCGAGATTTCACCGAAATTGCGAGCCCTTTGTACCAGCGAAAACTAAGTTGCACAGATTTTTTTTTCTAGTGCATTTGCTAGATTCGTTACAATATGGTGCCTAGATTATTAAAAGTCGTTTCGCAAAAGCTATATATCTGCCACTATTCCAAACTAGACACAAGTTCAATTAGGATATAAAAATGTTTGCACTAACCAATTTTATATTCGATGGGCCTTTGAGATAACATTGATTATTTAGCACATGAAAATAAGAAATTAGAAATAAAATTATATATAGTATAATGTTTTTACTTATTCAAATGTGCTTATCATTTTAGTACAGAGGGGTATATATATAGCAAACACCTAAATTCACCTCAACAAGGCTTTGTACCTAACTAGTATCAGGCTTGCTACGAGACAACAAATTTTATGCTAAAATACATAGATCGCACAATAACATAGATCGCAACTCGACCCGTTGTTCATTATCAGACATTAACTAATGTTCGTTGTTCATTCTCAGACTTATCAAGCAGCATGGCTGCAAGACATTTGTGCAGGACATGTACTTGAAAAATTGCACATCCTGTGATTACAAACAAAACATATTAAGTTGGTCTCTAGATGTCATGGACCGGAATAGGCACTACTGCTTCAATCTTTCAGTCATAATGGCTTGTCTAGAAGAAAGCCTCTCCGACCTCGTCTTGTTAGCCATTTTCCAATGTAATCTTGAACTATGAATGCTTTCAACCATCATCATCATTGCACTGAATCTGAACTACAGTTTCTGGATAAAGGTGTAAAGAATTTAGGCAAGGGTGTACATAATTTCCACCATCAATATGTTGTGCACACTGAATTTGAACTATAGCTCATCATAAAAAGTTTCCAGCACAATGATGTTCCAACGATCAATGGCTTCTGCTCCATACCTACCTAATAAACCCCACCTGGCCCTCAGCTCCTTAGCTTCTGATCATCCAGCCTCCCAAGGCAGCGGCGCCTCCCAAAACTCACGTTGGAGATGCATTGGCACTGCAGCCTTGCCAACACGTGAAGGCTCATGGTGAGGTTGACATGTTTCTCATTGAAGATTTGGCAATCATTCTCTGAATCGGTAATTTCTTTTTGCTATCTGAATAATTAAAGTTACATTTGGTCTTCAGGAAACATATTCAAAATTAACTAAGGCAAGACATTAGTACTTCACAATCTGATTACAGAAACTTCTAAAAGGATTCATTCAATTAGCATAGGTAGCCATTATATGCCAACACGAAGAAGAATCAGGCATATATATCGTACTCTGGAAAATAAAAGAATAAAATGTGATTGCTTCAGTCAATTGACATCTCAAATTCATTGCTAGTCTGCTACTATGTCCAGGTGCACCTATTGGGGTAAAGTCAAACATTCAGATATTAAAACCAGTAAATTCTAGCTTAGAGAACACCTGAGAAATCATAGCAAAATGTCTTGATAGTGGGCTTTGAATCTGTTCCATATTCTTAGTCTAAATGTCTGTACAAAATAAAAAGAAACATGTTTTTATTGATATTGGAATTAGTCTATTATACCTGGACTACTGAAACCATTTTAAAGAAATTGCAATCTGCAGATCATAAAAGTTAAATTTTCTTTCGAAAAAATGCATATCAACCAGTTGTTTTAAAGGTGTTGTTTTAAAGGTGTTGCCTAGGCGTCCAGGCGTACGCAGCTCGCCTTGGAAAACAGTGGGTTTTTTTACGCCTAGGCACCGCCTATCGTCCCACGCGTGCACAGCACTCCCCTGGACGCCTAGCCACCTTTAAAACATGGATATCAACAATTTCTCAGCAGGGGTTATAGCTAGAATTCTTGAAGGAAGAAAAGTGATGCAACTTCAAAAACTTTCATTCTGTCATGTACAGTGAGTTTGCAAGCAAGATTCAAATCGTATAATAGAAGAAAGGACCAAATGAATCTAAGAAAACAGACAGACAACTTACAAGTAAGGACTTGCATTGTGATGATGCAAGAAACACAATAATAATGCGAACAAATGTATTTCACTTACCAAACTACTGATTGGATAACAAAAAGTCTATATCATAGTAATGCTATAGTGCGACACTTACAAACATTCAATAGATTTGGGTAGCACTTGCTAAACTTTTTACACCAAAGGCTTGACAGCACAACTTGTATTGGGGTTACCAGCTTACATAAACAAACACTTTGAAACTTCGACGCCAAGGCCCTCTAAACCCACCACCAAGACAGTAGTAGACTACACCTAAAAGTAGCATACTAAAACGAAAGAAAAAAAGGAACAGACACCAGCAGCCACGAAACAAAAAGATGACAAAAGGTCTTCCAGAAGGTGCATTTCACGAGGCTGCAAATCAACCAATACGCTTGCAAATCAACCACCTAGTGCCACTTGATCACTCTCTCAAAGTGTCACACTAGAATCTCAAACACTCTCAAATTATGCCACACATGCAAGAAGATGAGAGATGAAACATTTGATCTTATAATGAAAAAAATACCTTTTGAGCTTTATTGACAATGAAAGCATGGTCTCTAACAATGAAAAAGCTTTTACACAGTATGCTCTGTGGCCTTATACAGGCATAGAGCACGTGTTGATCCTATTACACTAGGACATAGTATGGCAATACTACCCCAAAAGAATAGCAGTAAGGGCACGTACAAGCCGTCTGCAAGTTTTTCCCACTTCACAAACAGACAACTCAAGAGGCAGCTTGTACAATGAATTGTTTAATCATCTATAAATGTTTTAATGCTTTCAAGCAACTATGATCATGTACGACTATGATTCTTGTATGCCATTGTGTATCTTCTAGATACAAACAAGATCAAGCACATAATTACTAGAATCATCAACATTTTATTCAATCTTGAACTGAAGTATCTCGGATTAGAACAGAACACAAAACAAAGCACATTCCTCCAGGATTTCATCTCTCTTTTTTTTTTTTCAAAATGTATTGCGACAGGCAAGATTTCAAATATCTAAACATATGAAATGCGTGTTCACATAATGTGGACAGCAAGCCAATTGTTCACATATTGCAAAATCAACTCTTATTTCAGACGAAGGAAAACACATAGTGCACTCCAGTGACTTCTTGCATAATCCTGGAAGCATGAAAAGGTAATGTATTTGGAAGAGTGTTTCTGAAGCAGCCCATGCCTACTTGTTCAATAGGCAATTACTTGTCACATGAATACTTGTTCAATAGACAACTCATGTTTAATCTGTATTTCTTGTCAATGACAGTTTCTAACACAAGCAGATTACTTGTTCTGAAATCTGAAAGAAAAAAAAAAGAAAAGAGAAAAGTGCTATAAAGTGCAAAACAACTAGCAGACTAGCAGCAATAAATCTGAAAGAAAAAAGAGAAATGTACTCACAGGCAAAGGGTCATATTTACAAACAAAAACAATATTTAAATCATTGAAACTAGTGAGACACGATAACGAAAAAGCACAAGTGACATCAAATCATTGAGAATTACTCTCCCTAAAAGAAATATTTATGCAACACATGTATGAAAAATAACAACTAACAGTGCTTGTTAAGAATTGGCAACTCATGTATTGAAATAAACGGACTATCAATACTGTTACTCTGTTCCTTCAATTTCTTTGGCTCCATTCAGAGAAAAAAAAAAAAAGATAACACAAGGTTTCATTCAGTTTTCAGATAACAGCTTACTTTTGGGAAAGAAGTTAACCTAATCAGCTAGCATGAATTTGCATTTTATGTTCCAAGCATCAGAGTTTGGAAGATAAATTAGAACAAAAAATATGAACTTAAAAAACTGAAATGTACATATGGACTAGTATTGTGATACCACGCATGACACAGTGCCAATAGTGAGGATACAACTTCAATTGGCAAATTGTTAATTGGATAACAAAAGTTTCCATGAAAGTAGTGATAGTCACTACACTATGCAAAACCACAAGCACAAGCACTTTCAAATGTATTTAGGTGGCATTCACACCGAGCTCATAATACCATACCATAAAATTATTACATTTGTAGTAGCCTAGTTGGTTGCCATGCATACATGCCCCTATATGGTCTATCCTCCAACCTTCTCCCTCAGTTCATCAAGAATCGATGGGAACTTTAGCACCAACTGAGCAAAGCCTTCGGTCAACAAAGCTGTTGTCTTCAAGTCCTTCCCCTCCCCAAAGAAATCAACACACCTCTTTTTCAGCTCTGGGCAGTTGTACGTTTCAGCACAAATCAAAGTAGCAGCAACTGTGTCAACAGATATATTCTCCCACAGCTTGCTAGCACACAAAAGCTTCAAACGGTCCAACGCGAACCGGTCAGCAGCAGCAAGCAAGTGCTGAAACATCTCATCCGGGAAGTCCCCAAGCTCGGATTCTTCAGGACAAGCATCGGTGTACATGAACCTCAGCATAGCTTTAAACGTCGTCGGCGCAATGTCATGCAAGGTGATGGATTCCATCTTAGCGTCTGCCATGGAACCCAGGAGTTGCGCCTTGAAGACCGGTGAGGCGGGCAGCAAGCACATTCCGATGAGCAGGGAACTTCTCACCATCGACGACAAATGAGACATCAGAACCCTCCGCGCCGTCCAGCAGGAGGCCGAGATGGCAATGTCCGATGGTGGCACCTCGATAAGGGTCATCATCAAGCACAACCTTGGCCCCGCACATAATGATGAAAGTGCCATTCGTCACAAACATCGACTCGAGGAGGCTCCGTTCCACGAAGCGATTCCAACCCCAGCTTCTCTTCGTGCTGCCTGTTGGTGCGAAAACCTTCACCAACCTTTTTTTCTGGGATGATGAAGATACAGTACCGTCTTTGTCCATCACGATGGACTCAAAGATAGCCTTGACGCTTTCGGATTCGCTCTGATGCTGGAGAAAAAGACAGATAAGTACTCACCATTGTCCTCCTTTATATTCCCCCGCGGGTAGCAGTTGATCCTCAGAGGTGCCCACCAGCAAAATATATCCCCAGAGCTGACTGAGTGCCCGATGGCGACCTTCTCGGTCTTCAACAAGTTGAGCTTGAACTGATACATGAAACTGCAGGAATCGAACATGCTGGTACTCATGTTACAGAAGCTGGACAGGGTCGCAGGTAGGAGCTACTGCATCTCAATGCTACTATTTTGGGTGTACAGACCCAGCGTGGCCGACACTTTGGAGCTCGAGCAGCCGAATAGTGAAGAATGGAAGTAGGCGAGGAGATATCGTCTCCGGAACAAGGACGATGAGTTGTTGAGAACGAAGATCGATGACCTCTTTCACGCCTCTGCTCGACTGCAGTGGCGCGACGATGATGGGAGACGGACCGGCGGCAGCGGGAGACGATCCAGTGACCAGAGCCGTGACCGCGCGGGGATGCGGGATACTTGGGCCGGCGTCGTCGAGAGGCGGCCTGGTGGGGCGACAGCGCGGCCGCGCGCGGTGCAGGCGGCACTCTCGCGGGAGCCGGCGGGGCGACCCGGCACTGGCGGTGGCGGCGGCGGCGGCTCACGGGTGTTTGGAGGTGAGATTGGATTTGGGAAAATTTGGAAATAAATAATAGAGAGATATTTTTTAGCAAAATAGAGATACTGTTGTTGGAGTGATATAGGATTTGGTGGGGTTGTTTGGTGGGCCGGCCTGCGGGGAATTGAAGTTTTGGACCGTGGAATTTTATCGCGGGTCAAATTTGGCTAAAAAGGTTGACCGATATGTTTGCTAAAAGCAACGATATATATTTTTATTTCCTATGCCAAGTGAAAGACACAGAAAATTTGGGTTTTCTGAGCGATTCGCTGAACTTGCTAACCTTCGGTAACAAGCGAAAAATACAAAAACATTGGGATTTTTTTGTGAAAAAGTGTGAAATTTCAGTACCCACTCGATGTCCATGGCGACTGCTTGTTGGTTCGTAGAAGCACTTGGGTACGGTGGATGGATGCACCAGCGGTCATTGTTTATGCATGTAGAACACCAAGACAACATTTCAGGGAGGAGGGAATTGACAATTTGACATCAACTATGCACGTCTGTTTTCTACCCGCGATGATTTCTGTTTGGTTTTCTAAAGGCTCCAGCAAAAGTGATCAACATGGAAAAATTAAGTTCAATCTTTCATGTGTTCTATAAGGTAACTCATCCAAGAAACACATAACTTGGTCTATCCCTCGGTTACAAAGATGGACTATCTTCCTTCCTCATGTCACGCTTAAAAATGTCAAAGAGAATTATGGCCGGGGGGGGTTATGTCCACATCCCTATCCCTACTGGGGTCATCTTGTTGTGTGCATCACCTTGCATGCCTTACAAACAAGAATGTAGTTGTTGATACTTATAGTTTCATACTCTTAAACATAACTCCAAAAGGGCCCTAGTGAAGGATAGATTACATAAGGCCATTTGCGGTGAGGCCAAGAAAAATAGCTAGCGAGCTGCAGAGAGAGAGAATGCTTAGCAAATACATTACTCTTCTTTTTCTTCTGGTTCCACCTGTTCTCCTCAAAGCTACTTAATCGCGCGGAAATCGTCAAAGGCTTTTGCTCATCATGCCGTCATCCACGTGGACTTAGCCCGCTTATATCGCCCGGCCGTTATGTTTGCTCTTTAAGCGGAATAGGGTTGTCTCGAGTGTTTGCATTTGTGCAACTGGACAACCAACAAGATTTACTCAAATGGAGTCTGGCCAAACAAGGATCACTTTAGGGTTCACGGTCAATATCCTTATAGGCAATATAGTAAACCAATTATCGCCTCTAAATAAGCTTATATATACTTTTGGTTAAACTTACCTATTAAAATTTTTACTTGGTCCTTTTAAGGATGTAATTTTAAACAAATTAAAGGCAATCATCTT